>QJOB01000003.1:0-568265 GCA_004155035.1 Monosporascus sp. 5C6A | reverse complement strand
CCCCCCTTGAAACAAGACTCCCAGTTGTAAGCGTCCTATATTTCGTCAAGCAATCTAAATACTGGCACTTATCACTGAACCTGACCGTCGTATTTGCAGCGAGCTACTTCGGCGTCATTTACGAATAGGAGAAGCGGTCGTAATGGCACTGTTTCTGTGGCATTAACTATCTGCTTGATGGTTACTTTGACACTACTTATCAGTCGCTTTGCGAATGCGGCTTTGAATAAATACTACGTGTAAGAATATGTCAGTCACCGTCGCTTGAAAATAGCTTAGAGGGTTACCATAATGGAACGGCAACGAGCTGAATTTCGGTGCCGATATAGTGGGAACTCGAAAATCCTAGAGCAGTACTTATAAATATCGCTCTCTTTGGGTGGATATCGTGTGAAATGCGTGACTGCCACCTCGGCGTTCCTTAAAAGTGTTGGGATTTTTAATGTCTATTATAATACGTATTTGCAACTCATGAAATACGTTCACCAAGCATGGATTCTCATAGACGTCTCAGGGTTATGCTGCCCATCGAGTATATGTTGAGTGTGTTGAAGCTCCCAGGCGGAGAGGAGGCAAGCAGATATCTACGAGAGCCTGACATCACACAATCAAGCATATACGGCTGGAGGAGGAAATATTATCAGGTTGACCTCTCAGAGGCCCTAGATCGAAAGTGAGGTAGCGAAGCACCTTAAATACGGATAAAAATAGCTGTAGCTGAGAGAAAGGGACCGGAGACGGTAGAAGCAATCTCCACTAGTGACTGATTTAGCAAAGCCAAGGCCTAGCTAACGGGCCTAGCTCTGACAATATCATGATACATTGGTACGCAAGTCGCTCCTAACTAGGCTATGGTCCCGGATCCCATCCGACCCAAGATGTGCAGTGAAGAGCAAATCATGGGACTGGAAGCAGGTTACCCCTGAGCTCCTAATGCACGAGTCTAATATTGATTTTATTCATGGCGTAAGATATGCCACTGTTACCAGTTTGAAGAGCCCTCTCTCGGCTTTCAGCACAGGTTTACTATTTAGATATCCCAAGGACAGTACGAGCACAACCATGGGGAAGTCTGGCTGGGAGAGTCTTTTATAAGGGCAGACTTTGTGCCGGGGTAATGCAGACTCCCATTTCTGGGGCCTAGCCACGCACCAGCGAGGGTCCTGTTATGTAGCATACGTGGGGGGCTTCGCCGTCGAATGGCTAGGGGGATCAGGCATTAATGGTTATATGAGACCTTGACATCAGACATTTACTGAATAAATAATTGATCAGGTTAACCCCTAAGAGGTCCTAGACAGAATGGGAGGGTAGCGAAGCCTCCTTAAATACATAACTGTTACAAAGAGAAAGCTGTACAGGAGATGCGAATAGCCATCTCCACTAGTAGCAAAGCTAACTAGGCCAAGGCTTAGCTAACGGACTTAGTCTTCAGCTAGGTCTATATACACCCCAGCTGTTAGAAACTAACAGCTGAAGCTTCTCACGATCCTGAATATCACACAAAAAGTAAAGTTCGATCCGTATTTATCTTAAATACTCTAACGGGATTTGACCATATCTCCGAGTGTTATATCCTGTTAATGCTACTAGACCACAGAAGCTTTATTGAAAGCTAGCTTATTATTCCGATATATAAGGTGGTCTAGGTTTTGGTTTTAGGGTACACGCGATGAAAGGAAATAACAGAGGAAAAGGAGTAACTGTTAGCTAGCCAGGTATGCTATAGCATATTAACTAGAAAACACAACTTCGATTATTTTTACAACTTTCCAAGTTATTATTAATTAAAACATTAATAAAATACTATAACATATTATACAATTCAAAATACGCAATAACGGTTGTCCGTAACGGAAAGATTTTACAAAACTACCATATTTACGATATTCCATTTTTAAAAAATACCGGACAATATAAGGCCGTCGACGTTACTATCAATCTGGAAAACTTTTCCTAAAAAAATTAATTTCAGCTTCTGTTTTTCGGACATTATTCAAGTTTCGAATAAAAAAAACTATTTTTTAATTAGCTTGTATTAAATAATCTCGGTTTAGCAGAAATAGTGCTAAGAAAACTAAAAATAAACGATAATAACAAATTAAAAATTTTCGAAATTTTGTTGTTAAAATAGTGCATATTAAAAGATTATAAGCGATAGTTTGTCCGATTATTTAAAATTGTGAAAATCTTCCAAGATTCCGATAAGAATTAACGTAGATAAAAACGAGATTAGGCAGTTTAAAGTTACCTGGAAGTAAGATACCTATGAAACGGATAGTTGTTAGTAATGTATAGAAATTAAGATATAAATCTATTATTTTATCCAATTTTGTCTATACGGTTACGTTTTTTTAAGAAAAAAAAAGATAATATTTATAAGAAATTAATATACGATTATTTACTTAAAATATAAAATATTGAAATAACACAATTACGATATTACTGTAACTTATATGTATAATAATATAAAATAAAGAATATATACGGTTTAATTATATTATTACCTTTATGCAAGGTAACTATATAGGTCCAAGCCTGGAAAACAAGGCTGAGCCAATACACTGAAATCATGCCACGATTAATTTTCACGATAGATACTATACCCAGTATCTTCAAACACGATAACTCTTCAAATAGTTTTTCACGGTTTGGATAGATATCGAAATTATAAATACCTTTTTTTAAGACATCGTAT
This sequence comes from Monosporascus sp. 5C6A, assembly GCA_004155035.1. NCBI lineage: Eukaryota > Fungi > Ascomycota > Sordariomycetes > Xylariales > Monosporascus > Monosporascus sp. 5C6A. The sequence continues at coordinate 565,567 of QJOB01000003.1, read as the reverse complement.
TTTTTATTTATAACTCCAATAAATTCGAAGTATTTACGAAATACTTCCAGATCTTGATATAATACTTTTTTAATAATTAATCTTTTAATTTAAACCCGTTTTGATTTTTTTTTTTTTTACCGTCGAACAAAATTCGATACCTAGTTAATTCAGATACATATCGTAACGTATTCGGTAAATAGTAAATTTGCTATATTTTCAATATGTTAAAGCCGGATAGAAAACGCTCGCGTATTTAAATTAAAAATTTGGTCAACGATCGATTTCTTTTCAGTCGGTGTTACTTTTTGCAAATGCAGGATAATGTCGGTTCGGAAAGATTTGCCGTAAATTCGGTTTTCGATCGTAAATAAAAAAACGTTATATATGAAACCAAACCGTTTAAAACTAAGTTTCGAAGCTTGTTTAAAAAACTAAACGGCTAAGTTTATTTTTAATTTTTTTATAAGCCGTTTTATAACGTTAGTATAAGAAATAAATAATCAAAAATAAATAATTAAAATAGCTAAAAAAAATATCTAGTAAATTTATATGTTGGACAAGTTTATATAAGACGTTATAACAAAAATATTATACTATAACGCTAAATAAAAAAACATATATAAATATGCAGATAAACGGGTTAAATGTTTTTTTAAGAACTACTGAATTGAACAAAATGCAAGCAATTAATTGATATAAAAAAGCTAGAAAAGAAAACTTAAAAAATCGAAAAAAGCCGAAAAAAGAACTTAATAAAACGCTAAAACCGAAATCAAATTAAAAAGGTTATTAAATAAACCATATATACGGTAAATAAGTTAATTACTAAGCCTTTATTATATTATAGTATATATAATGTTAAAATTATTAACGTTAAGTTCTAATTCGTTTTTTACAATAACTGGAAAACGAAATTTATCATTAAAAAAGTAATTAAAATAGGACAGCGTATAGGAACTTAAGTCCTGTTTTGAACAACCAATAGGTTCACAGTTTACATGTATTTTTACAAATTCATTTTCGCTAGGGATAACCTTATTATTATCAAAGCAGACTTAATTATAATTTCAACGCTATATAATACAATATTACGTTCGAACTTATTATTTTTAATTACTAAGCTTATACGAATATACTTTATACGATTATATACAAATCAAAACCTGTTAGCTAGCTAGGTATGCTATCGTATATTCATTACCGAAGGCTACGCTTTGATTGAAAAAATAAATTCCCGTTATTAGACTATATAAAAGCCATAAGCGCATTGAAAAGCTGCGTAATTAGCTAAATATAACAACATAACTAAAATCTTTTATATTTGACAAAACCGAATTACCTCGTTTTAATTTAATGGTATTTCGGTTTATTATAAAATTGAAACGTATTAATAATATAAGTTGATATATTTTTTTGGAAAGATTATCACATCTTTATCGTTTTTAAATATAACAGGGTTGTTATGGTACGTATCAGGTGCACCTCTCTACTGGGATGGTCTGTGCTCTGGGTGGGGCCCACAAGCCCTAGCCTACAAATCTACTTCTAGCTTATCTGGATAAAGGAATTCTTTTATTTTTCCTTTCCTCTTCACCTTAGATTTTATATAGCAAATGGGAATCTGCTTCTTCTACGCCGAGTCCTACGTGCCGTAACACGAGTTTAACGATATATAACGACTAATTTTCTTATATATTAATAATAAGTTACATTTTATATAAGAAATAATTTGGAAAGTTAAATTAGAAATCTTTTCAAATAAATAATCTTAATATATTATAGGAGTTATAATTTAATAAGTTGATTATTTTGCTTCTGTTTAACCACGTTTAATAACGTATTTCTAGTAATTATCCGTTTGTAACACTGCGAAGTTTCTTATTATAATTATTCTGGTTTTAAAAAGGTATTTTCGTATTTGCAAAACGTTTCTAGAATTAACTTTATTCGTATTATAAGCGTTGAAATCTTATTATAACGGGTATTAAATCCTTTTTAAAAATATTTTAAAAATATTCGTTTTTTTAAAAAAAAAGTTGGCGCAACGTTATAAAATCATATATATTCGAACTGTAATAACAGCCAGGCAAGAGAATTTACGTAAACGTTTTTAGGAATTTATAACTCGAAACGGTAAGGATATACAATCCGGGTGCGAACGTGTCATATGTTGTTGAAGGTCAGAGTGGCAAGGCAACCCTATATATTAAGAACAGTTTGAAACCTGACCTTCCAGCTTCCTTTTTGGAGAAACCGGGAGAAACCACCCATATATATAGACTTCGCATTGGACTTTGGGCTTATCGCCGATCCCCGCATCTGCTCTTGGGCTCTTGGGCCCATAACACCTGACAAAACGTCTCGGTTTAGTCTTCAAATCGTATGTTCTCTACTAGCATCTTTTAGCTTTGATTATAAATAACATCTCGATTTTAATCTGGATTTAACGATAACTTAAAAATTGAAACTTTTAGTTACTTTTAAATATAATTATATTCTTGTAAGTAAAATTATATTTTAATTGCATATTATGTAAGCAATACGAATTAAACCGTCGACAAATTAAAACTTTATTTTAAAATTAACGTACCATAAAAGCAAATCGCGTAAATAAAGGAAATACGCGGTTTCTAGCATTTTACAATAATAAAATCAAATATTTTAACTATAATATAAGAAATTAATTTAAATTAATCGGATTTTTCATCGTTAAACGTATTTATAACCTTTTTATAAATACCTGGATTATATCCGTATTTATCGCAAATATTATTTTTTCGTTTTTTCGTTTTAGTCTCTTTATGATAATTACTTTTAATTATTTTTAATTAGGATTTTTATTACTTTTTTGTTCGATTAGGAAAGCTTGTTTTTTATATAATAAGTATTTTTCTTCTTTAAAAACGTTTAACATTGCATACTATCTCCCCGTTTACACCACCTCGCTGTTCGGTTTTTAGCATTTCGCTATAATAAATCTAAATAAAACAACTATAACGCGATAAATTAATTCAAATTAATTGGATTTTTCGTTATTAGACGCATCTACAGCCTCCTTATAAATGCGCGTATTATATCCGGGTTTATCGTAAACGTTATATTTTCGTTTTTCGTTTTAACCTTTTTATATTAATTACTTTTAGCCGTTATTATTTGTATTTTTTCATTACCTTTTTTTCGGCCAAAACAATTTGTTTTTTTTTTTGTATAATAAATATTTTTCCTTTTTGACAACGTTTGTTTTTAATTTTTCGGCGTTTATTAAGAAAATGGTTAATTTCGCGTAATTTATTAATTTCTTTTTTAAAAAAACGTTTTCGTATAAAAATGTTAAGTTACTTTTTATTAAAAAATTAACCGATTTAATTATGTTATCGCCGAGCTCCCCTAGTAATTTCTAATTTTGTTTTATAAATAACGTTTTCGTTTTTTTATTTTTTATATATTTCGAAAATTTTTCGAAAGTAAAAAAAAAGGAACCGGCGAAAGTAAACGATAAAACAATCGGCGTAAGTACAATTAAAGGAATTTCTAAATCGGATAAAACGTTATTAAAATTAAATAAAATAAATTCAGCTTTTACGAAACCGGATTTGATATTATCGGACGTTATAACGGCTTTAAACGCGTCATAAAAACCGGCGAAAAGCTTTTCTTTCGCGATATATATATGGTAATATTACATTAAATTTTCGATATAAAACGCATAAATACATTTTAAAACGCAAAAACAAATATGTTAAAAGGTTAAAGCCGATAAAAAAAAATAAAAAGATATGTAAAGTATAATAATATCGTTATTTACGTAATATTTTCGGAATTTTATCGAGTAATAATTTTCGTAACCGTCGAAAATAAAAAAAAGTTTCGTTTTTTTCGTACGCGTTTAAATATGTTTATCGAAATATTGGATTTATTTTAAACTTAATTCGTTTATTATTTAATTATTATAATTAATTTTAATTTCTTAATTAACGAATAATAAATTATTATAATATTAAAAATTAAAATTAGGTTTTTTCCGTAATTAATAAATAATAATATAATTTAACTTTACAAATTAATAATTTATATAATTATAACTTATTTTTAATTATTCTATTACGTTTATTTAGATTTTTTATGTTTTTTAACGTTTGTAATTATTATATTATATATTATTAAAAACGTTATTAAAAAACCCGTTTCGTCGAAGTTATAAATATCCTTTGTTATAATATCATATTTTGCGATTATAACCCGAATAAGTTCGAATTATTTACGAAATATTTCCCGATTTTTACATAATACTTTTTAATAATCGATTTTTCGATTTAAACGCGTTATAATTCTTTTTACCGTCGAATAAATCTTGACGTTTAGATAATATTAACGCGTATCGTAATACGCTGGGCCAGTAATAAATTCCCTATATCTTTAACATGTTAACGCCGGCCAGAAAACGTTCGCGTATTTAAGTTAAGGATTTAGTCGATAATTGATTTTTTTTCGGTTAGCGTTAATTTTCGCAAATTAAGAATAATGTCGGTTCAAGAAGTTATACCGTTATATCGATTTTTTAAAATAGTTTTAGGGATGCTATATATTGTATAAAGACGTTTATAACTAATTTTGGGGCTTTTATTTTTAACCTAGATAACCAAGTTTATCCTTATTTCTTTTGTAAGCCGTTTCATATTATGGTTGTTGAAAAACAAATAATTAAACTTAAAGAGTTGAAATGGTCAGAAAGCCGAGCGGCGAGGTGGTGTAAGCGGGGAGGTGGTGTGCGACGTTATTTTTAATTTTTCGGTATTTGTTAAGATAATAATTAATTTTGCGTAATTTGGCAGTTTTTTTAAGAAAAATCTTCTTGTATACAAGTACCAAGTTATTTTTTATTTAAAAACCAACCGATTCAATTATCTTTGTCAGCGAACTCCTTTAACAATTTGTATTTTCTTTCTAATAAATAACGTTTCCATTTTTTTATTTCTTAAATATTTCTAAAAAAAATTCGAAAATAAGAAAAAGATGGAACCGGTAAAGGTAAACGGCGAAGCGGTTGGCGTAAATACAGCTAAAGGAATTTCCAAATCGGAAAAAACGCTATTAAAATTAAATAAAATAAATTTAACTTTTCCGAAACCGGATTTAATATTATCGAACGCTGTAACAATTTTAAACGCATTGAAAAACAGGCAAAGAGATTTTCTTTAACGATATAAATATAATAACATCGTATTAAATTTTCGATATATAGTATATAAACGCCTTTTAAAAGGAGAAAACAAAATATATCAAACAGTTAAACTTAATAAAAAGAATTATATAAAACATAATAATGCCGTTATTCGCATAATACTTTTCGAATTTTATAGAATAATAACTTTTATAACCGGCGAAAATAAAAAGACGTTTCGTTTTTTTAAATGCGTTTAAATATATTTATCGAAATATTAAATCTATTATAAAATTAAATCGTTCGTTATTTAATTATTATAATTAATATAAATCTTTTTATCGACCAAAAAAATCCGTATTATTAAAATTTAAAATAAATAAATTTATTAAAATAAAAAGTAATAATATAACTTAACTATCCGAATTAATAATTCATATAATTATAATTATTTCTGATTATTCTATTATGTTTATTTAAGTTTTTTACGTTTTTTAATATTTATAATTATTATATTATATATTATTAAAAACTTTATTAAAAAGCGCCTTTTACCGAAATTATAAATATGCTTTTTTACGATAACGTATTTCACGATTATAACCGGAACTAATTTAAATTATTTACGAAATAGTTTTAAATTCTTTTTATTATTAAAAGAAATTCGGCGTTGAATTAACGTTAACATATATCGTAACGCGTTAAATAGGTAATAAATTCGTTATATTTTTAATATATTAAAACCGGATAAGAAACGTTTATATATTGAAGTTAAAAATTCGGTCGATAATAAATTTCTTTTCGGCCGGTATTAATTTTCGCGAATTAAGGGCGGTATCGATTTGGAAGGATTTTCCGTAAATTCGATTTCTTAAAGTAAATTCGGAAACGTTATATATAATACGAAGCCGTTTATATCTAAATCGCAGGTTTTTTTTATTTAACCTGAACGGCTAGATTTATCCTAGCTTTTTTTGTAAGCCGGTCTATATTATGGTATTGAAAAATAAGCGATTAAATTTAGATAGTTGAAATTATAAAAAAAACGCGCGATTCGCTTATATGCGCAATTCGCTTGTATTATACGTTATTAAAAATAAGATTATATCTTTATTTTTAATAAAGTAAAACTTATAACTTTCGCTTGATATAAAGCTATTAGGGCCTTTTCGTAGATTTAAAATTATAATAAATCGACAATATATTTGTTTATTTATATAAAGTTAAATATGAAATCAATTTTACTCAATATTTAATTATTTAAAATAAGCACTTTAATATATATATATAAAAAATAGGCAAAATCTAATAAACATTACTTTCAACGTCGCAATTCGAAAATAGGTTATTAACTTAAATTAAATATTATATTACATAAGTTATATAAGGCTGTATATTTTGTTAAATCGTATTTTATATTTGAAATTTTACTCGATTAGGCTAGCGTAACTTTCTTAAAAGCTAAATAAGCCAAAGCATATATTATATAAATATTAATAATATTAATTTTCTTTATTATTATTATATTATAAAGTTATAAAAGGTTTTAACCTTTGAATAGATAAGTTTGTATAGAAAAACGACATCTACCGAGACTTTTGCACCTTTACTATACCGCCGTTCTATAGTTAATTAAGAACTAAAATAGTAGTACTTATTATGTTTATATTCTAAAATAAATATATAAAGTAAAGTCACAGCGACTTTTAGAATTCCGTTATTAATTAAAAGTATAACTAAAATGTACCGTAATAACGTAAAATCTAAACTCTATACAATTACAGTTAAAACGAAATAATATAAGTTATCGTAGAATTTGATTTTAAAAATACAACAAACTGTTATAATATTTATCGTTATCAAAAGGTGGTAAAGTTTTTAATTATTAAAAAGATATATTTTCAATATATAATTTTTCTACCTTTAAAGTTTTGTATTTACTTTAACTTAAAGTTAGATGTTAAAAACCTTTAGGTTTAAATATTTAAAAATTATTAAAGGTAAGTTCTTTTGAAATAGCCATTATATTTTAAAAGAAAACTTTCTTTAAAATAGTAAAAATATACTAACTAGGAATACGTTATAAAAATTGTTAATAACTTATAAAGTTTTAAAAAACGATAGTAAAGTTATAAATAACGTTAAAAGCAACGTGTATAAGGCATATAACAAATATGTTTAAAAGTAGTTTAAAAAAATTAAAAACGGCATTTATAATTACAAATTTTTAATAATATATAGTATAATATATATAATTAGATAAGATTAGTTTATTAAGGTAAGATTTAAAGTTCCGAAGCAAGAAGAGAAAGTAACGAGGCTTCCTTAAATTTATATTAAAATAACTATTGCAGCAAGAAAGCTATACCGGAGGTGAAATAACAATCTCTACTAGTAGCAAAGCTGACTAGGTCAAGGCTTAGCTGGGAAACTTAGTCTTTAGCTGGGTCCAACAGGTTATCTATTCGTTACCTATATTGCAAACCACCCTCTAAGCTGCTTCTTCTGCCTTATACTCTGCACTTCACCGTCTTTCCCCAACAGATCCATGGGTAACGCATATTAATAGCACGGCTACAATGGTTAAAATAGAGGAGCGCCCATTGTGGGAAACAGCAACGGTGTCTAATAGTACTAATCTAATATAGAACCCAGGACAACGTAACAGAACGAGGCTAATGTAATGATAACGCATATGGATTTCTCAAGCCGTGCAAGCCGTGCATATACCTTCAAGGTTGGGTTCCATTGGTAAACGCAGGATCTACCCCTAATCTAGACCAACTTCTAGAATCCCGAGCTACTGGGGACATTACAACCACGCTTACATCCCAGCAACCCAACCACCAGGTAGCTCGGTAACCCCTAGTAAAAACGTTAATATGGTTGGCACTTTTCGAATGTAGTTTACGCGAACTCACATCCGTTTAGATCGTCTGGAACGACATTCTTCATCGTGCAGGCGTTCATCTGGGCTGTGCCCTGTGTCTTGAGCGTAGGGCAGTTAACGTAGCAGGGCGAGTCCAGAACACGCTGCAGCGCATCGCCCTGCCATCCGAAGACGTAGTCGGCGTGGTTGCCATAGCCGGTGCTTTGCAGGCATGAGGTGTCAGTCTTACGTAGTTCGTCATCTCTTGGGGGCAGCGGGGACCCTTGGGCTTCACTTACCTGTCGCCGAAGCTCCAGACGAAAGGTTGAGATCCATCTTCAGGCCAGTCTGCCTTGTTGTTGAACTGTCTGGTATCCCAGTTGACCTCGTAGAACAGCTGGCCCATGCGGACGGGGTGGCTGGCGGGGCAGGGGCCGCCAGTCTCGAAGCTGCCGCTTTCGGGGTATGCCATATGGGACATGTGGTCCGGCGAGTCGAGATTCTTCCCATCCCAACAACTGCGAAGAGATCACGGACGTAAGCGTATGTTCTCCTTGGAGTGAGTCAGTCACTCGTGAGCCGAGGGTCACTCACGTGGGGAAGCGGAGCGCCGTCATAATACCCATGGGGCAGGGCTCCTTGGGGAAATCTATGAGCTGCGGGTCGCGCGTGTCGATAGTCTGTAGGCATGTGTAGGTGAGCTGGCGGAAGCGCGCGACCTGCTCGCGGGTGCGAGCCTTGTCGTCGCCGATGAACATGCGGAAGCCCTGGTGTCGTTGGTCAGCGAAGACTTGGGATAGGTAGATCTCACATCCGGGCCTCGACAGCACTCACCGGCTTGAAGGCGGTCACCTTGGACCTCTGCTGGAAGTTGTATAAGCCATCTTGCATGTAGTAGATGGTCATTCCGCCGTTGACGCCGTTGAAGCCGGAGTTGGCCATCTGCGGGACACGCTTGTAGGTGCCGTTGCGTGCCTTGAAGTACCTGCTGAAGTGAGCAATGTGTCTGGAAGCGGAGCCGAGTCGGTACGCACAGGACCGCAGTCCAGTAATTGGAGAAATCTTCACTGAACTGGCAAGTCGTGCAAGTGGACTCCCCGGGCATATCCTTCTCCGGGTGCATAGACGCATTGAAGGAGTTCTAGACAAAGAGACAATTAGCTATATACATCGGCCCGCCCGTGTAGAATCGCAATAGCCCACTCACCCCTCCGACAATTTGGTGCAGATGTGGCGATGGAATCATCCCGGGAGTCACCAGGGGGTCCAGACGGTCAATGACCAGCTGGGCGCAAGGGAATCGAATGAGAGCATAGCTGGGCGCCACGAGCGCTAGCGCGGCGAGCGAGAGCCAATTCATCTTGGGCTGTTTGGTTGTCTAGCAAGGGCACCTTCGTGTTGGTTTCAAAATCGAGAGGATAGTGACACGAGCCCGCGTAGGCGGCCAGCCTCTTATGCGAACCTAATGCAGCTGCCCTTCACCCTTCAACGAACTGCCGAAAACTATACTACTTAGGTGGCGTCTGGGCATGGGCCTGCATACTGACTGGGGCGGAAAGTCGGCCGGAGGACCGACGAATACTCTACCATGTGACGATATACCGAGCCATCAGGGGTGAACGTTCGTTCTCACAACTTAACTTAATTGGAGTGCGCTAGCTAGGTTTTGAGAGTATACTCTTTCTGCTTCTAATCTCTGTAAGGTCTCCCGGCAACTTCAGCTAAATTTAGTAAGAAGATCTTATCTGGATCTCGAGTAGGAGTTGACTGATATCCGTTAAGCAGCAGCAGCAGGATTTCGCAGTGTATGCCCAGGAAGCTCTCTCAAATTAGCGAACTCACCAAGAGGGGGAACGATTTGCAATCGGGCCAATGGTACGGGGCGGTTGTTTACAAAACTTAAATCTGCCTACGCGGCAAAAGTCGAAAGTCGGCGTTCTAGCCCAATCATATCAACCTTCCTCCGCAATGCTTGTCCCGAGCCTCATAAAAAGGGCATAATTGGCTTTGTTAGACGAATATTGGACGTCGATAAGGAGCTTGGCCGGCACCCTCGTATATTACCTGGAGCTGTTTCTATTTTTGGTCTCGGGAGTCGTTGAGGTCTAGCCGATGTAAGTTCGGCAATGGACAGGAGCGCAAAAGTTGCCAGATTTCATGGGCCAGATCGTCACAGGATAACAAGTTGAAAGGCTTAAGCAGCTCGCTCGCTATTCATTTAAATCATCAAGTCAAATCTATTCCGTGCTGCAACCCTCCCGTTAACCCGCAGATCACCTACACCTTCGGCAGACATCCCCGTACGCCCACGTACACAATTCTGAAACCGGCAAGCACCCTTTAACCACTACTCATAATGAGGCTCTTCTCTCCTGCCGCGGTCTTTCTGACCACCCTCCTCAGCACCGTCTCCTTAGCTGCATACGATCAGAACCGAGCGGGAGCCGTCCTCAAGGCGCCAGAAGGCGACTCTTTCACGTCGGTAACGGGGACGTTCACCGTGCCCGCACTCACCGGAAACGACCGACTGTCGATCTGGGTGGCCATCGGGGACACGCTCGAACAGGACGTCGTGCTCAAGGGCGGCGTGCACTTCGCCTCGAACGCACTGTCATCGTTCGTCGCCTGGGCGCCGGGCAACGAAACGGACATCACGAGCCAGGTTCCCGTGCGCGCACGCGACACCATCAAGGTCACCGTCTCGGTGCCCGCGGACGACAAGAGCACGGGGACGGTCCTGGTCGAGAACACGACGCAGAACCGGAGGTCAACCCAAACTATCTCCGTCCCCGCCTCGGCAGACCCCTCCGAGCTGACGTCGCTCGCGGCTGACTGGTTCGTCCAGGCGTACCAGCAGAACTTCGACCTGCCGCGCGTGCCGCGATTCGGCACGCTGTCCTTCACCGCGTGCAGCGCGACGCTGGCCAGCGGACAGACTGTGGGAACGACGGGCGCGGGTGTCTTCGAGATTCAGGGTACTAGCGGCCAGATCTATTCCCGCACGACGGCTTCGGGGAACACAGTTACCGTCACTCAGATTTAATGTAGACGACAGGACATTTGTAATAGATGGTATTTATGCAAAGATGGCGGAGTTTCGGGTGGCAGCCCAAATATCCGTATGTAGATAGCCCAAAACAGAAGCGAACCACAGACTGTTATGGCCCAACTCACGATATCTTCCATTTCGACGATGATATCTCTCTCCCCCTATTGACCAGCGTGCTCTTGAGTTACCTTGTTCAATCGATGAGACCTTAGTCTGTGGAGGGAGAGCTCTTATGTCCGAGATAGCCCGAAGCTGGAACGGGTCTCTAAGCTTTTAGCTTAAAGTCGGGGCGCAATTTGGTTTGAAGACTTTCCCAAAGTAGCTCACGGTTAGGAAGCTGCGATGGCAGAGGCGTGGCCCACGAGCACGCTGCTTCGATATGACCACCTGCCGCCATTACCTAGGCATCACCTGTAAAGAACACCGTAACCTAGAACCCGGCCGGAAGAGACATACTATGGCGATAGAATGACACTAGGATATCGTTAGTAGCCTTTTGGCCACCATTATTTAATCAGAAAGTAAATGTCGGGCCCCCTTGAACTGGGAAAAGTGCTGCCGTCTACGCCATGGCCGTTGACTTTGGTCGAGCTCTGGGATAGGCAGCCCGAGAAGGAGTGCTGAGTGATCGCATGATTGGAAAAGTTTATTGGAAACAAGGCATTTGCATTGCATGACGTATCCACCACGCGTGTATCTCTCTTTTCGCTCGTCCCTCGTAGAGGAAGCCCTGAGTAACAGTCCATAACCACGAAGTAGATCCATGAGAGTAGTGAATAAATGGCGACGGTTAACTGCAGGTGAATGGATGTTAAAATATCCAATAAAGAGACGCTGGGGCATGGAAGCTGTCATACTCTGTCTGGAAATGATATCAGTCAAGGAAGGTTCGTCTTGACCCCTTACGACAGGATAAAGATCTTAGTTCAGCCACATGCACGGCTTATTGCATGGCTACATAGACACTTGTTAACACAATTGCTACTAAGACATGGGCCAACACGGGAAGATCCGGAGCTGTTGGAAGCAAAATATGTGGGTGATCTGGGAAACAGATATAGCATGGATCGAAGATCTTCGGCATAAGGAGTCACAGTGGCCGAAAAGCGTAAGCCAACGACAAGTGGACTGCGGGTCAACGAACTCCAAATACCTGGAATATACGACCCAAGGAAATATTAAACCATAAGCAGGTTCTCGTATTACTTACCATTATTGGTTCAGCGGTAAATGAAGACAGTCGATCGAGGTTGGACGTCGCAGAGTCGGAAAAGGGGCTTGTCAATTATATGAATATATGCCAAAATGATAATATGCATAAATTCATAGTGAATAGATCTGCATTACGTAATATCCCATTGCAGCTCGGTTGATTAGACTCCGACGGCTCGCAGCCGCTTTTCTTATCACACTGACCGATAACGAATCCATACCGCCATCTCATAAGTAGAGGGGAGGGAAGGTAGAAGTCTTTTGCGTCGACAAATGCGTTCCAACACCAATTTCCCAATCTATCCTTGACTGGAAGAGCGGTTCGGCGATTGCTGAGTTTAGGTATACATAATCTAGAAGATGGAGTACAAAATCCCCGTGCCCTCGGGCCCGAAATTCAAGCCTCGCCTCATCATCCACGGCGGGGCGGGTAACATCCCGCCCCGGGATAAGATGCCAGCGGAGACGTACGCGGCCTACCGGGAGGCGCTTCTCACGATCGTACGTGCGTCCATCTGTGTAGTGTATGATGGTCAGGTGTCACGGGTCGTTATCTAGAACTGACGGTTGAGACCCAGCGTCTAGGTCTCGAAAACGGACACGTACATGCGGACCCCTCACCCTTTCAAACTCCTCTACTCCCCAACGGGGAGGAGATACCCCGCGGCCCTCGACATCGCGACGTACGCGGTGACGCTCCTCGAAAACGACCCGCTGTTCAACGCGGGGCGCGGCGCCGTCTTCACGCGTGACGGCATCAACGAGCTCGAGGCGAGCGTGATGGTGTCGCGGCCCTCGAGCTACGCGAAGCGCGGTGTCGGCGTAACGGGGCTGCGGCACGTCAAGCACCCGATCCAGCTGGCGCGGGCCGTGCTCGAGCACGGGGACGCGGACCTCGGGGGTAGGAGCAACGCCAACACCGCGAAAGAAGCCGGGGTTGAAGGTCAGGAGGGCGAGGGGCCAGACCTGGACGTCCCCTCCGCGCAGGGCCACACCCTGATCCACGGGCCGGCGGCCGAGGCGCTTGCGCGCAGGTACGGCCTCGAGCTCGTCGACCCCACATACTTCTTCACGCAGAAGCGCTGGGACGAGCACGTCCGGGCCCTGGAGCGCGAGAGGAGCGGTGGGGCGGCCACGGCGAACTGGAGCGCCACCGAGTTCTTGCCGCAGGGCACCGTGGGCGCGGTCGCGCTTGACGAGGACGGCGTCCTGTGCACCGCTACCAGCACGGGCGGCATGACGAACAAACTGACGGGTCGCATCGGCGACACGCCCATCGTGGGCGCGGGTTTCTGGGCCGAGGAGTGGGTCGATCACGACAACATGCCACCGCCACGGTCACCGCGGCAAAGGCAGCAATGGCCTTCGGGCGGCTGGCAGGGCGTGCGGGACTATCTCGGCAACAACGCATCCGGGCCGACCATCGAGCTGTCCAGCGGCCTGCGCTCCTTCCTCGCCGACTGCCTCCCCACGCCGTTCCTGTACGCGCCGGTCGCGCAGCGACAGCAGAGCGACGGGCGACCGCCGCTAACCACGACGACGCGCGCGACCGCCGTCTCGGGGACGGGCAACGGGGACTCGTTCCTGCGGCTCGCGGCGGCGCGCACGGTGGCGGCGATGGTGCGCTGGTCGCCGGGGCTTTCGACGGCGCAGGCGCTATCGCGCGTCGCGGGGCCCGGGGGCGAGCTGCAGCGCAGCGCCGGCGCGCGCTGGGGGCGCACCGGCGAGGGCGAGGGCGGCATCATCGGCATCGAGGCCGTGGTCGCGCGGGACGCGGCCGACGGCCGGGTCGTCGGGGCCCGCGCCGCGGTCCTGCACGACCATAACTCGTCGGGCATGTTCCGCGCGTGGATCGACGACGACGGCGCGGCGAGGTTTAAGATATGGCGTGATGAATGATGGGGTTGGGTGGGGGGAAATATCATAGAGGTTAAGGGGGTTAAAGTCAGAATAGTCGGAGGCTGGATGGGATGTGATTGGGGTATGAGATGTGAATGTGAAGACCTGTTATGCCTCGCTTTGGGTGACGTTAAGTCGTCCAGCAGAGTCTTCTGGTAAGCGTGCGCGCAACTTCTCGGGATGACTATCCTGCTGCTGGCCGAGTGCGGAGGTTAGGTCTTGGAAGGTTTTGCAACGAAATGGTTGGCCCGCAACAAAGTGACATTCTTGAAAGCCGCGCAGATATCATCATCTACTTGCATCTATGCTTGAAATGAGGCATTAGGCTTCGTTCTCCCAATACACGGCCCCAATTGAAATTCTGTAACAGGGTATTCCAGATTCACGTTTCAAAGTGACACCAGACTCCGTACGAACAGTCGTCTGTCGTCCCTGTCATTAATCTATTGGGCATGGAGCCCGTCGGGAAAGTGGTCTGGCGCTCATATATAAAACGTTGGTATCGCCGCCCCGAGAAACCCATCTAGTATACACGTCATGAAGTGCCTGCCATACCATCCGGACAGGTTTAGGCAAGCATCGCAGGTCGTTTCCTTAGTAAAATACAGGTTCCGGATTACCGTCAGCATCAGAGAAGGGTGGTTTCGGTGGTTTCTTCGTCTCGTCCTCGTTGGGCCGCTTCGCATCCTATGCGACAGCTTTATTGTCCGGCGGCGGCGGCAGCTACTTCGTCGTTAGCATCCTCTGGTTCGTGGAAGATAGACGGGACTAAGGGAAGATACGGACCTCGAGTTTCGTGGAGCTTGCTAACATCCTCTGGAAGCCGATACCAACACCTTCGATAACCGCAAGAAGCACTGCGCAACCGATCGCACCATTCCGCGCCGCCTTGTATCCGCCTCGAATAGCTAGAGAACCACCAGTGAAGAAACCCGCAATGATGGCGTTGTATCTGCAAGACCCGGTCAGCGTCCCTCGTCGGAGGAAGAACAGAAGATGCCTGATATGGTTTGACAAGAGCGTGAGGTAACACTGTGCCATACGGGTCGTCTCTGCCGTGAGATTGGAAGCGTTTAGGACGGGCAATTGACCACTCACGGATCTTCCTTCCTGCGGACCCCCTTCACCGCGCAGTCGAATGTTGAAAATAAACCACCCCATACACCGAAGTTTCCACCTAATACTGGAGCTCTCGCCTTGATGGCTGTGATGGCTCCTATCCTCCTCTCGCCATAAGGACTGTTTCGGAATCCCTTGATCCCGTGCCAGATCGTACCACCGATCGCCTAATGTCCACAAGTCAGCTTTCGTGCTTCGAAAGGCCCAGCCGGCAAAGATGCGTCTCATAGGCGGGCAAGCGACAACGGTGGCAAGACGTCGAGGTTGGACATACACCCATAGAAAATGCACCGCCGAAGTCGTTCAGGATCACCCAAGGGCAGGGATCTCGGCCGTGATCCATCTTAGATCCGGATATCTGGTAGCTGAGTAGAAAAGGTGGCGAGTGTCAGGCAACAACCCGCTGTAGGCCGGGTCGTCTGTCCTCAGCAGCCCGCTGACCGGAAGTGCCTTTTTTTATTTCCCTGCTGTTTCAAGCCCCGAGGAACCCCGAGACGGATATGGGCCGTAGCGCTGTTCCGCGAATAAGGCTTTGTTGGGCCGTGGCGGCTATGGCACTCGTTCGTCGTTCTGGAGTCGGTGGATGATCGCGCACCTAAAATTTGTTATGTTGCTCCGGTCAGTAGTACCTTGTTCGATGACGACGGAATAATAGGTAGGGCCAAGAGAGTCGAGAGAAAATTCTTGTGCACAGGCCAAGTCCTATCGCTGGTTGTGGTTGACTTGGTCCCGATAAGCCCGATCAGCCTCTCTTATCGGATCCCATGAACTCCGCCATCTAAGTAGAACTTTATCGGTCTTATCAACTTCGTCCCATTTTGGGCCATAAATCAAAGTCGCTGACTGCAATGTAAAAGGTGCTTCCGAAGCAGCATGACGATTGGCTATTGCGGAACATATTGTCACGTAGCATCTCCTTACAGTATACACGTCGCATTTGTCAAGACACCAACGTAGGCACTTGCCGGTGAACGCTAACGTCGATTCTGGGTTCTCGGAGGTGCCGGAAACATGAAAATGAAGATGCAATTGAACGTCTGAATTGCGAATATGACCTCAATCTGCCCTTTCAATATCCCAGAGCTCTAGATTTGGTCCGTATATGCCCATTCCCACTTCGCCCCCCGTACTTCGGAGTTGCCGCATCCTGCTCGTGCTGCGATAGGAAGCCGCAAACAATGAACCGCAAGGCAAACATGATCCGACCAGGGCTTGTTGGGGGGTTTCCTAGACGGTTCGTCGGACACAAGCCTGACTGAAGCTGTACTAAACACCTGAGGGTTGTATCCGTATCACCCACCGAAGACGGAAGAGAGACAAATCTCGCGAGGCTGCACAAGAGGAACCAAAGCCACCTCCCTATGTACCTATCCGACAAGGCAATTTGGATTATCCGGGAACTTCCTTCCACGCCCTTGACCTGTTGAATCTCTCCCCGGATATTCCCATGTATCTTCCCGTCTTGCGGGAAAACCATCCAGCGAATTCTTCGTATGCCGGCGTCTCACTCCGAGACTTGTTACATTACATGTTCACCAACCGCATTACAAGATGAATATAAATACCAGTGAGGTGAACGACAGAATACCCCGTTGTCATCGACTTGGCTCTCCCTCAGCTGACTCGAAAGCCCACCGCAAGATAGGATAGCTGATGAACTGGACGACGATAATCCACCTCCCACCCCCCCAAGTAAGCGGTGAGATCCCCACCCAATGCAGCCTCGCAGTCGCAATAAGCCCCTGCGCAGCAAAAAGTGAGTCGTCATATGGATCGAGAGCTTATTTAAAGTGACCCCTACGGAGAAATTCCCAGGCGCACCTAGACCTTACTCATCATTCATTCCCTCATACAAATATACACGCCTTTCATATGCCTTACGTCAAAGCGGAGCAAACGGACGGAGGGCCGAAAAATCGTCGTCACGCTATGGCTATCCAGCTCCCGCTCGATTTCGGTCTAGGCAAGAATGACTGCAAGGGCTGCCAAAAAATCAGGGAGGAAGAGTCGAAGAAGAAGAACACCGCGGGGGATGGTATGCGGAATGGGCTGTTAGGCCACTTGCAGTGTAAGTCCACCAGTCAGTTGTAGGGCTGCACACCCAAAGAGCTTCCCCGGATTTTGTTGCCTGCAACATGGCAGTTATGCCCCTGATATGCCGGCCCTAGCAGCACTAAAGACCCCCCAAGTCCCTAATAGTGGGGTTGGTTGAACCACCGAATGTAGGAGGGGTTCCGCTGTCAGTTCAGTCCCAAACCTTACCGTTCAACTCTGCCGACGCAGACGCTTCACGTCATACCGTTACGGCCGGATTACCAGAACCTGAGTAACTGCGTGGACCGTGAAAGTCCCACACATTCTCGGTTATCACCGCTACATAATACCTACTCTCACCGTCTGCCTACATTCGGATATCGCTGGCATATCCTGAAATTTTATATTTATTTTGTACTAAAGTTTGTTTGTAAATTTAGAGTGCCAACACGTGTTGTGGAGAGTGTTTGTTGTGTTGGATGGTCATCATCAATTGACCTTTCTACAGCAACAGCCATGTCCGCCCCAAAAACGAACATATCTCCGTCTCCGATCCTCCAGAGCTCCCGGCATAGAACACCTCAGCTGCACCATAACCTGAAGCATGGGAGCTCGGTGATCGCCCTAGTCGTCGGCAATGACAAGATCTACGCAGGAACCCAAGACGGGGAGATCGTCGTATGGTCGTTGGCCACATATCAGCAAGTCCACCGTGTTCAGGCCCACAAGCGCAGTGTCCTGTGCCTGGCATTGTCTGAAGACGGGACCATGTTGTTCTCGACTGCAGCGAGCGATCCCATAGTGAACATATGGTGTCCCCGTACCATGCACCGACTCTACGAGATTTATAGCACCAATGACAGCATCGGCGACATATTCTCAGTTGCGTACTCACCGCAGCACGAGACGGTTTATTACGGCGCCCAGAACACTTCTATACAATGGGTTGGCCTGAAGGACGAGCAATGCCATGTATCACACGACTCTGCACACCACCCTGACCGCAGAAATCACCGCTTCTTCGACTCGAGAGCCGTAGGCGGCGCAAGCACACCGCGACAGACCGACGAGCGCTTCGATCTAATACCGCGGTCCGAACACGTGCTCGAAACTAGCCGGAGGGCGACCCGGATGTACGCCCATTATGGCTTCGTATACTGCATGATCATGGCCAGAGGGGTCACGCAATTTGCCGACGCCGACGAGGATGTCTTGATATCCGGTGGGGGGGATGGGACTATCAAGACATGGAAGCTTGGCGGGAACGAGGTTGGGCCGGACGGCATCGAGACCGGGCTGGACGAGATCATGACTCTTGGCGAGGACGACGCTGTATCCGTTTTATCACTTGCAGTCGACGGATCCTTCCTCTACAGCGGGAGGCAGAACGGCATCTTCGAGTTGTGGGACCTCGACACCAAGCAGAAGCTTCGCTCCATCAAGGCGCATGAGGGTGATATCTGGACTTTGCAAATGGGATGGGGTTATCTCTGGAGTGCTGCTGCTAATGGTACGGCTAGCGTAAGTAACTCCAACCCGGTAGACGTAGAAGCAGTCAAGGTACTGACCTTGCGCAGAAACACAGCACCGCACATTATGGCGGTTACCGATATGACTCGTCTCAAAATGTCAGCCAGAAGTATCAATGTCTAACCCACTGGAATGCCCATAACGGCAAGATCCTAGCATCAGCCCTTGCGACGTTTAATGGTAATCAGCTCTATATTACGGGAGCCAACGACAACAGCGTCCATGTGTGGCTGCTCCAAAATCAGACGTTGGCAGATAAGCCCTCGCACGAAGAAGACGAAGACATGATGATCACATCCCTTCGCGAATTCGTGTCTTTCAAGACGGTCTCCTCGTTACCTGAGTATGCGGAAGATTGCCGAAGAGGCGCCAGTTTTCTTCGCACTCTATTCAAGAAACTCGGGGGGGAGGCGGAATTGCTGAGTGCGGAAGGCAAAGTCCATCACCCAGTTGTCTATGCCAAATTCAGCGGGAAAGCCGAGCCAGCTGAAAAGCGGAAGAGAATCATGTTCTATGGTCATTACGACGTCGTTCCCGCGGATACCAGGAACGGCAAATGGGTATCGGATCCCTTCCAGCTCAAGGGGACCAATGGGTACCTGTACGGGCGTGGCGTTAGTGATAATAAGGGGCCTATTATGGCGGCGCTCTACGCCGTCACGGACCTGAAGCAGGCCAAGTTGCTAGACTCGGATGTCGTGTTTCTAATCGAGGGCCAAGAGGAGTCTGGATCCAGCGGGTTCGGGGAGACAGTCCGTAAGTACAAAGAGCGCATCGGGCACATTGACTACATTCTTCTTGCGAACAGTTACTGGCTCAATGATGCCACCCCTTGCTTAACATACGGTCTGAGAGGCGTTATGCACGCTACGGTCTGCGTGGAGTCCAAGAACCCTGACCTCCACTCTGGGGTCGACGGGTCCCATATGGTCAATGAGCCCATGTCGGACCTCATGACGGTCCTCACGAAGCTGAAAGGTCCGAAGAATCGCATTATGCTCCCCGGCTTCTATGATGGCATCCCGCCTGTGACGGCCGAAGAGGACGCGCGGTACGATGACATCCTGTCGGTGTTGATGGAACAGTCCGAGGGGCACGTCTCCCGGGACACTCTGAAACGGAACCTCATGGCGCGCTGGCGCGAGCCCAATCTCACGCACCATAACGTCACCGTGAGCGGCTCGGACGGTAGCTTGATTAGTAGTCACGCTAGCGCCAAGATCAGCGTCCGCCTGGTGCCCGGCCAGGAGGTCGAGGACGTCACGGACTCGCTGACGAGCTTCATCCAAAGGGAGTTCGAGAGCCTGGGCTCGGACAACAGGCTAACGGTTCGGATTGACAACAAGGCGGAGCCCTGGCTGGGCGACCCTGACAACTACATCTTCCGCACGCTCGAGGATGCCATCGTGCAGGTCTGGGCTCCGCTGTTCTCCTCCCGCTCCTCGTCGGCTCCGTCCTCCTTGGCTCCCCCCTCCCAGGACGGCAACGCCGCGGACCCCAGGACCACGGACCGAACCGGCGCCACGAATGGCCGCCGGGGGAACGGGACAGCGACGACGCCCTCGTCGAAGCCGAAGCTCACGAAGCCTCTGTACATCCGGGAGGGCGGCTCGATCCCCGCCATCCGCTTCCTGGAGAAGGAGTTCGGCGCGCCTGCCGCTCACCTGCCCTGCGGTCAGGCGTCGGACTCGGCGCACCTGGACAACGAGCGGCTGCGCGTCGAGAACCTGCTCAAGAGCCGCGAGATCTTCAAACTCGTCTTCAGAAGGCTGTGGCGGGACCCGGATGCCTCCAAGCCGCGCCCCATGAGGAGCTTCGATGACTTCGAGGCCTTCGGGGTCTCCGCCGATCAGGTCTGCGGGGGGGCGTAGAGGATGAGTTGTGGTTCGGTCTATTTTCCTTGCGGGAGCACGGGAGTCATGGAGGCAGATGTTCGAGGTTACGGTGATGTTGTGCATATATAGAACGGGGTGAAAGTGTCACTTACGGGGCGTTGGCGTTGTGGGAACAGGGAGAGCGGGCGCTTGTACATTGAGTAATAAATAGGGCGGTAGTATTGATACCCAAATACGCATGCATTTATTTACGTCTGGATGCGGTAATGCTTGCTTTTGCGTCCTCTGACGTGGACACCCAGTTCACCACGGATGGATCGGGACTTAACTCGGTCCTATCTATTCATCAGGGGCGAAATAAACAGTTATGGACTTTTAAAACCAACAGGTGTGGATAGACGAGATGCTTCTCTCGGCGATCTTCCCAGATTCATCTCCTATTCTCCAGAAGTCATGAGCTCACGTCCGAGAGTAAAAAGCGAAGTGGGCGGTGGGAGATCCGACAATCCCCGTGGCCCTCGAACGTAGGTGTGTGTGCGTGCCTGAACAGTCAGCCGTTGGACGCCTAGCTAGCCGCACGTCGGTATCACACAGGGCTTTCTATGGGGATCGCATGATAGATAGTCTTGCGCATGCGGCGCGACGGAGATACTCGTCTGAGGAAGTTGCTACCTACCTAACACGTCCCAGGTGGTGCTTTGGGCATTGGGAGAGTGTCCGTGGCGTTGAGACAAGCATATACGGACCCCGGGGGCTGGAGTATCGTCTCCTAGGCGCTATGGGAGTCGAGCACGTAAGTGTGTGAAGTCCCGGCCTGGCGTGCCTCCACCATCCGTTTGCTGATTACGTGCGCGCGGTCAAGAAAAACGCATACATAATCAGGGGGGTCGTCGGGTATAGCAATGGACGGCATGAGGGAACATCATTCCTACACTGTCCCTCGCGTGTCACTGACGATAGGGAGCGCAGTCATAGCCTTTGGCGGTGATAGGCCGGGGGCCAGTGTCCAGCTAGGACGCCTAGCCCGGTGGGAAGACGACTTTCGTGTGACCTTGGCGGCTCCGTGTTCCTCTCCGTGGGACGCAGCATCGGATCGCTATTGGGCTGGCGGAGCATTTCGCAGTTCCTTGTTCTTCTTAGATAAAGGCCCCTTATAGAGAGGTCTTTCCCGGACGTCCCACGTCCGCAACCGATAAGCTATCCGGAAGTTACTGTTATTCTTGGACCTTGCGGTCTGATCTGTCGTATAGGGGACGCCGCTGTTGGTGAAGGCTTCATGAATACTAGATGTGCAGTCCGCTTACTGCTGTACTAAGGCCGGGCCATGCGCGCGACACGGTCGGCACAATCCGGTGGTGTTAATGCAGGAGTCTAGGGAAGAGCTATAACATAACCATCCACATGTCCGCTGCTCTCCTCTGTTTGGGACGTGGATTTTGCGGAATCATGGGATCGGTCTCCTGTGCTTTTCTTCTCTCGGGCATGACACACTCCTTTCAGTCCTGCCACTCTCTAGCTCCATATTCCAACGTTTCTTTTGGTCTGTATGTTGACGTCCTCGGTCCAATCTGATGTTTAACTATGATATGGATGTATGCATAGAGCAGAGCCTCCCTAAGTCTAGTATTGAGGGATTCACATATAGACAGAGCGCCGCATTATCATTTACGATAAGCCGTCGTAAAACCTCCACTCCGACTTGAAATCTCTGTCCAGTTCCCTGTTCAGAAGCAACGCCCTCAACATCTCGATCGGCATCTCATTCGCCGCTAATACCGCGTCATGGAACTCTCTCTCGCTGGTATCTCCAAGAACCTCCTCGCGCAGCTTCATCAGCTGCAGCGCACCGAGCATATACCCCGCCTGGTACAGGGGCGAATAGTCGCCGTTGAAACTCCGTCTGACTTCTCCTTCGGCCGTTGCCCGCTCGTGGCCGACCATGTTTACGAGCAAGTCTATGCACTCCCCCGCGCTCATCTGGCCAAGGTGGAATTTCAGCGAAAATATGATACGCGCACAACGATGCATGCGCCAGAAGAGCGCCCCGATCCTATCCTCCGGACTCGTGAAGAAGTCCCCCCGGTTCCAGAAGATCATCTCCCAATACAGAGCCCAGCCCTCGACGAAGAAAGGGGTGGTGAAGAGGCGGCGGTACGGGCGGATCCTCTCGCCAACGTAGAGCTGTAGGTGGTGCCCCGGGATCATCTCGTGGAATGCGGTGGCCTTGCTGAAGTGTCGGTTGTTGCCCCGCATTGACATGAGTTTTTCCTCGTGGTGCATCTCCGCCGTCGGAAAAGAGACCTGGAGATAGGTCCCGCCCAGGAAGAAGGGGTTGACCTTCTGGCGTGCGGGGCTCATCATGTACATCCGGATCCCTTCCTCGGCAAGCGGAGGGACCGTTACCAGACCATACCGCTTAACGTACGCAGCTCCCTGGTCAACTAGCGACTTGATGAATGTGGGTTGGGAGCCGGGAGGTTCATAAAGATTCTTCACGTGCTCAAGAGCGTCTCGCCAGACTTTACCGAAGCCGAGTTCTTGCGAGGCCTTCACCATCTCGGCCTCGCACCACGCGTATTCTGCTTCGCCGATCTTGATGAGCTCCTCTGGAGTGTACGGTATCAACTCAGCCTCCAGGTCGGTGAGCAGGCCATCCCGGCCGATGGGATCTCCAACTATGGTTTCTTCGTCACCCGGCTTGATCCCGGCTATCCTCTCGCGGATATAGTCTGCGATGCCTGCGAGCGCATTGTCAAGGCGTGAGTACGGCTCCGATACCCACCAATCAAACCAGGGATCATAACCCTTGTAGAAGAGAAAAAGGCTGTTGAGATTGGTTCGAAGACTGGTTACCGTGCGCGCGGCCCTGTAGCCCGTGGCTTTCGAGTATTGGGCCGCATTCTTATCAATGTACTCCCGCGACCGCGAAATAATCTCCACTGTCTCGTTGAAGCTGTCTGCTATGGCCTTCGGGTCAATCTCGTCGACGCGCTGCCGCTTCCCGAGCCATTCTCTGATGGGCGCCGCGAAGGGCTCGACGAAGGCCTCGAACTCCTTATCTCGGGCCCGGTCGTGCGCCAACCTCCGGTTCGCCCGCTTTAGGTAATTTTTAAGTAGCAGATAGTCTACTTTCTCGTCTTGCAAGTACGACTCGAATGGCTGTCGGCCGAGACCCGCAAGTTCTTCATCGTAGAACGACTCTAGCCGGTCGTACTGCGATGGTGAGCTGTCAATGTTGTAAAATTCTAACAACGCCTGCAAATCCGCCGTCACGCGTACTATGCGATCCCGCATTGATTCCGTGACGGTCTTGGGTCCATCAACTGGAACTGACACGACCGTCCAACCGTTGTCTAGAACGTCCATGTTGCACTCTGCAGGACCTGGGCATTCTGCGGCCCAGCGTGGCTTCTCCATCAGGTGGTTTCTGACTACAGTCTGCTGATGTCTGGCTGACTGAGGCTGAGCCGAGACTGGGTTGCGAGACCCACGATCGGTGATAGGCTGTGGTAGCAGAGCACTGACAAAGCTACAAAAAATTAAAAATAAAATTAAAATGCGCCAAAAAATTCCGTACACCTACTAAAAAGATCCATGCGTTAGCGTACGGATTTTTTGGCGCATTACTTTGTACGGTTCCACGACATTAATATCAGGAACACGGAAAACGTGGAGCTATAAATAGGTAGTGCTATATTAAGATCCGAAGATGCAATTCCCAGGGGTATTTTGCATTAGACCTCCATCGCCCATGAGAGTCCTTGAACAGTTAGTATGTATACTCCCATACGTCAATCATGTCTATGTTGTTTTCCACTATTTTCAAAATAACGCTTTATCTGGTTTTACTGTGCCAAAGTTATCACAATGGAGAAGTTTCAAAGACAGAGTACCAGCCTTTAACAATTACGACATTTTACAGACACGTGTGAAGATACGGGTTCGCAGTTCGGGGTACCGTTGTTCTCTAATTGATCTTGGTTGCTTCCGTTGCAGAAGTTGTTGCTTCTGAAGGTGCGAGGCAGAAGCTCTAGGCTACGTTCATACAAATAGTGGGCCTGACGCACCCACCCCGCCGTTGCTCTAGTGACCCCTCCCCCAATCAACAATTCCTTTTGCCACACCTATCTCAACAACACATTTTTTGATATAACAACCGGCAAAAGTGTTGCAATTCTTCGGACTGGGAAGCTCTAGGTTGCTAACTAATCCTATCCTACAACTGGGGGTGGGGAACAGCCACATATAGCCTTCAGCTCCTTTAACCTTGCAATCCTACTGTAGGGCCAAATCAAGCCCTTCTGATCCTTTCAACGTTCTTTTAACAAATCACCACCTGCCAAGAATAAGAAAATAAGCTTCGAGATTTATGTGTAAGATAAGCGAGGATGCGACGCTAGCCACAAGATCAAAAGATCAGCAATTCCAAACCCCAATTGGGGTTTGAGTACCTGAATCTACCTTAAAAGAGTTACTGCAACAATAACGCTAACAGTAGCCACGCACTCTGGCAAATATTACGAAAATCTTGATTTAGCAAATAGCAAAAAGTTAGTAAGTTGTTCGGACATCTATGGTAGTAATTACTAACCGTTATATAGATTGCCCTATAATTCCATAGATCTCTACATGCTAAGGTAAAGGCAACCAGGCGGACTGGGTGGGGTAACTAACATAAATACCCCCTGGGATTTTATAGATACAGTAGGACCAGACTCCCCGGTGGAGTAACCAGGCGGCCCGGTAACTGGGGTCTGCGACGGCAAGTTGATGTAATAGTGATAAGTCTAGATATGGGAAGCCCAGGGATTTGCCGAGAGGGGTATTCGGTGAGATGCCTTAAATTGACAACAGTCGGGATTAGATCCACCGGGCCCTTCACTTCGAACTTTGTGGATTTACCTTTCGGGGGATGGCATGCTTGGTGCCTAGCCCTTAATGTACCAGTTGGGACTGTTGACCTTCCATTCCTCATGGTATCGAGGCCGGATTGCTATCCAGGTATGTACCTCTAGCTCACCCCCTCGCATACACATAGTTCCATCTTCCTGATCACGTCTCTTCAGGGCACATGCACTTTGTGGCAACCCGGGTGTGGCGTGTGCCATTCCCCTGAGACACTGCGGGGGGCGCTGAATGACCCGTACAATTTCGAGTCCAAGGCAAGAATGGTATCTGGAATAGAAAGCGTCGGAAGGATGATCGTATGCAGCTTCCAGCTTCCCACCAATGGCTGGTCTGACATTAACGCATGGCGTGGCTTCTAGACCTTCTCGTACGGCATCACTGATGTTGGATATCACAGGGGCTGATTCAGCTCCCATTCCTTCCCCTGCTTCGCTTCTCAGTCCTAATCCGGTTGCCAACTTACGCTTTGATTTTGGAGTGCTCCGAAAGTCTGTGCATTTCTGTAGCTTAGCGGCGCCGTTGATTTCAAGCAATCAGATGCACATCTGTACTAAAAGATGAGGAGCCACTTGGGGCTCTAACGCTACTTGCCTCCGAAAACACATCCAGGCCAGCGAGTGCTATCTGCGACATCCCTCGGTGGTAGAGGCCTATTGCAGGTCATTATTGAATCCTGGCCGCCGAAGGCTCACCTGATCTGATTTCCACTATCGTTCAGCCCCGTTCAGGGACATACCTGTATCGAATGCCGCGACAGAGTCCCTTTTGCTGTTAAACTGAATGATCAGGTAAAGATAGCCTGCAGCAGAGCCCTTATCGTGGCGCATCCGAGAATGACCTATCAGCACCTCGACTCGGTTCAGCTCTCGCTTGCAGCCGGAAGCGGCACCGGCTATTCGGGCAATCAATTCACTTATCCTGCAGCTGTAATTCAATAGAAACTCGGCTAGATCCTGCCACGTCTGCTCGTATCGACAGCCCTAGGCCCTGGTGGCTTACAGCTGATTCGCCCGCGGGCGAATGAGGTAATATTTCAGATCTGTCCAAAGCCGCCGAAGTCACCGTGGGCGGCGTTATAGCTTCATTATACGCAGCCCTGCATGCAAAAGACAGTCATGAATACTTGGGTGAGACGCTTAGACTCAGGGAGCCGTGCTAACAGCGGTGACAGAGCGAGGGATAGGCGCCTGGTCAATATCGGGCCGGAGTAGCTTTCGTCTTTCCCAGCTTCGCCCAACCGCTCGGTGAGCCGGTAGCGCTTTGCAATGTCGACTATAAGTATGTATTGTCCCGAGATCTTCGTAGATTGTTTCTCGTTCAGCGGCTCATCACAGTGCACATCCCTTTGTTGTACCCGCTAGTGTTGCATCTGCTTTAGAGACGTTGGGAGTCTATTCGTTGCTTGATCGTCGTTTGCACTCCATATTTCCCCTATTCACTTATATATTCCCAGTCAAGCCTTTACCGAATAGCTGCTGTAACTCACCATTCCGGTGGCCCCAATATGAAGCTTTGCCTCCTTACAATCGGCCTCTTGGCCACTCAAACCCTTGCTCACCCCGGCATGGATCGTCTTCTCGCAGAGATCCAAGCCCGCGATGATGTCCTAGTCGAAGGCAGATCTACTTCACTGATGGGTGACTTACTGGGCGGCAACTTGACACCCGTCGGACGCAGCATCGGAAACATCCTTCAAGGCGGCAGCGCCATCGTTGACGGTGGGACGTACAAAGCGCCCGGTCCTCTAGGCTCGAATGCGTGTAAGAAGGATACTTGTTGCGTTTGGAAGCATGTGGTGGATGAACTGAAAAGCGTTTTTCAGGACAGCAATGGATGCACAGATCCGGCTCGAGGAGCGATCAGACAAGGTTTCCACGATGCTGGTACGTGGGACCAGGACTCACCCTATGGGGGAGCAGACGGCTCTATCGTATTTTCCGATGAACTCAGCAGAATCGAGAACCGCGGCCTTGAACAGATTGTAGCGCGGACCCGGGCTTGGTACGATAAATACAGACAGTACGGCGCGGGTATGGCAGATCTGATTCAGGCAGCCGCCCTCACAGCAATTGTATCATGCCCCGGAGGCCCGCGCATACCGCTCTATGTCGGGAGGAAGGATGACCGCAGAGCTGGCCCCACACAGAAGCTTCCGTCCCCTTTCCAGGACGCCCAGTCGTTGATCGACCTCTTCGCCGCCAAGACGTTCACTGCCAGCGACCTTGTCGCGCTTCTCGGTTCCCATACGGCCTCGAGGCAGCGGTTCGTGGACCGGGCGCGCGCAGGCGCTGCTCAGGACTCTTCCCCTAATACCTGGGACAATAAGTACTACTCGGAGACGCTGTCCAGTGATAACAGGACCATCTTCGTGTTCCCCAGCGACCGCAACCTTGCTACCTACTCGGCCACCAGTGCCCAATGGAACATATTCGCCCGCCCTGGGGGCAATGCGGCTTGGAAGCCTGTAAGTTCTACTTCCCCCTTTCGACCCTAATCCGCGTCGTGAAGAATATCTGGAGCTGATTCGGACGTGCCATAAGGCATTTGCCTCGGCGTATTTCCGCATGAGCCTGCTGGGCGTCAATAACCTGAACCATCTGGTGGATTGTTCGAAGGTGATTCCGCTGCCACGATAAGTGCCCGGGGTCCATGAATCTCATAAAAAGACTAGACGGTATTATGGTTTAGATGGAGGAGATTATTTATATGTTTGTCCAAAATTAATGAGGCCGTGTGTTGATACTAAATGAGCGAGCCAATTTCTATTCAGCACCTTCATTCACTGGACTTGAGGGCGTACAAGCCTTCGCGTCAAATCGCAACAAGTTAATCTGACTCTCCTATTCTTTTATGTATGCTAATAACTATAATTGTCGGCAGGCGTGGTAATTTCTGAAAGGATCAGAAGGGCTTTGATTTGTGGCCGTAGGATTGCAAGGACAAAACAGCTAATTAGCAGCCTAAATGTGGCTGCTCCCAACCCCAGTTTTAGATGAGTAACCTAGAATAGGAGCCTATAGCACCCCAGTCTGAAGTATTGCAACACTTCTGCCAACAACAGCAACAACAATAATAATAATAATAATCAAAACATCTGCATGTGATTCGAAACGGTATGAAAATGGATGTCTCGTTGCTTAGTGGGCAAGAAAAAAAGATATTAACCGCATCGAATGCTCCCATTCGCAAGTTCCGGGAATTATTATCTATAGAAAGAGGGCGTACAACCTGTCAGTATTCTCTAAGGGGCACCTTTGTCGTCAGCGATAGCGTCGTTAAAACTACAAATATGGTCTCGGCTGGGGATTGGGACTCGACTTACCACGAACTGTCAGGATTCCTTACGACCTAAGCGCGTCGTTGCGTTACTTTAATGTAGTTACTTCAAAAGACTTGTTCGAAAAAGAGCATTATAGTTAGTGTAGGTAAGATGGCATAAACGGGGTCCCTGGCCTACGCTTGGTGCTGAGAGCCGCCAGATGTGCTCGGGGCGTAATTTCCAAAGACGGACAAAGGCCCTACAGCGCCTAGCTTTCTTCTTCGAGTGAAAATCGGAGTTACTTCGTCACTTTAATCTTCCCATGCTCTGGGATGGCTGATGTCATCTTGACCGGCGGGTCACTCTCCGCTACGCGAGTTCTTGTCGATCAGCATCCGCACGGAGGAATGGAACCGGAACACCTAGAGAATGGATGTTGACGTCCCTTCTAACAACTGAGTAACGAATAGTCCTCAGCGCAATATGGACCGTCCCTCAAACTCATTGACTGTGCGCCAAGCCGCAGCCCGCGTCGGATCAGATCGGCGGAAGCAACCTGTCCCATGAGCGAGGGCATTTATATCAGTATCCCCGTACCGTCTCGGAAATGATCTCCTTTTCCCCTCGCGGATTTATAATTTTCTGCTGAACCGCATACCCCAACTCCAAGATGTGCTATATCGAGTCACAACATGCCATTCCCGTCACAGTTAGGCTGATCGTGGGAAAAGGTTGCCTAAGGTGTGGAAAGTGTAAATCGCAATGATTCGTTCAGGACACTAAGGAGCGGTGGCTAGAAAGCTCTATATATAGTGTGGGAGCCCCCGAACAACGTTATTCCGAGGTGCCTACAGGATACTGGGCTTTGATGACTAAGCAACCTACCCCTTTTCTGCGACACTTCCTATCTACCTTGTTACCATTCCGTGGTATTCCGAGCAGCACGCGGTATAAATACACTCCGCGAATGAAAAGGGATTATTCGTGTGGGCTTGATGAATCTGCGGACGCGAAGATACGTCGAGATGTTCCCCTTCGCTCAGATACCGGATGAGAGTAGCTCTATACGCTTCCACAGGAAGCACACCGCACAGCATAACGGCTTTGAATTCACGATCGACATCAATGGGCAAGAACAGATATTCGGTTAGAGAAGTAGTTTGGGCTAAGAAGACCGAGAGCTGGTCTGTTCTCGGACAGGTACGAAAATGCTTAGGATCACGCAGTCAACAATAATTCCAAGTCAAGACCTGCCGAATCCAGGGATAGTTTCCAGGTGGTGGCTGTCTTTGCTTGGAGTAAGAAAAAAGGGGGGGCGTGTCCGTAGAACAGCACTTCAAGTTCCAGTTCCCAGAGTAGTTCAGAGAAGCCTTAGCTGTAACCACGGCGTTGGGGATTGGTATCTGAAGGATCGGGATAACCGATATGCACCGGGTGCAGGTGTCTTGGCTGCGGGTACTGGGGCCTTCGCCGCAACTTCGAAGCTAGTAACTAGACTTGCATGGGCGGCGGTTTGCTTACTGTACACGATCATAGCCTGTTGCTGTATTCAAATAGCGTGTCGTAATTACCTTTATTCGCTATTGTTACTCCCAATATGGATCCCGTTCCATCAGAGATCAAAACAAAACGGCTTTCGTAGTCATGGAAAAGGGAACGAGCTCAACATAAAGGTAAGAGCTTACCTGACCAGCTGATACTTACTGCTTCATGTAATGCTTAACAACGAACATATATACTCCGATTAGAGGATAGCCTTCCTTAATTAGTGTGCTATAGCACACCCGGCTAGCCGACAGGATCTTCTCACTTGATCCCTTGCCTCCTCAACTCAATATATTCACCTTACCGTAGAGAGTCGTATACGCGCAACATACGGGCCGTAAAAAATCCCTAATATAGAAGATGGATATCAGGTAGGGGTTTACTAGTCGCAAAATTGTTGTACCGCACGTATACGTTTACGTCAGACTGCTTTCTGACAGCGCTATAGATGTAGAACTCCTGTGCCTTATTTAACACTACCCATCATAGACTCATCAACCATTGATTAAGATATTCCGCGTCCTCCATCTTCCTCAAGAACTCTTCATACCTCGTCCCTTCCCATGGCGCCCTCCTCCAATGACCGTGGAATATCAAAATACTTCTTCACATCATCCCACTCCGTTGCCCCGAAATCCCGCAGTACCGCGCACCGTTCTCCATCGTTCCGCAAGCCGCTAATTGGGGCCAATGGTTTTGTTTCTCTGGCTCGTCCTCTGGGTAGCCGATGAGGCGAGTTACCCGCAAAAGTCTTAAGGAGGAGCACTGCATTTCGTTGTCCTTCTGAGGATGACGCAGAACGAGAAGGGTACCCAACGTGCAAACTGGTGGATAATGGTGACCGTAGGGGTACTGTACGTCCGCATGCCGCGCTTCAAATTCACGACTAGGCCACCATCGGGCGCCTAGACGCATGATGCAGAGGGCCAATGCATCTTTCTCTTCCAAGGATCCTTGGCCGCCACCGGCGGGGGCTTGTTGTTTTGGCTGCTCGGAAAACGAGGATGACCGCGGGAGGCCCAGCCACTCGAGTTCGACGCCTGTGAATCGACCGATGACTACGCCACCGGCGGAAGGGCGGGCAATGACGGTGCAATTGGTGGCTCCGGGAATGGTTCGCGGCCGGGAACTGGTGATTTGGCCGGTTTTAAGAGTTATGGAAGAGGATGATGTGATTTTCGTCATTATAAGATTTAAGTATGGATCAATATATTCGCAAAGCCCGTTTCATTGAAGTGGTAGACATAGGTTATTGCAAGAAAGAAAGATAGATATAGATACCTAGAAGCGTAGTAGATTAAAATCTAAGCAGCAGTGCCGAAACAGCGACATGTAGTCACCTGGGATCTGACACATAGTGCATCACAAGCGTAAGCACGAAAGGTGCGCTGCGTCCACTCGAGACGTAAACCAGCAAATGACATAAGATATATTGTTATCTACTATATACGAAGATTGAAGGTACAAGATTTACAAGATTCCATTAAGGCCACCAGCATCAATAATTACCACCGTCGATACTACCAGACCACTGGTTCGGAAGGTCCTGGCAGATATTACGGGAGGACATATTAATATATGCAGAAAATCCAGTCCTTTGGACAGGGGTACCGCCATTGGTAAGAAAAAGGATTCGAAATACCGCCAACTGGGTGTTCACATTACTGATATGTCCCAGATACAGCCGTGTTGGAATACGTCAACGCGACACCACCGTCAAGTTCAGGGCATCTGTTCCGCCTTGCAGCGATCGCCCAGAACTAATTCCGGTCATACAGGAAAATTAAGGCGTGCTTATCTACCGGAGTGGTGTCCTTAAATACACGATTCTGGTTTGCGATGGAAATGGTGTAGAAAACTCTCTGCCGCTCTCTCGCTCAGTCCGTACACAACGTAACAATGCTTCTTCTTGGGACCATTTCATTGCATGTGTACTCCATGTGTTCGTTCATCTGTATCGATTTATTCCTACAGACAAAGTTGGCTGCGGCATTGCGACTGTAGGTATAAGCACACTGTGACTGATTGGAAGTATATCACCCACTGCTGGCCATCCTGGGAAAACTGTGCCACACGCCTGCATGGTCGGCGCATTCTCCTCGGTCAGTTTATATGCTATGCGTGGCGTTCTCAACTTATGTAAAGTGCTGACATGTCGAGACCTCTGCCAACCCCTAATAACGCTCTGCCCTTTAACAGGCCGCAAGTCTCTTCTACAGGTCGTCCGACCCTCCCTTGTGCTAGTGACGAAAGAAAGGGCCACAAGTTACACTCCCGACTCTGCTGCAGATTAACGGCAAAATAAAGATGGCAACAGATTCCTAGTCAACTGAAGCAAAACGACAATTCTTGGACACGACGGGAATTGAACCCGCGACCTTTCACATGCGCTTGGAGACTTTTTTTTATGCGAAGCGAAAATCATACCCCTAGACCACGTGCCCAGTGATTGATAGGATTCGGCTAATGGAGACTTATAGAGGCGGGCGGCTATGGGCCCACACTGCTATCTAAAACCATACCATCCCGTACTGCCAAAGTCTCATTATCGGACAAGAGGCATTGGACTACGGCAACATTCCGCCATGATTTCCAGTCTCAATGGCTAGTAAGTGGCCTCTTTGAAATCAAGTTCCTAGACCTAAGCATAAACCTAATGTCTCGTGATTGATCTGATCATGTTAGGATATGTGCAGTGGCTGAAGGAATCCGTTGCTGCGGGTCACTAGAGCAACGGGGGTGTGGGCGCGACACCCCCTATATGTGTCTATGTAGCCTAGACCTTCGCACTCCCACCCTCCCCCACCTAGAGTAAATCAGAACAACAACCATCAACCCGTGTTTCGTTACAAATCGTTACTATGTGTTCAGAGGCGAGGTCTGGAGCAAACCCAGGTTAGAAGCCCAAACGCGAGTGACGGAGCGGAACAATCTTGTTCCGGTGCTTCACGCTTATGTATATGCAACAGCGCTTCTGAATAGACCTTAGTGAGACACGGACTTGGTCAGATGATAATCTCTTGCAATTCTCTGAATGCCCATCTATTTCGGACCAGTTCAGCTGTGGCCAAGTATAAAATTTCAAGGGCAGACATGCGGAAATACTTAAGAGTTGGATGACATGGACGGACCCGCCGATGAAGGTATAGTGGAACACTTTATGATATCAATTATTAACAAGGCCTGCCATGGTCATTTCCGAAGCTGATTTGTTCAAGCATATACTCAAGTTCTTTCTTATTTCGTTCATCCAGCAAAGCGAGAATATAGCAGATTCTTGTTGGGGTCAGAATAGGGGTCAGCACAGGAGCTAAAATAACCCATATGTCTGGAGATATATGTCGCGTACTCCCACGCCCGGAAGTCTCATTTGGTATGGTATCCAAATGGTATTCAACCTATATTCCGTGATTCTTGTTCGATACGGGGATTTACTCTTCAACCCTTGAAATGATGCTCCTAGGTGATGAGACTAAGCGTACGCAGAAAGCGCTTAAACATACCTGGCTATGGAATCAAGGGCGCAAATTGACACAAACTCTAGTCAATGTTTATCCAAAGAAGATCGTTTTGAGATATGTGTCTAAGACAACGTACTACGTATTACTTACCAATCAATAAGTTCTGTCCACGCAACCACGTACAAGGGTCGTCAGAGCTACGGGCTTGCTACGCATATATTACCCAGGCCAAATACCTATACCACCTATTAGATTACAACAACAGGATCTTAGTTTCACCAATGGCTCCCAGAACAGTCAATGGACTGCCAATAACATCGTCCCTTGGCGGCTATCTCGCATTCTTAGAGCACGGGGACTAATTGGTCTAAGGTTGCTTGCTGAAAACATATAGAATGAGTCTAGTCTATCCAAGGACGCAACTTCGTCCGTAGGATGTTAGTATTTTACCTCCACCTATAAAGTGCAACCGATAGCTTGTTTCAGTAACAGTATTCTACGAAAGTGGCAAACCAGATCAGCATGCAAGCTGTTATAGCTAGCAACCCGTTAGATATTGATGGGCAAACTTATTGTCAACAAGTACGCCTGTATACTCTTTCTCATATATAAAGTCCCATCTCGCTTGAACCCAGGTCTTTATTTCCGCTCTTCGTATATTCTCATGTCACTTAACAAGACAGAATCTCCAGAGGTTACCAAAGCCATTGGTAAGCAGTGAATTCAAGGAAGTTGTTTATAAATATATCACAGTTATGATGTTACCTCGCTCAGTTGGTTGAGGCTACGAGACTTAACAGGTCCAAAATCTATCAGGGTTTAATTAAGACACGGCTTATCACATCGTGCCAAAATCCAGATGAACTGGAGCATCATGTCTCGAGGCAAATCTCTTGCAACCTAAGGTTGCATACCAAGGTGCTTACTGACCATTCCTGATCCTTAGCTATTCTAGCTAGATCTTATATATAACGCAATCCCCCCTTTTCCCTCGTTCCCTGAATTTATAGTCTTCTTTTCCCTATCTTGGGGTTCGTCATATCACACAACGTAGCCGTACGGCCTACGCCTACGCAAGGAGAACACTCGGAGCTCTTGAAAAGTTCGGAAGATGGCCTTTACATGTCGGAAATTCGGTTTCGGGCCGAGGCAACATTTCGAACAGAACCTGACTTCGAGTCTTTCGATTTCGAGAAATACTCTGCGAATAGCTCGATGGGGGCGATACCAATCATACCCCCAGCGGACGTCCGAATTCTCAAATCACAACTTACTAGCAAGTCACTGGTAGTCATACGGTTGAACACTTCAGCACCCAAAGCACGCCCCTTTGTATTGCAGTTGACGAAAGACCACAGAAGTCAGCTAAAAGGTGTTGAAATAGATTGATTTTGCACAAGCTTAGATCACCATTCACCCTCGGGATGAAGTACTCGGTTAGGCTTCCTTCTTTGGACATATGGTTGCAGGGACCCCTCCGTATGAGATCCACCTGACGAAGACCAATAGGAACACGGGCTGGGCGTGGCACGGAGTGAGATAGACGACATGCTGAAGACTTTGCAGACCTCCACAGTGGATGGGAAGTTCCTGATGACAAGAGCTGTCATGCAGAAGCTAATTCTTTGGCACCGTCGTCTATGCCACCCCAGCGATCAACGACTGAAGTGGACCATCAAGATGACCACAGGGATAGACCTAAAGGAGTCGGACGTCGAGCCGCTCGTCCGCGAGGCCTGTAACCGAGCCAAGATAACCAAGGTACCCTCCAAGGATCCTCAAGAGCGAGGAACCCACAATACCGCGATTGGACCTTGCGACGCCCCCAAAGGAACTCAGCTTATTTGCCAGAGAAAGAATCGTCCAAGGTCTGCAGGTTATCTCTGAGCCAGTTGTGATGGCCGAGAATGCGTGTGCGAAGGCCATCACCCGGGCCCTCACTATGTTTGGTGGAATGGGTCACGCAGAAAAGAAGGCTGGTTTCCCAGCTTTTGGATATTCACGTTTTACAACTATTCATCAATAGATTTTTCCTACCAGAAATTCTTAACACAGCCAGCATAACGCAAGAACTGACGCTTCATGTTATGATCCCAAAACCCTTGCCACTTGAGGCTGCCAGACTAGGGTTCTGCAGCAGTGCAGATCTTCACTCGCCTTTAGCTATTCTAAATAGACTTTATGCATAAGAACAATTTTACATCCCCAATTCTCATTGAACATGAAATCTGCAAAGCCCATAACGCCACAATATGCCGCTGCGCTCATGCAGCCTGAGCCCTGCAGACCTTTGTGACGAAGCCCGTTTCGAAAGTCGGAGCAACCTAAGAACTGGAATTTCTTGTCGTAGGGGCAACAGTCTTGCTACCTAAGGTTTCCATACTAGGTGACTCCAGACCGTCTCTGGCACTGATTTTCATAGATAGTATTAAACTCTAACCAACTTTCTACTTGTACCCCCACACTCTTCATTGCACCCTCTAGCGAACAATGGAGTTCATGTGTTCCTCCTACCTAGTCATACGGCCCTCTGCTGAAAAAACTCGAGGCCTAGGCATTTTTGCGAGACTGCCCATCCCTGAGGGCCTGCGCATCCTTCATGAACGTCCTCTGATCACTGCGGATTCAAGTGACGAGGGTATGGCTGGAGCTTATGATTCCTTCCAGTCGATGCGAGACGATGATCAGAATGCGCTTCTGAGACTGTTCGCAGGGGTCAACGATGTTGTGCCCTTGCTTCCAGAGGGACGGATTCGTGACGACGAAGCGCGTTCCGAGGATCGCATCCAGAATATTGCTCATTTTAATGGCATTGAAGGCCAAGGTGTTGGTTACTTTCTATCCTTCTCAGTGTCCTTCATAAATCACAGGTGAGAGAGACGTGACAATTTAATACAGTGTTCTAGCTTCACAGATAAACTGATTAAGGCTTTAACAGCTGTTGCCCAAACAGCTACGTTTACTACAATGATGTTTCTGGTTGCATTACCTTGCATGCTCTCCGCCGAATCGCCCAGGATGAGGAGATCACAATCTCTTACTTTCAAGAGAACCCTTACCAAACCAAGAACGAGCGCAATCAACAACTGGCGAAGTAGGGCTTCGCCTGTGATTGCGCCGCATGTGGCTCGTCTGAGTCTGACCAACGCAGACGCTCCATGGTGGAACTTCGGCGTCGACTCACAACATATAACCAGAACAACAACGCCAGCGAAGAAAGTCATTACGAAGCTATCACAAATCTCCGGGAGTTGGTTACTTGCATGGAAGAGGAAACTATGGAGAGTCTGGAGCTGTCGCTCTGCTACCTTGAGCAGGCGCGAATTCTCTCTCTCCTCGGAGACGAGCGAGCTCGGCGCGACAAAGCCCGAAAGGCCCTGCAGCTACGCCTGTTATGCTTGGGTGCGGACCACCCGAGCTCCGCCGACCTCGCATTGCAGGTCCACGAGTGACAGAATCTAGGGGACCATGAGAGCTAGGCTTCGTCTATCCGCCAAGCTCATGTTCGACATCAATGTCATTGGTCCGGTCTAGAGATCATGTGGTAGCAGACGATCAATTACTGGTGAATCTGTCGGAGGATGCTTAACCAGCTAGTCATGGAAAGGGAAAGGTCTGGAGTCTGGAGGAGAAGTATAAGAGGTCCTAACAGGCAAGGTACCCGCGTGGAATAGTGTGTTGACGTGTATTCGGAATAGGGACGCACGGCATGGGGGATATAAGGTTGATGATACATTCAGTGTATATCATCTTGAGGTACGACGTAGTTTAGACCCTCGACCTAGTACAACCCCATTAACAGCAAATGTTACTATAAGGTTTCTTGTACGCTTCTGAACTGTTCCTAAATCACAAGAACAGACGTGATATATTGTCGTGATGTGTCCCAACGTGAGCCTCGAAAGCAAGCTTAGGGTGATCTCCCCAAAGTGAATGCCAGAGCCTAAAGGAGCATGCTTAAACCATCAAGAAAGCCGATGGGAGCGCTTTTCCAACCCCTTACACCACTACGCAGTATGACTTCATCGCGGATAAACACCCAGACCCAAATGCAGAATCTCCTTTTTGTGTTATAGCTTATGTGGCGATATCTTCCGTCCACTAACAGTGATGCTTATATTGTTTAGTATTATCGCTCTTGTAGTCATGCAGCTTTCGGAAGGGTTACAACTCACTTCGAACCTGGGCCGCCAAAAACCGAGTTGACGATCTCGCCGGAGCGGACCGCCAGGATAGATAGCAGGGTGTCGCTCAACTATCCGCGATTATCAGTATATTGACGGCGTAATAGCCCTTCGAATAGGAGATAACTTACCCCGTGCGTCCCTTCGCAGCAGCCCTGCAAGAAGATTCCGGAGCCCTGGGCTACTTTGCCGGGGGCGAATTGCACGCTGTAGTCGCGCGCGACCCTGACTGGGCGGTTCCCGATCCTAGACTCGGTCGATTTGCAGCTCTCCCCGTGGCCGTTCGGGGCCGTGGCGCCGGTCGGCTCGTCTGCCGCTGGCAGCAAGCTCTCGACTCCCTCAATCATCTTCAGGTGATAGTTCCTCTGATACCCAGTGGCAGCGATCACGAGGTCAACCTCCAGGGTCTCGTCGCTGGTGTCGGCACTGCCGGCGCTCAACGGGCGGATCTTGAGTCGGAGCGGATCGGACCTTGCGTCAAGGCCCACGACGTCCATGGCGCTCCGTATGCGATGTGGCCATCGCCGCTCTTCTCTGCCGAGGTCGCGGAGCTGATGGTACATGCGCTCGTAGAGGTGTTCGATCAGTTCCAGGCGCACCACGCCGTAGTTTGTGGCGCGGGCATCGGCTAGCAAAGCCTGCCGGTCCTCGGCCGGCCGCGAGAATAGCGAGTCGACGAAGGATGGGTTGAAGATGGAATTTACACTGTGTCGAGTCAATGAACAGAATCGTATCAATCACACTAGCGCCCGCTACGGCGGGCTATCATCTACTTACAAGGGGGAATCGTCGCTTGGCTTCAAGAACTCAGAGCGCATGATCAGTGATGTCCGGGAGTTGGGATACAGGGTATGGATGTTGTTGAATATCTCTGCGGCGCTCTGTCCCGCGCCGACGACGGCAACGCGATAGGGGGCGTCCCTTCTATTGAGAATCTTCGGGACCAAGTGGGCGTATTGAGATGAGTGGACCACCCTGGGATGGTTTGAGGGCAAACATTTGGGGATGGATGGTTGGCCGCCAATGGCGACCAGGACGTTCTTGGCTCGGTAGCTCGTAGTTTCTCCAGATTTCAAATCCCTCGACGTAACTACGAACGTTGAAATCGGGGTGCCTGTTTCCGCCCCGCCGGCTGACGCGACTGAAACGACTTCGTTGTTATACCTGACAACATCGCCGAAATGGGAAGCACACCAGCGAAGATAATCCTCGTATTCGACCCTGGCCGGGAGGAACGTACTCAGGTTTGTGAACTCCACCAGCCGGTCATTCCGGTGGAGGTAGTTGAGGAAGGTGAATTTAGAGGTTGGATCTCGCAGAGTGGCCATGTCCTTGATGAAGGAGATCTGCATTTTCGCCCCGGGAAGAAGCATGCCGGCGTGCCACGCAAACTGTGACTGCTTCTCTAAAAACAGCACTTTTGGCCCTGACCCGCCCTGCGGTCTTGGGAGCTTGCCGCTGTCTATGAAGTCATGGAGCGCGACGGCTATCGCAAGACTGGCTGGGCCAAAACCGACGCAGATCAGATCATGGACGTCTTCGGGTGGCGTCCTCGACAGATGGGACTTCGTATCGGAAGGGCTGTCATTCGCATGACCGTTCT
Organism: Monosporascus sp. 5C6A; assembly: GCA_004155035.1. NCBI lineage: Eukaryota > Fungi > Ascomycota > Sordariomycetes > Xylariales > Monosporascus > Monosporascus sp. 5C6A. The sequence goes on along the minus strand of QJOB01000003.1, from coordinate 525,917 downwards.
CATAGCTGTAACTATTTCCCAAAGAATGTTGTTGGCCCTCCAGGCCGTCGAATCGGCCATCAATTAGACTATGTGGTGTCATTGCAGTGGTATGATACTGCAGTGCGACACTAATGGTTGAATGTATAAGGCAGTCTGTAGATAGAGATGTAAGATTCTAGATCTGGTAATCGCTAGATCCGACCATGCAGGTGCCGTTGAACACTGTTCGAAGGAAACGACTGGGACCAATAAGCAGGATCCACGGGATTGTATCAAGATTCAATGGTACCTGGTAAAAATCTATCGTAGCATTCTGGGGGAGATGAAGCATTGCTGGGCTTAAGGGGGGATAAATGGGGTGTTGGGGACGAGGAGGTACATGGCTAGAATTTTGGAGTGCGGCGGTCATAGATAAATAAAGGCATGTTTGGCTTTAGTAGAGAAACAGTTAGAGAACGACTAGGAACCTGTCTGACGCGACTTTTCACAATTTCCGAGGTATATTTAGGGTCGTCAGTCTTTGCCGTAAAAATATCGCAAACGGAGCCAGAGCCCCTTGTCTTGCCATGCAGTGTATTTAAGGCGGTATAGACTCTGGAACGTGGAGAGAAACCTACACTTTGACTGGGCAATTAGCCGAAGACCACGTCAGTGACTACTGTATCTTTAAGGCACATATAGCGTGACAGCATGCCGGTTCATGTAGTGCGATCATGTACGGATCTTCAACCACGAGGGTGACTCGATGAGTAGGGACCATAACTTTGAGCAGCCACCGGAGACGAATGGTGAACGGAAATTTGACCTGGAAACGAGCCATGAATTGAATCCGATATGTTCCCGGTACGAGGAGATCGCCAAGCAGAGGGAAGACCAGTGTCCATGGTCGAGCGGAAGGTAAAATGTTACGCGGGTAGTTTTGTTCGATCTAACATATGATGATGTAGACAGGCAATGATGATGTGGGCTTGGTCTATGCACCTAGGTGGGGTGTTTCGTGAAAGCGGGCTACAGTAGCTTGTCATTGTACAGTTATGTACCGTATCTACATGGAGGCTGGGCGATGTGCGATGGGCCAACGGGCGACATCGGCATTATCATCGGATCAGATAAGATGAACCTGCATAACGCTAGCCTAAATTATGTGGCATCACCGAGATGGATGGAATCATCCCGCCCGCACAGTACCCCCGTCTTTGCCGGACCACCAATGGGACTAAACCAGGAAGAGGTGGCGTGGACCGAATTCAACTTGAGCTACCCGGACCCCTTATACCAACAACGATCAAGCATGTAACGTCGTCGGGGGCACGAGTCGCTAGTGGAGACCTTTCCCAAGCTTCCTGAGTGCCGGGTCTACCAACTAGCGAAGTGGCTGGAAACAGGATCATACTAGATTAACCACAGGTTAAAGAACTGGGTTACGTTTCCCGTCCCCAAGCTACCTGGCTGTTTTATTCCCAAAATTGTAACTTTTTAAGCCCCCACGAGACTGCTGGTCATGCTGAAAATATGAAATGAACCCCTACAGGAATAAGTCATCAGCGGCGCCGTTCTCTGAGCCTAGTTTCATAGTACGATCTAGATTTGCAGATCCTCGAAATGACAGAAATTCCAGGACTTGGGTGTATGTGCTGAACATATTTGTAGAGCGTAATAGCGCAAGCACTGCAAATCGTGTAGCAATACCGGCTCGGGACAACTCAGGAGCGCAGTGGACTCGGCTACAGAATACTTCCACATTGATGCCTGTGAACCACCCACTATCATGACTCCGTAGAGCGTAGTGGTCCTTGTCAACTACACTGCAGAATCATTGAACCATGCGATTTGCTATTTGATCAGTAGCTTGTCCAGCTGGTGAAGGCTTCCAATACGTTGGGCACCACGCGATATCTACATGGGAAACGGTGTCCTCGCATCTCCTGGGTGCAAACTTGAGTGCAAAACGTGAGCGCCGACGTCGCTTGCATATGCGGGTCCGTGAAGACAACAAACAGCCTAGATTCTTCAGGCGTATAGGCCTATGGTTTATAAGTTGCGGGCGACGCTCTTGTTATTTTCGGAAGACTACTCTGAGCGATTTCGATGAGTAACGGCATTAGAGCATGCCATCGACATACACCGGGCCCACCCGCGGTCAACCGCCGAGGACGGCACCGAAGAGAAAAACTTTTCTTCTCAGGGGAGACATTCGTCGAATTAGGCTGAAGGATAGCATGTGTGGGGAAAGTTTCCCTGTGCATGGCTGGGCGGTGGCTGCCGTTAAGAGATGCTAGTCTTGTCAATCGGGACAGCGCCGACAGAAAATTTTTATCAGATGATCTGATAAGATGAGCTGGGTTCCAGACAGCGAAATGGGGATACGGCAATTCTTGGCCGCGCCTAGGAGCCGGGGTCGAGGACAAACATCGGAGTTTCGAGCAGTCCTACTATCTCCTCGACTGCGAATTGAGCACAGCCGTAACTGGAGCGGTTACAGTCGATCGTATACGGAGGGGAACCACATTATCTCTGTTATTGCTCTATTTATTTGGCTGTTACTACCTACTTTTCTTAAGCACAGATCAGAAATGCACTTGCCAGTTACGGCTGCGCTCAATTCTCAGTCGAGGAGATAATATCGTGAACGTAGTTCCGTAGTCCGCTAATGAAATAGCTTGATCGCTCTAACCCTGCAGAGCTCCAAGGGTTTCTAAGACCCTTTGTTGTCAATATTGTGAGTCCCCTTGAGTTTGTCTGGGCGAGCTTGCCGAAGCATTTAGAATAGTCGGATCTTAGCAGTTACACCAGGTACCTTATAAGAGAAAGCGGTTCGAGTTCGCCCTACGATTCAATAAGACAACACGCTCGGCAGTTGATGATCCGAGAATCCTTGGGGCTTAACATTGAAAAGCCGTACGCGACCCCGGTTTTTATTGTAAGAACAAGCTGAGCCGCTTATTGGTAAAACTGCCATATAAACAACAATTCTCCATATCGCTGCTGGCCTGGCCGTTTGTTTCAGCTGGCGATGCGCAGGCAACCTTTCTACGTTGCATATGCGTATGGTCAAGCGAGCATTTCCGCCATATACCTTACATAGGTAGGTATGCGTACTTACTCAGGTACACCGACTGAGGCGTACAAGTTACAGCGGTATATTAGTTACCTAGTTACCTCCACCTGCCCACTGATTTGCCAATACGGCTAGGATATAGCTCCCCATACAATTTGTATAGAAATAACATCAGGGCAACATCATCAACAACAACGATTATCGTAAGCTTCGCCATCGAGAACATAAGGGCTTAAGTGAAATTTTGTTTAAGAAAGATGTACGATGTGCAGTTATTAACAGGGGAACAACTGCGTATGGCGATATTCGAGGCCTGGTATGCCGTTTCTAAAGATTCCTTCGTTACGTTGGCGCTGTTACAATGGGATAGGAGAGAGTGCTACTTTGAAAGTTGTGAGAAAGCGGAAATGAATTCATGGATGTATTTTTGCATACAAAACGTATTGGAGTACACATATCACCTGTTTAGGGAATCTTGCAGGGCAATGGAAGCAACTAACTAAATATACCCTGTATCTTGTAGGCCTGCATCTCCTCAGTCATCCCGCGGCCGCTGTAAATGAGTGCAACCTTCACGTACACCCTTATCCCATATAATCGCTCCTTGGACTGCTTCACAGTACTATCGGACTACGGGATAGGGTGCCCAATTTCGGTTGCGTAATAACATAATATCCTAGAATCGATTACTCACAAGGCAATCATGATGTAATGGAGGTATGGGGTGGACACGATGACAGCGGGTTACAGCACTAAACTACAAAATCCCAGGCTGGTCTTTTAGTGCTATGCCCTGTATCGTCCTCATTGGTAGAACCGGTTAACAACGCCATACTTGGCATCTTGTCCCGTCGTGGTGGGTGTGAGATAGTGAAACCATAGCCATTCAGTATTCTTCAGCAATTATCACTAACGGCAGCTTACGGACCAATTACTTAGAACTTACTTCAGTGTCGCCCATTCAAATACAACGTCCGCGAACCTTGACTCAGGAGCTTCGCATTTGAAATAAGTTGAGTTTGATTGGTCGTGAGTAGGCATGAATCGCCCTCTTTCCCCCTTTGCTCTGTACCTCCATCGAACAGCAATGCGATGAGGCTATCCTCGAATGGTCAAAGAGTAATGCTATTTACACAGGTACGCTTGCGAGGCTTGGGCTCTCAGCCACTGCGGTAGCGCCCGGTATTTTACCATGCGTAAATAGCCAATAAGGAGTCTTCGCAAGTCTGCCTCATTGGACAGGAGTTCTTGATCTGCTGCAGATGCAAGGGCTCCGTGCATATACTGCAAGTATACTCTGTCGTTTGATCTGCCCGCGGCCCTGGTGGATCCAGGTACATTTGCAGAAAATCTCAAGCGAAACCCTTTCCACTAAAGTCGTCAGTCTTGATCAGACGATAGCGTATTAGTGGATCTGTGATGGTCACTTAGCACACCGATTCTTCAGGGCTAACTGTCCCGCTAGGCCAGCTGATGCTATCTAGACAGTGGTGGGGTTCGAAGTGCCCATATGAGAGTACCACCGACTACCTGACGTCCAAGCCCGGATCTACAGCAATCCAACCTCCTCACTTCTGAGCGAGTATCAGAGCTTCCGATATTGCGCCTCCAGGTCTTCCGATCATGCTGCGTGAGGAGAGACTGTGCCAAGCGTGGATGAACGGACTGTCTTGCGGTTACAGGACTGAGACTCGTAATGGGGTCGCTCGGAGATTCAGGAGGTCTTTCGATCCTAAACCCTTCACCCCTTAGACTGCCGGGGCCGGTCTTTCTCCATGAAGTCGTATCTCGGTCGAATAAGAATGGAGATTCCGCTATCGAGTTCCTTTCTAAGAGGGGTCAGAGAAGCGCCATATCCTATCCAGAGCTACATGCAGCATCCAATGCACTTGCTTTTCGTATCGCAGACACGCTGAGATCGCTGCCAGCAGAGAATAAGAACGAGAGACTCATCATTCCGCTATTGATACCGCAGTCTCCCGAGTTATATATTGCTCTCTTGGCCATCTTGAAAGTAGGTGGCGCATTCTGCCCATTGAACCTCGATGCTCCCTATGAGCGGATCAAGTTTATCCTGAAGGATGTTGAGGCCAAGGTGATTTTGGTGAGCTCATCTTTGAGTTCTAAAATCCCCCAAGATGATAGTACTTGCCGGTTATTGCTGGTCGAGGAATCATCCGAAGCCACCCCAGAGGGCCAGGCCCGGTCAACACAATCGGTTTCTTACCGAACACCGAAGAGGGATGATCTCGCGTACGTCATGTACACTTCCGGCTCGACGGGAACCCCTAAGGGTGTTGGTGTGTCCCACGATGCCGCTACTCAAAGTTTACTGGCACACAATCGGCACATACCCAACTTCAAGCGGTTTCTTCAGTGCGCAGCACCAACTTTCGACGTGTCTGTATTCGAGATTTTCTTTCCGCTATTTAGGGGGTGTACGTTGGTCTCGTGTGACCGTTCTAGGATGATTGCCGATCTGCCAGCTATTTTGAGAGACATGGAAGTCGATGCATGTGAACTGACGCCGTCTGTTGCCGGTAGTCTTCTAAAGCGAAGACACAATGCACCCGGCCTAAGACTCCTTCTGACTATCGGGGAAATGCTTACTGAACCCGTTGTACGGGAGTTTGGCGGCGATGCGTCTCAAGAGAGCATCCTATGGGGAATGTATGGCCCAACCGAGGCAACGATTCACTGGTAAGTCCCCGTTTCCGCAGAAGAGAATCTGTCGTTATTAACCGCGTGCAGCACACTTCAGCCAGCCTTTCAAAAAGAGACAACTAGAAGGTGCATTGGCGTTCCCCTTGATACTGTATCAGCATTCGTGCTAGAGTACTCCGAGGAAGACAACACTGAGGTTCCGCTCATTGTTGCCCCCCTTGGCCATGTCGGAGAACTGGCTGTTGGTGGTTTCCAACTTGCCGCGGGTTATATCAATCGGCCCGAGCAAACCTCCGCTGCCTTTATCGAAACTTCATGGGGCCGCTTGTATAGGACTGGAGACAAGGCAAGAATGCACTCAGACGGAACGCTTGAATGCTTAGGCAGGATCAATGACGCTCAAGTCAAGCTCAATGGGCAGAGGATCGAGCTCGGTGAGGTTGAACAAGCGATTCTGCGAGCGAGCGGATGCCACGGCGCCTTTGCTACTGTGATTTCGAATGTTCTCGTGGCGTTTGCGGCGGTCGAGGATACAGAGGGAATTCGGGAACAGATACTAGCCAATTGCAAGTCTTGGTTACCAGCATTTATGATTCCCGCCGAGATCATAATTATGAGAGACTTTCCGCAGCTCCCTTCGGGAAAGATTGACCGAAAACGCTTGATAGCCGCCCATGAAGCATCAATGGCCGTTGACGACAAACTAGAAGAGCAGTTCTCCAGCGATCTCGAGAGGCAGCTCTGCGAAGCCGGGCGAGAGATCCTCGGGTCGCTTCTCACACCAAGTACACGTCTGTTCTCAGCGGGTCTGGATTCTTTGATGGCTATTAGGTATGCGTCTATACTTCGCGAGTCGGGCATATTCGTCAATCTGGTCGATATCCTTGAGTCCCCTACGATACGGGACCTCTGCTCCATCAGTCAGCGTCGCATCTCAAAAGGCCAATTCGCCGGAAGTGAGGGTAGCCTTTCCGATGGGTGTCTGGAAAGCACCGAAACGGAGTCGCCACACCGGCTGGATGCTTTGGGCCCGCTAGCCGAGCAGGTCGAACGCGTAGAGCATTGTACAGCCCTACAGACGTCAATGATCGCCGAGACCTTAAAGGACCATCGGCTATATGTGAACCAGGTCGAACTCGAATTCCCACAGGGGGTCAGTGCGGAGTCGATCAAGATATGGATTGCCTGTATAGCCCAGCGAAACGAGGTCCTGCGGACGGGGTTCCTTTACATTGACAGTACACTCCGCCAGGTCATTTGGAAGTACCTTGGGGACCGAATCCGGATCGTTGAGCAATTCAACCACTTTGATTCATATGATGTTGAGCAATTTCTGCAGCATCCTCTGCATGTTGAGATTAGGGGCCCTACAGGGCAACAGGCAACCTGCAGAGCTAGGTTCACGTTGCATCACTCGATATATGACGGGTGGACTATGGACCTACTTATTGAGGATCTTCGCCTTCTATCGCTTGGGAAAGAGCCAGTACAGAGACCACCATTCAGGGCCGCCTCTAGGTACTTGGGCGCAAAATCGGACCATGAGCTGATGAGCTCAAAGGAATTTTGGGCGGAGTACCTGCGCGGCGCCACACCGGCCTCAATCCCTAACTTCAGAACCACGGCTGTGCCGCATCCGCAGATAGTCACGGAAGTCAACGATATGCAGATTGACCCCGCCGAGGTGAAGGAATGGACGCTTCAATCCTCTTTCAGCCCCCAGGTGGTTTTCCAAGCATGTCTTGGCTGGCTTTGGGCAGCCGTCACGGGCAGTGACGATGTAATTCTGGGCTCCGTCTCGTCCGGGCGAACGCTTCCCATCACCGGCATTGAGAATATCATGGGCCCGTTAATTGCTACACTGCCACTGAGGATATCGTTGAGCAAATACCAAACAATAGGTGAACTATTACGGAGCATTCATACTGCCAATCGAGAGAGTCTCCGGCACGGGCGACTTCCGCTTCCAGATGTGAAGCGGGGCGTTGGCTTGAGTCCAGCCACGCCACTATTTAATGTCATTTTCGCTTACCAGGAGTCTCTTGTCAGTCGAAGACAGTATCCCAATGACATCCGGGAGGTCTGGCACAAAGATGCCGTGGAATGTGCACTTCTAGTCGAGATCTTGCCGCTCGGATGCCGTCACTCGTGCCGGATGACATGGCACTCGGATATGTTTTCACCCACTCAAATCCGAGTCTTCTCACGCCATCTCGATAACTTGGTCAAGTTCTTCATCCGCTGTAGCGACGAGCCCCTCGGCGCCATCCCGAAAAGCTTCCCAACTGAGTCGCTTTCCCGATATAACGAGAAACCCATGTGCATAGATCTCTGTTCGAGCCTATCTGAGCTTGTCGAGAAGGCGGCGCTCATGCGCCCTAGTAGCGAGGCGTTGTTATTTGCCCAATCCATCAACGCTTCTTCCATGGAGGCGCAAAGCCTTACTTATCATGAGCTGAACGCACGGGCAAATCAAATTGCCAGGAATATTCAGCAATATGGCGTGGTTCCTGGGGAGATCATCGCAATAGTCATGGAAAAGTCCCCCTTGATGTATTGTAGCATCTTGGCCATACTCAAGGCGGGCTGCGCATACCTTCCGATTCTACCCACCACTCCTATTAACAGAATAGACTTAATTATTCAGCAGGCATCCCCGCGCTTGTGTCTCGTTGACGATACCTCCCCAAAGCTATCTAGCGCCGTCTCCCACACTGTCGTAAACGCGCAACATGTATCTCTATCAGAATATTCTGACTCAAACCTGGTAATACCTGGAGATGCTTCGCACCTTGCGTACGTTATCTATACTAGCGGGACGACAGGCAGTCCGAAGGGTGTTTCGGTGACCAACAGAAATATTCTAAGCAATATCGAAGTCCTCTCCCGCATATACCCGCACGACCCTTCCGCCAAGATGCTACAAGCATGCTCTCAAGCATTCGATGTATCAGTTTTCGAGATATTCTTTACCTGGGCGAACGGCATGTGTCTGTGCTCGGCGACCAACGACACTCTCTTCGAGGACCTAGAAAGGGCAATTCGGACGCTTCGTGTTACCCACCTCAGCATGACGGTCACCGTTGCCTCCTTGGTAGATCCGCGCAGCGTTCCCGATGTTAAATTCCTTGTGACTTCTGGCGAGCCCATGACAGACGAGGTACTAGGCAAGTGGGCGGACTCTCTCTATCAAGGTGAGCCGCGCGCCCGTCTCCTCCACCCCTTCTTATTGGTCAAGTTTCGACTGACACCGTAAGGATACGGTCCTTCGGAAACGACAAATATCTGCACGGTAAGAAAGGTCGCAGCTGGCGATTCATCGCAGTTTCTCGGCTGGTCTTTTGAGAACACCTCAACCTTCGTCTGTTACCTTAACACGCCGGACCTCGTCCCCCTAGGCTGCGTCGGAGAGCTATGTTTCGGAGGCGACCAAGTGGCTGCTGGGTACCTAATGCTCCCTGAAATGACAGCCGAGAAGTTCTTCGAACACCCCGACTACGGCCGCCTATACCGCTCTGGAGATCTTGGGCGCATGCTTCCCGATGGTTCCTTGATTATACTTGGGAGAATGGACACCCAAGTGAAACTACGAGGCCTAAGGATCGAGTTGCAGGAGATCCAGTCAATCGCACTTAGCACCGGCCTTGTGAGAACCTGCACAACCTTGCTTGTCACACTAAGGGGCTCCAACACGCAACAGCTAGCGCTGTTCTATGTCCCTGTGGGCGAAGTGTCCAAGAGTTTCGAGTTCTTGGATATCACAGACTCGGTCGGGCGTTCGAAGTCAGCGATACAGCAGGCACTGAAAGACGCATTGCCGAACTATATGGTCCCGTCTTTTACTTTCCCAGTCTCAATGCTACCCTTGACATCGTCGGGAAAGATTGACAATAATTGCTTGCGATCTTCTTCTGCTGGGTTGCCTGACAGCTTTATCGGTTCGTGCAGCTCGGGGGATGACCAAGATGGAATGGAAGACGAGTGGACGGAAGCCGAGACGGCGGTCGCCAAAGTCCTAGTTAATATTCTAGACGTGGACCAGGAATCCATTGGCCGGTGGACATCGTTTGTTACCCTTGGCATAGATTCGATATCCGCGATGCCCCTAGCCCGGGAACTCCAAAGCGTGTTCAAGACGCGAGTTCCGTTGTCCCTTGTGGTTCAGAGCCGGAGCATTGGACGTCTCGCGGCAGCTATTGTTGCGAAACGCGATTCTATGGGTGAACGCCAAGCATCAAGAAAGGATCCTCTGCTTCCTACTGAACTTACAGAGATAGTTAGGAAACAGCTCCGCTCTCGGGGGAAACCCATAGACACGGTTCTTCCCTGTACGCCTCTACAAGAAGCGATGCTTGCATCTTCGACCTCAGAGGCGTCGGTATCATACTACAATCAAATGCTTTTCCGGCTCCAGATACCATCGGAATCCATGCTTGGCTATTGGGCCACGATGATCCGCCGCCACGAGATCCTCCGCGCATGCTTCGTTACGACGGATGATCTCAAGTTTCCGATCGTCCAAGTCGTTTTTGAAAACTACGAACCTGCCTACGAGGTCTTTGAAGCAAGCGAAATCACCCTTCAACAAGAAGCCTCGCGGCATCTTAGATCGCTCTCCACAATTATTGATTCCGGAGAACCCCCAATCTCGCTTGGAGTCATCCGCATAAAGGACTTAGAGTACTTATCGTTTGTCTGCCACCATGCAGTTTACGATGGAATATCGATGCGTAACTTGCTCTCCGAGGTAGAAAAACTTGCGCATGATCAACAGCTATCATCACCGTTGTCGTTCGAGATGTTCCTCCGGGAAACACTCCCCTTACCTCCAGACGTTGACGCCTTTTGGGAACAGCATCTGCAAGGCATAAGGCCGCTTCATCTTGATCAAACCGCCATTAGGGATGACACCGCGCCGCTTCAGTTGGCCACCCATGCTAGCCGCCAAAGTCTCACTGAGATCGAAATCCAACTGAAAAACTTGGGAGTGTCGCTTCTGTCATTCTGCCAAGCGGCTTGGGCAGTTATACTATCGCTCCTTCAAAACAGCCAAGATGTCTGCTTCGGAAACGTTGTTAGCGGTCGCTCAGTAGCCTTGGACAATATCGATACTCTCGTCGCCCCATGCTTCAACACGTTGCCCATTCGGATGGATTTGGCCAACTCAGGATCGGCCTTGGAACTCATCAAGAAGTTCCACTCGCTAAATATCGAGATGCTGCCTTACCAGTTCACGGGTCTCCGCCGAATACAGTCCCTGTTCCCGCTACCATCGCGTCTATTCGACACCTTGCTCATCTTACAACCCCAGTCTGAGCCCCTAGACGAAACAGTCTGGACCTTGGAGGTAGACCGTGGGGTTATGGATGTGAGCAGATGCTCCTGTGTTTTGTATGGTATGATGATGTTGACGTAAGAGCAGGTACCAATCGTCTGCGAACTGACTCCGATGAAAGAGCAGAACATACTCAGGTTGCAGCTTCACCGCAGACCGTAAGCACTGCTTCCTCGCTTATGTGGCGGTCGAGCGACCACTGATCATGGTGTAGATCGATGTTCTCCTATCAAACCCTTGAACTGATTCGGGACGTTTTCCGACATGTTTTTGATTATTGCCTTGACCATCCCTCCTCCCACTTCCTGACTCATTCAAAGCTACCGCTTGAATGGCAAGGCCAGATAGATCAATTAGCTCCAACGCCTTTAGAGCGCGAAACGCCTATTAGGACCCCGGCATCCTCTGCAGATGAGGGTAGCTGGAGCAGGGAAGAAATGATTGTCCGATCCGTATTGTCGAAGCTAGCCAACGTACCTGAAGAGAAGATTGAGCGTCACATGCCCATCTATCGGTTTGGTCTGGACAGTATCGGTGCGGTGCAGCTTGCTGCGTCGCTTCGACGGCAAGAACACGTTATCTCTGCGGCGGATATTATGGCGAATCCGACTTGTGCAGGTATTGCCTCCTGCATGGAAGATCAACTAGAAGACAGCGAGGTTGCCATGTACGACTTTGAAGCGTTTCTGCAAGCGGTATCTCGAGACTTGACATTAGTCAAAGGTCTTCCGGAAGAGCTCGAGGCTGTATTCCCTTGCTCTCCTGTTCAACAGGGCATGCTATCACAGTTTCTCATGTCCGAAGGGAAGCACTACTTCAACTTCTCAAGTTGGACCTTGAACGTCGGTCTTGACACCAATAACCTTGTTCAAGCATGGGAGCACCTGGTTACGCAGCATCAGATCTTGCGTACTGGATTTGTGTCTGTTAACCATCCTGACAGCTCCTTTGCCATGGCTGTTTATCCAGCCGGATCTGTCGCCATTCCAGTCACGAGGAGTAGAGCCGGATCCGTGGATATCCGACAATGGCGGGTTGAGTCTGCTCTGGGCGCTCTGCACACACTCTCGCGGCCCCCTTGGCGAGTCCTTTTAGTAGATCGGGACGCTGGTCCATCCACTATGCACCTAGCAATGCATCACGCGTTGTACGATGCATACTCACTTCGTGGGTTACTTCATGACTTGGCCTGTTTTATAGAAGGCAAGGCAGTCCTTACATACTCTGGAATAGAGTCGGCACTATCTCAAATCATCAAGCCGATGAACCTCCAACGCGCCTCAGAGGCATTTTGGAAAAGTCAGGCCGAAAGTCTCGTAGTCAATAGCTTCCCGACGCTCACGCCTCTTCGTGTGCAAAGGCAGACCTTCTCGACCGTCTCAGCCGCTTGTGACACACCTCTAGACATTCTCCGGCATCGTGCCGCAGATGCAGGCATAACTATTCAGGCTGCATTGCAAGGAGCCTGGACACGTCTTCTATCTGCCTACCATGGAGAATTAACTGTTACCTTCGGAGTTGTGCTCGATGGACGAACAACAGAAGAATCAAAGCAGGCGGTGTTCCCAATGATCTCGGCCTTGCCCGTCATAGCACATAATTTCGAGTCTAACTCGGAACTCCTTCATGCCATGCTGCAGTACAATGCCACACTTCGGCGGTACGAGCATACCCCTTTGCCTCTCATTCAGCGATGGCTGGGTTGTCCAGATAGTTCTCTCTTTGACACTATTCTCGTTTACCAGGTCGCGGACCAAGATAACCACCGCCTACCATGGACAATTCTATATGAGGGCGCATCGGTGAACTATCCGATCTCGCTAGAAGTGGAAGAGACCATTGATAAGCTTCAGTTTAACCTCGCCTTCGACACTAGCGTCTTACCCGCTGAGCAAGCAGAAATGGTACTTGAGCAGCTCAATGCAATCTTCGTTGACCTTGTTACGTATCCAGGCGGTCATAACCATCGGCTCACAAGCCAAACCCCAAAGCTCTACTCAGTTCTACCTCCGACACACCTAGGGCTTCCTTCCAGTGCCGAGCTGCTACACCAGCTTGTCGAAAAGACCCTTCAAGCGCAACCAGATTCACTCGCGCTAGAGTTCGTCGACGAGCTTACCGACAACATCGACCGTCGGAGATGGACATATCGGGAGTTGGACGCCATGGGAAATAGAGTAGCAAACATCCTGTATGGAAACCACGTACCTCCTAAGAGTATCGTGGCGATCTGTTTCGACAAATGTCCGGAGGCATATTTCTCCATACTCGGGATCTTGAAGGCTGGTTACTCGTTCTTGGCACTGGACCCCTCTGCGCCGTCTTCGCGACAGGAATTCATCCTCCGCGATTCAAAGGCTGCATGTCTGCTGATCGCGGAGGCGTGGCACTCCAATTTGGGTTTCGTTTGTCCAGTACCGATAATTGAGATGGGTGCCAATGTCCTTTCGACAGTTCCGACAACGCGTTTCAGCCCGTCACCTCCAATCTTACCATCCGATACCTGCTACTGTCTCTACACAAGCGGCACTACAGGCACCCCGAAGGGGTGTCTCATCAGTCATGATAACGCTGTACAAGCCATGCAGGCCTTCAAGGAGCTATTCTCAGGCCACTGGGATTCTCAATCCAGATGGCTGCAATTCGCCTCGTTTCACTTTGATGTTTCTGTCTTGGAACAATACTGGTCTTGGTCCGTCGGCATCACCGTCGTGGCAGCACCTAGAGATCTCATTCTCAGCGATCTGATCAAAACGATCTCTAAGCTTGAGATCACCCACATCGATCTTACCCCTAGTCTTGCGAGGCTGGTTCAACCAGATGAAGTACCAAGTCTGTGCAGGGGCGTTTTTATCACGGGAGGGGAACAGCTCCGCCAAGACGTGTTAGATAACTGGGGGCCGAAGGAAGTCATCTACAACGCCTACGGACCTACGGAAGCCACAATTGGTGTCACGATGTTCCAGAGGGTTCCCGCGAATGGCCGATCATCGAACATCGGACACCTGTTTCCGAATGTCGGGGGTTATGTGTTCCATCCCGGTACCGAAATACCAGTTTTCAGGGGCGGTGTCGGAGAACTGTGCGTGTCAGGGAGACTAGTTGGCAAAGGATACCTAAACCGTCAAGAGCTCACTAAAGAGCGCTTCCCAGTCTTGAAGCAATACGGCGATCGCGTCTATCGCACTGGTGATCTAGTTCGCGTCCTCCATGATGGTTCTATCGACTTCCTTGGCCGCGCTGATGATCAAGTTAAACTCCGCGGACAGCGGCTGGAAATTGGAGAGATTAACCATGCTATCAAGGCTAGCGTCTCACAAGTTGCAGATGTGGCTACTTTGGTCACTCGACATGGCAGTCAGGACAGGGACCTCCTCGTATCCTTCGTCGCTCCGCGAACAAGTCCAACGCCTTCCAAGGAGTTGCATGTTCTCTCTGATGAAGCTTCACTCGTCATTGCTAAAGAGGCCCGAGACGCTTGCCGGGAGCGTCTGCCTGGATATATGGTTCCCACTTATGTCTTCACCATTCCGTTCATTCCACTTTCGGCAAACAATAAGGCGAACCTGAACAGTCTTAAACAACTTTTCGCTACACTATTGTCAGAGCAGCTCCGATGTCTTTCCACGAGTGCCACAGGGGGACATAGGGAACTGAGTAGCAGGGAACGCCAAATAGCCGGCGTCCTCTCCACAATCACGCGGATCGAGGTCTCTTCAATGCAACCTTCATCAACCATATTCGAGCTTGGCATTGACTCAATCACAGTCACTAGAGTAGCTAGGAATCTCCAGACAGAAGGTTTCCCCTCTGCAACTCCGTCGCTTATCCTCAAGAATCCCCAAATCAGCCGCCTAGCTCAGGTGCTAGGACAGGAGGCGGCGTCGACACTCGCCAATCAGGTGCTTCAGGTGAAGCAGTCAATACGCGCCCGCTATCATAAGTATCTCGGCCTGGTATGCAGGACGCTTGAGATGACGAAAGACAGCGTCGAGTACATTGCTTCGTGTACCCCCCTTCAAGAAGGCATGCTCACGAGGGCACGCACCACTGGCGGCCATTCAGCTTACTTCAACGATTTCCGTATTTCTCTGAATCCTTCAGTCTCCGTCGATCGCTTGAAAGACGCCTGGACGCGCATAATTAGCTCATGTCCGATACTAAGGACAGCATTTATTCAGACGCCTGAGGGGTACGTGCAGGTGGCGCTGAGAGGAGAGCCCTTACGCTGGAGCAAATTGGACATTCAGGATGGTACTGTCGAGACTTGCATCTCTGCTCGGCACCGAGCCTGGGTCGAATTGAATCAAGATGTGATGCGATATCCCGTTGAGCTGGACTACATCCAGAGCCCACAGGAGCGTGTGCTGATGCTACGGTTATTTCACGCTGTCTACGATGCCCAGAGTTTTGAACTCATCCTTCGAAAGATTATCGAAGAATATCACGGGACAGTTAAAGGATATGGTCCTTCGTTCCTAGACGTTCTGCCGCACGGCCCCCTTCTCTCCCACAACTCATCCAAGCCTTTTTGGAAAACTCTATTCAAAGACCACGCATTCCAACCGCTGCCTGAGCTTACATCTACACCCTCTACTCTCGGTACGGCTGTTTCTCGGGTGATCGGTATCGATGGCCTCGAGACGCGGCGAATTGCGCTCGGGGTAACACACCAGACAGTTATGCAGGCAGCATGGCTAGTAGTGCTACAGCAGTACTTCACAGCGACCCCCACCATCGGAGTGGTATTCTCTGGAAGGTCCATCGTCTACGAAGGTGTCGAGAGCGTCATCGGTCCTATGCTTAATACTTTGCCATTCCGAGTTGACGCATCCGACATTGCAACCTGGGTGTCTTTCGTTCGCAAAGTCCATGAATACAATACTTCGGTCCTGGATTTCGTGCATACCCCACTTCGTGACATTCAAAAGTGGTGTTCACACGGACGGCAACTGTTTGATACTCTCTTTACGTTCGACCGCGCGGATAGTCCCGGGGCTATGGAGTCTGATCTTTGGTCCTCCATCAGTTCGACCGCCGTCGCTGATTACCCTCTTGCGCTCGAAGTCGTGCTAACCGGAGAACAAAGCGTAAGGATCACCCTCGTCGCGCAGGCTGGAATAGCAGATATGGAGACGCTTGAAAGTCTCCTCGATAAGTTGCAGCATAGTCTTGCTTCCCTCGCAGCGTCAGACGACGATACAATAGTGCCTATTAGAAGTGAGACGAACCCCATAAACAGTGATATTTCGACAGTTCATGGTAGCAGGACTAGCAGCAGCAAGACACCTTCTTATGCACAAGGAGGCACCCCCACGTTTGAATGGACCGAGCCGGCCAAGAAGCTCCGCCGTGAAATTGCATTGCTTGCAGGATTGGCGGAAGATGAAGTCGCGGAAACAGCGTCTATCTTCGAACTGGGCTTGGACAGTATCGACGCAATCAAGCTAGCTGCGAGATTGAACAACCTAGGGCTTCGCGTCACCACTAGCGATCTTATGAAGAGAGCATCCATTCAGGGCATTCTGTCGTCACAGAACAGAGCCCAGCCGCAGGTCAATGGTTTGGCGGCGCGTGATGATGAACTTACACGAGCGACGATCGAGTTAAAACAATATCTGGAGGGACTCGGAGCAGACCTCAACGATATCGAAACCGTCTTGCCTCCAACTCCACTGCAAGACTCCATGGTCGCAGATATGCTGTTGTCTGACTTCTATCGATACTTCAACCACGACGTGCTAAGGATTACCCCGGGAACGGATATGGGCCGCTTGAAATCCGCTTGGACTACAGTCTACGACAATTCTCCGATCCTAAGAACGTCCTTCGAGCAGGTGGAGGATCCAAAAATCCCCGTCGCGTTTTGTCAAGTTGTGAGAAGAAAAAAAGTCGAATGGGGCCCTGCTTTGGAGCTCGGTGACCTCGACGAGGTCCAATCAGTCATTGATCACGCCCGAACCAAGGCGAAGAACGCGAATGCGAAGTCGGGCCTTTTTCAAGTCAACTTCGTCACAACACCAACCGATCAGTATATCGTAATATCAATCTCTCATGCATTATATGACGGTTGGTCGCTGGATATGTTATACCGAGACGTCAGAGCTGCGTATAATGGCCACTATGAAACGCGAAAGCCGTACGAGCCTTACCTCTCTCATTTACTCTTCAGCTCCGGGTCGGCTTCACAGGCTTTCTGGGCAGACTTCCTGCATGGCGCTCATCCAACTCTTCTGGATACCAGGACGGCCATGCCCGAAACGCAGGACCCTGTGGTACACCGAGCTGAGGTAGTGTCCAGATTCACACCCATGGAGCTTAAGACACTATGCAGGACCTACGGTATCACGCCACAGGTTCTAAGCCAAGGTTGCTGGGCAGTCGTTCTCGCAACGATCGTCAATGCCTTGGATGTCACGTTCGGAATTGTATTGTCTGGAAGGGATACCGATGAATCACAGGAGCTGCTGTTCCCGACAATGAACACCGTGCCCATGCGAATCATTCTCCACGGCAGCGTCACGGAATATCTACGTTCCTTGCAAGCTACGATGTCGGAAGTTTTAGAGTTTCAACACGTCCCCTTACGACAGGCCCAAAAGCTCGCGGGCGTCAAAGGCCAGCATCTTTTCAATACGTTATTCATCTTACAGAACAGTGCAGAGGGTCCAAATGAAGACCCGCCAATCATGGAGTCTGTCCAGGGGTCTTCGGCGGTCGAGTATCCCATCTGCATTGAGATGGAAGTCTCCGATGCGTCGGTAATGTGGCGCATTGCCTGCGACGAGCGCTTTGGCTCTTCGGATTATGCTATACGGACTCTAATGGATCTCGAAGCCGTTCTGCACTACGTTTCCAAGAATCAAGAAGCGGAAGTGGTTCAATTCGAACCGCACAATGGCAGAGTAAGGGTATGTGGCCAAGACGCATTCACGCCCAAGAATGAACTCCATGCGTCAAATGAGGCCCCGCATAGCCGAAACAAGGCGTGGTCTGGAATTGATTCTCCAGTGGCTGAAGTCCTAGCCCAGCTCTCCGGGCTGAAGAAGGACTCGATCAACCCCGACGACACCATCTATCATTTAGGCCTTGACTCGATCAGTGCCATAAAAGCTAGCTCTATGCTCCGCAAGCGTGGCCTTTCCGTATCTGTCCGGGATTTGCTGAGAGCGGACTCAATTCGCCAACTTGTTGATAATAGTGCAATACCTGAGGAGCGTCCCAAGGAGGTCCCAAGTCGCGCCAATTCGCCCTTACAGGATCTCGATTTACCGCCTCTGTTAGATGATGTCGGTATTGATCCAAACGCTATTGAGAAAGTACTGCCTGCATTACCCATGCAGGTTCACATGTTGACCGTATGGCAAAACACCAGTGGCTTGTTGTTCTATCCGACGTTCACATACAAGATCACCGGATGTGCAAGCCCCGTCGCAGTCGCAAACGCCTGGAGATGGTTAACCACCGAACTCCCTATTTTGCGGACTCATTTCGTCGCCACTGGATCTGTCTCGACCCCGATTATCCAAATCATCACTCAACCTGAGTCAAGTGATGAAGCCACCCTGGGAAAGATAGAGTATATCGGTGAGAGGCAGTGGAGATATCAAGCTGCGCTTACCCCTTTCGCATTCGTGGCGATTGAAGGATCCGCACCAGGTGAGGCCCATGTACGTCTTCGAATCCATCATGCACTGTACGATGGGGTCAGTTTGCCGATCATCATGGGCCGCTTTGCAGAGCTGTGCGGCACTCAGCCGTCATCATTATCGCCTAGCAGCCTCAACGCCTGGTACAAACTCGTATCAGACCACAGTTCCGAAAACATCAAAAAGAAGGCGCAAGAATTTTGGACATCGTATTTAGAGGGAGCATCATCGCCGACCCTCTCTATTGACCGTCCGGGCTCAGAGAAGCATGTGTTTCAAGTTGCGGAACTCCAACGAGATGCTGTTCCTGACCTTGCCAGGCTTAAACACTTGACGTCCACGCATGGCGTAACGCTACAAGCCCTGTTCTTCGCGGCATATTCCAAAGTCCTCGCGTACCATCGGGGACGTGGGAGTATCAGGGGCAACGGTGATGTTGTCTTCGGCATTTACTTGGCTAACAGGACCAATGTCCCTGGGCTAGAAGACGTACCGTCCCCAACACTAAGCATCTTACCACTGCGTGTTAGATCCCCGGACTCTGAAACGATTCACTCACTGGCAGCCGAAATCCAAAAGGACCTCCTTAAAATAAGCGCCCTTGAGAACGCTACTGCGGGCCTGTGGGAGATACACCAATGGACTGGAGTGCAGATCGACACCTTCGTCAACTTTCTCAGTCTCCCAGGCGACTATAATAATGAGGACAAAGTCTCTGTGGAGGAGGTGACCGCTAACACGGCGCCGCTGAGAATAAACGGCGACTCCCAGCCTCAGATGGCCTGTCCGGATGCACAATCGCTGTCAAAGAACCCAGTGAGACACTATTACGTAGTAAGTTCCACTCGCGTCCTGTCTCTTGGGCTTTTGTACAAGATCCTCTAACACATGGGTTCTATAGGATGCGGTCGATATCGAAGTCGCGGTTCATGGGGAGTCGATTGATATCGGGGTGTTCTCCGCCGCTTCTTCTTACTCGCAAGCTGAAGCTTTAGAAATGATAGGACATATCGTTCGCGTGCTGGAGGAAGGAGTCCAATAGTCGATTACCAATAACCTCCCTCGCTGTCTGTTTGCATTTTATGTACTCATCATTAATGCCACGAATAGTACTCTCCACTCCAATCTTCTATCCCTCCTTGCGAGCCGTGAAAATTCCCGCCAATAAAGGAACAAAATGCTAGACACATACCAATCAATACCGACGATTTCTCGGCCATATTTGCTTCATTTTCCTAGTAATTCACGCCAACACGGATGGAAAGAACGCCCATCGACGTTCATGCATGTTTGCCACCCTTGCGTCTCGAGACCCCCTTTTCTCCTGATGGCTTGGCAGTGCCCTCGGCTCCTAGGAATGCCTTGGAGACGTTCTCAGTGAGCCTCTTATTTGGGCCGACTAACCCAATGTGAGCGGGAATGCTATCATGCAAGGTTGGCCGACATGCCTCGAAATAACTGTGAATATGTCCATCAGAACGGGAATGAAAGCGATTACAGCCAAGACTTGGCCCAACGTTCACTGCGTGTTTCCGTTTCCGTCGCCCACCAGGTTGTTTACCCTATTCCGGTACGCCTGGGAAAGTCCCAGCGTATTCTACATGAGCAGGCAACAGAACACCGCATGAGCATTCCGACGTGTCGTCTTCTCTTCTGCAAGAACACCTTGAATCTCGGAAAACGCATCGGAACCTCTGCCCTTCGTTTCGAAGCTAGGCGAACGAGCCGGAATGTTGCATTAACCACCTAACACAGCATGAGCGAGACGAAGAGTACTGAGCAAGCCGTCGTCCAGTAGCCGGATAGGGTTGCATTCTTTTTGCCACGAGATTTCCCCGGCGTCGGTTTCATGATCCCCGACAAACACGGGCGACGAAATAATAAAACAGGAGCACGTTGGCAAACCGTGAGGGCTCCAGCAAGTGACCAGAGAACGACGCGGACCCCATTGTTGCCGCAGACTGTGGACTAGGGACTGCAAGTCATCAACAGACTGGGTCATGAAAACAACGGCTCAAGGCCGCGGCACATCTCTTTCTGACTTTGACTTACCCCCACCGGTCGTGATGAACACACTGCTAGCAGTGGCTATCGGACCACAGGGGCTATCCAAGGTAGATCCCATGCAGTGCCCTAGTCAGGAATGGAAACTATTGTAGAAGAGCCGACTAAGTGAATACGTTAGCACCCAGGTACGCATCCTTCAAGAAAGGTCAAACACAACGCCACACGAGGTGAGACTGGCCTAGCAGGTAGAGTAACCGGCGAGAATTGGTGCGGAGAGGGGCCACCGTGAATCTATTTCCTCTGCGATTATTGCACTTTCAAACGAGTGAGATATCCGACCGCATTTCCGCTACAAGTGGGTGGTGATAGAAAGCATGCGACACTCCTAGTCATGAAGACATCCCGAAAAGGGGTAACATTATCAATCGTGAGGAGGGTCTTAATCAAGCCACCAGGGCTACCATCGACTACCGAAGAGTATAGGAAAGAGTCGTAAAATGACAGTTGATTAAGTCGATTACTCCTAGGACACGTAGTTGCCACCTGCAGCTCGATTCGCCTCGTACTCGCTACGTCATTATACTACTTCCGATCCAGGGCAACAATTTTCCCGACCTTTCATCGTCGCATGGAATGCCGCTCAATGCTCCTACCTCTTTCCAGATCCTCGCTAAAGTTCCGTCGCCCTCGGTCAAGACTCGGCCTAGCCCAAGTGATTCCATTCCTCCGTGGCGATACCGGAGATAGTCTCCCGTGGAAGTCGACGCTTCTTTCACGGCTATGCCGAGTTCTTAATGTCGCGTCGGTGCGCCAGAAGTCTCTGTCGGGACCGTTGTAGTGCATTGACGGCCTTCCTCTCGTTGATATGGTTTCGAGCTTCTCCATTTTAGCCTCTAAGGCCATATCACTGGCGGGTGGTACCCCATTCTCATTGGCCTGTGACTCTTGATCCCCTCCCTCTCGATAGATTTTCTGCTTAGCAGATGCGAGAAGGCCTCTCATACCCTGAGCAATATCCGTAAAGGTGATCGCCATGGCGATCAACGGGATTGAGATGCCTAAACCAATACCAAACATGTACTTGGACACATACCCAATCGACAGAACTCCCTCCCATTCTGGGAGGTTGATAGCGAAGAACGCCGCGATGAAGGACATGGGGAGGAAGATAATGGTTACGATCGTGAACACCATGATAGTCTGCCCCTGCTTCGCAGCTATTACCGCCTGATCGGCTGCGAAGCGCGCCTCGAGGGCGTTGGAGTGCTTCTGCTTGAGATCGAGCAGGTCGGTCAAGCTCATGTAGAGACTCTGTGCTTGGTTGTCCATCCGATACAGATCCTTTTGGCGGAATTCGATGCCGCGCCGTTGCTCACGCGCGCGCTTACGGATCTCAGCGGTCATAGTATCATTGGCCCGGCGATTGCCGTCGCCTCTGATCTCGTCGAGTATAAAATCCTCGAAGTCTATCAGCGTGGATAGCTGAGATTCGAGTATCACGGCAATAATGCTTAGCTCGTCGCGGATATCTTTTATCTCAGCTAAAAGCTTCGTTTCGTTGCTAATGTCAAGCAACGCATCGGATATCTAAGATAATGTTTCAGTGGTAGGACGTGGAGGGAGACCAGGTGTTTGACTTACCAGGCTGTTATGACGACCCATCCCATGCTTCTGGTGATCTAGAACCTCCATAGACTTCTTAGAAGCTTTATTGAACCGACGAAAGAGTCTGCTCTCCTTGTCTGTAACCACCCCGATGGAGTGTTCGAACATATCGAAGAACTGATAATCCTGGTCATGAGGTAGATGACGGTCAAAACAGCCCGAGCAACACTGGGTAATAAGAAGAGCTAGGTCATACGGGGACTGGATAGGAGGCCTTGTTTTGGCATTAGTTTCCTCAATAATACTGTCCAGAACGTTCAGAGGGTCTCTCTTAGGTTGATTCCACCTTTGAGGGAAACAAGTTATAATGAGATCTTTCCCGAGGACCCAGAGCCAAAGCTGGTCTACCATGAATACCTTCTTCTCGATAGAGTACCTCTCACAGTATCTCGATACCACCTGGTCCTCGTCTCTCAACGAGGTATCGACCCCGTGGTAAAAGAACTGGTCAAGCGTCCTCCGGGGATGGAGACGGGGGACTTGGTTAAGGTAGGCGTCAAGAAGGATATAGTCCGGAGGCGCATTCTCGGGAGGCTCTAGCCTTTTATCCACATCGCTAATCGCGTGAGCCATTTCGATTCTCCTTGCATCTGTCTCATAATGCAAGAACGGCATCTTCAAGATCAGTCAGTCATGGACACAACAAGGGACACAGTGCACCCACGAAAAGGACAATCTTGCCGCTGGATACAGGCAGTCTGGACGTCTCCCAAGCGCCTGGCACTAGGAGTCTTGTGCTCGTATTATTTAGGGTAGTGTCCTGTCTTTGTGGAGGGTTTCCAGGATAGCCTTTCCCCCGCTTATGCTTCTTAGGGTGTCGCTCAGCAATCTGCTCAGACTTGTTCTTTTTCTTCATTTCGGATTTTGACGTTTCATTCCCTTCATAGCAGTCGCTCCGTCTTTTAGACTCCGAATCTTTCGTACTTTGGGTTGAATTCAAGGACATCTCTGACGCTTCTTCCGATAAGGGCGTAAGTTCCCTATCTTCTCTCCTGTTTTCGACGCCGCCTTGTTGGGGCGTGTATATCTTCTGACAAGAAGTCCGCATGAAATGTGCGTGGTGGAAACGTCCTCTATGTTCCTGGTCGAAGCACTTCTCTAATGCTTTGAAAGCTTCAATATCCCTGTGTCCAGCCTCGATGAAGGACTTCGCGAGAAGAGTCTGTGGAATCATAAGCTTATATCCCCGTGCGCAAGGCGTATTTGGTTACCTCGACCCAAGCAATCTGAAAAGCTATGTCAGCTGATGTCTCACTAGGGTTGGGGATGATCGCTGTATCGCACATTATTTGCAGGTAGATGAATCCATCGAAAGTCCGGCTTGTACTTGATATTCTTCGTTAACGTCGGGATCCTAGGCTTATCGTTTTCCTGATCCCATCCATACAAAAGTTCATAGACCGAGTATTTGGATACAAGCTGTCTCTTTTCGAATTCCCCGAAGTCGACTACTGTGGCCTCGAAAGCTTTGCATGCCGCTTTGGCTAATGGCGACAGCCGATCAGCCGCCCGTTCAGGGGAAAGCAGTTTGACAATGTCTGCGTTATATCGCTCGGCGGCGCAAAGCATCGGGGTGCGATCAAAGCTGTCTTTGATGGAGAGATTGGCATCCGGCCTCGATAATAATAGCCGAACAATGTCTTCGAACCCGTTGAAAGCCGCCCAGTGGAGAGGGGTCATTCCATTCAAGAGCTGGGCGTTAACGTTTGCCTTGGTCTTGAGGAGTAACTTGACAATAGCTTCATGGCCGTTCTGTACCGCGTTGTGAAGAGCAGTCCAGCCCCCATCACTGACCGCGCATGGATCGGCCCCTGAATCCAGCAGCAGCCGCACCATATCCTCGCAACGGTCTTTCTGGTTGCTCTCCGCTGCGAGATGTAGGGCCGTACGGCCGCGGTTGTTAGAGGCATGGACATTTGCGTTGTTGGCCAAAAGAGCTCGAGCCAGATCGACATTGCCATTTGTCGCAGCCCAGAGTAAGGGCGTCCGGCCAATCTGATCCTTCACCTCCATGTTCGCCTTGTGATCGAGGAGCAACTTGACGATCTCCATTGTCCACTTCCATTTGTTCTGCTTCTCTGAAGCTAGGAACAGTAAAGGCGTTCGGCCTTCCTTATCCTGCGCTTCAATATCGGCCCCAGATTTTAGTAATAACTCAGCTATGGCATCGTGTCCCTTCAGACACGCGGCGAAGAGAGCTGTTTGCCCGCTGCGATTGCGGCAGTTCGGATCTGCCTTGCAGCTCAGAAGTTCGGAGACCACGGCTGCATGACCCCCTTCGACAGCCCTAAAAAGAGCGGAGACCTCATTTTCACTTCGCGGGTTGACCTCGGCGCCGTGGCTAATGAGCAGTCGCACGATGGACAATTTGCCACGAGCCGCGACCTTTTGTAGCGATCGTCGCAATACATCGTGGTCTACCGCAGATGTCCACGGAAGATTCTCAGTTAGAATGTCACGTACCCGCGCTTCGTTTGCCTGTGCCGCGGCGGCAATCAGTCTCAAATGACGCTGGTCCGGCTGACTACTAGCCACGCTCGGGAGGCTCGCCATTCTACTCAAACCCACTTAAGACTTCTGACAGGGGCTCATGTCAGGTCGTCGATATCCAGCGCCACTCAATAAAGGCATTTGAGAAATGTATGCAACGAAATGCTTGGGGCCGGTTATAGCGGTCTGACGCAAAGAAAATTGTTGGCACGAGGTGAGACATCTCCGTAAGCCATTGACGTAGAAGACGCGAGGTGAGGAGCATGGGCACACGAGAGCTGTGGCTGAGCGGTAAGTAGCGTTCAACCCTCAGCCGCATTAACTAATGAAGGGCCTCGACCAACGCTAAAATTTAGTAGCGTTCCCATTTTCTCACTCAAGCCCCATATGCAAACCTATCGTCATGTGTGCCATATCAGTATATAACGCTCTCCCACTTTTAAATTTTTTATAATGTTTTTTTTTAAACCAGGTAAGGTGTTTCAGCAGGCTGTATATCAACCAAAATTGTATTATATAATAAAATAACGTAGTTCGTTCTATGAACACACCACCTGCTTAGCGCCTAAGCCCCCGGAACCCGGGAATCACAATGGCACGTGGCTTTCCCCAGATGATTCATTCCTTTCGATGGTAACCTAGTTTCACGCAAAAGACGACGTACCTAACAGAGGCCCCGCAGGAGTATACTTAGGGGCTCGTTTCTAGGACAGAATCTGTTGCTTCCTCGCCTCGCAAAACTATTCGTCTCTTCTAGCTGCAGTATTGGCGTATCCTCCTTCCAAGACGATGAAAGTCCCTTTAGCGTCGCGCAATCCTTACCACGTCCTCTTTCATCTGCCATCGACATTATCTGAATCCGCATCCAAAACAGTATGGACGCTTCTGTGAGAACGAGTGAGTGGGGTCGCACCAAAACGGTATTCTCAACCGACAGGCCTTCTGAGGTACAGAAGTTCGCCTGCCGAATGTTTGGCGGTGGGCCATATGGACACCGTCAAAGGTACAACTCGACGGACACACCGAGAGCGGTCTCATCAAGTTCAGCTTCCGGGTGGGATAGGACACTACGGATACCGTCGTAGCATGGGCGCCGGCTCCCAACGAGCAGAGTCTGAGTTCAGCGTCGCTGCTGGCGTCAATGCGACAGGAAGTAATACATGAGCCGCTGCCGAACCGCAGCTCGCGAAGAGGGTTATACTGCAGTACGACCGCGCCGGGCAGGCCCGGCTCATGAGCCTGAGCACCTGCATGCCGATCTATATCGCCAAGCGCCGCTCCATGGCGTGAGGCAAAAGGGTATCCCCGCCCGCAGAGGTCCAGGTAGAGGTGGCTCGGGCTGCTACGCCTTTCTTTTCTGGGGAATGACCTAATCGACGTGTATATGCAGGTCGTTAACGCTTTGCAATGACGGTATGGGCTCTAGCCAGGGCCCTCTGTCTAGAGAGTAGGTGGTCTCGTGAGATCGAGACTGGCTTTGAGGACTCACATTTCTACAGCTACGGTCACTCTGTCTAACCTGCGCAGTAGAAGTTCCATCACTCCAAAAGCTAACCGAAACCGGGACTACAGCTTATCCGGTGATACCCCTCAACTATGCGGCCTACTCGCCCCTTGATAGCCTCGTCTATTGTAGGCAACAATCGCGTGTATGTGAGAAATAGGAGTTATTGCATGATGCCACGGAAATCGTCATAAATCATCAGGGATCTTAATGGGTTTCTGATAAATAGAACAATGGCCTAGACTAGGCGCGGCCCCTAACGCTGCACTAGAATCCAAGCGGTAACGCCCGCGGAAGAGACCCTGCCGAAGACTACACCGAAATATTTCGCGGGGTCCTAGAGCTTGTCAACGACGAGGACAAGCTCCTCCGCTTGGCGAGGCTCGCGCTACTTATCACCGGACCGACGAGGACTATGTCACATGGGAGCGGCGAATACGAATATCCCTAAGTCAATTGTCAGGGATCAAATGGATAGGGTTCTGCAGGGGGCTCTTATTCACTGCTTCGCCGGAGAAGGAGGATGGATCAATAAGCATAACGGTGCCGCAAAGCTTGGCCCTTCCGACCACCTGCTTTCCAGGGGTAGATGGATCAGTAGAGTGCTGAGTGGTGAGACGGCAGAGCGGGCTCGGCTGCGACTGCGACCAAGATACACGCATGACAGGTCGGAGTGCTAAGCGTGATGATATCGGGGCCCGGTTTTGGGTGCGCTCGGGTTGACTTCCGGAAGAGGAAGGTACCTCCCCCAAGCTGGCAGCATGTCTCCTTGTAGTTAGCAATCCCGCCCGATGGTTGCTCTCGATACCGGCCGCCGATAATGAAATGGTCAGGCTTCCCGCTTTCCATCAATCAAGGGCGGGGTTGCTTGCACCCGGCAGTGCTGGCGTGATGCATCGCGCCGAAGCTTATCTGTATTCTTGTCTGGCCCCCGATGGCCACCCCAACCCCATATATGCCAAGCCTCGCGCCGATGACACCGTAAATTTGAGCTATGCCTTGGCAAGAATGTGGAATCCACAAGTGAAGACGCCGCCGCAGGGGCACAGCGGTATTTTATTCCCTATGTTGGAGTTCCCATATCAATGGGCACCACACCGAACAGGGAGAGTCTACGGACTATAGACTACTGGCCTTCCACTGGTAATGTATAGCCTGGATTCGCACTGTACCGCGGTCGAAATTGACCTGACTTCCGGAGATGGCTTTTTGAAAGCCTCATGGTTCATTATATGGGATCCCGAAGATGCCGGTTTAACCGTATTACCTGTTTCCCCGGGCAGGTCGTCTCTCGTGTGCTATGGCGTCAGGTCTTGGTGCCCTGGAGTAAGACTTCACTGTCCTCAATTACTCCGTAGTTAGCATTGCACTTGCCGATTCGGCGACAGCCAGATCTGCTATTGAGGTATTTGTCGTCAGGCTCTGATGTTGTACGTGCCGGCCTGATTCGTCCGGAGAGATATCGGAGTTCTGCAGCGTCCCTAGCTAGTAAAGGGGTACCAACCGTTCGAACGATAAACGACCTTCTCATTATGCACCGCGCGTATCAGTATTGCATGTGAGAATATAAGCAACCTCTGGACCCATGATTGTCACCCCGTGGGGAACATGCCGAGACTTCCGTAAGCGCCCCGGTAAGCGATATCACTAGAACTATGACCTAGTGGATAGGCGCACGAGCTTGCCATCGGAGCAGACTAAACGAATCATGCTCATGCCCCGAACACAACGGCCAGGGCCTTCGCGGCGCTTGGTATCGCGAACTTCTTTCTCGAAGAGGAAGCTCAATTTCAAGAAACCGCAGGCAACCGACCACCTATCGATAGGGTTCCAGGTATAAAGATCACCCTGGCGAACCAACATGGAGTCAGTAGGCACGCAGGATAGTCAGGCATCGCTCCCTGCGTTCCAACGATCTAGCTGGCCACGGGCTCTCGCAATATGCAGTCTCTGTTGCTTTTCGGCCTCCTCGCCGCGACGGGCGTAAATGCCCATCCCGCGCATAGGCAGGGCAAGCCCGGTGTTCAACGCAGGGCAGTAGACCTCGACAAATACCGGTTGGGGACGGTGTCACACTACAGCAACACAGAGTCAACGAGTAGTAATCCGGCCCTGCGTCTCCTTAAGCGCGCGACTTACGTGGAGACTGCAACTGAGTTGGTGAAGAGTGTCGCACCAGGCGCTGAATTCCGCCTTGTTGACGATCACTACGTGGGAAGCAATGGAGTTGCGCACGTTAACTTCAAGCAAACTATCCATAGTCTCGACATCGATAACGCGGATTTCAATGTCAACGTAAGTCTCCATGATCCCCGGCCACGAGCAAGTTAGCCAGGGCGGAGGGTAGTAACAGCGAGTAGATTGCTGCCGATGGATCGATCTTCTCATATGGCAACTCGTTTTACACCGGCGAGGTTCCCGCAGAGAGCCCCCTGGTAAAGCGTGCCTTCTCGGACCCTACTCAGGCCTTGGAGGGAGCCACTCGGGTCCTTGAGCTGCCAGTCACCGGCGAGGCGACCGCTGAGCCTCTCGGGGGGGTCGAGACATATTCTCTCAAGGGCACCTCTGGCGCCCAGGAGGATCCCGAAGCCCGCTTGGTCTACTTCGCCAAGCCCGACGGTACGCTGGCGTTGACCTGGCGAGTCGAGACGGACGTCCTCGACGACTGGCTGCTGACCTACGTCGACGCGTCCTCGAACGAGGAAATCCATGGTGTCGTCAACTACGTCGCTGAGGCGACTTACGAGGTCTTGTAAGAATACATCTTCCGGTGGAGGCTGTACAGTAGCTGACCCTACCTAGCCCCTGGGGGATTAATGACCCTGATGAGAGCGATCGCGAGACCGTCAGGGACCCGTGGGACCTCGACGCATCTGAGTTCGCCTGGCACTCTGATGGCTCGAAGAACTATACGACAACCTGGGGTAACAATGGTTTCGCTCAGGACAACCCCACCGGTGGTTCTCAATATGAGAACAACTACCGCCCCTCCAGCCCATCGTTGAGCTTTGAGTACCCGTACGACATCAGCATGTCGACGCCTTCATCCTACATAGATGCGTCAATTGCACAGCTCTATTACACGGCGAACTTGTACCATGATCTTCTGTATGATCTTGGATTTACCGAGGAGGCAGGTAACTTCCAACAGAACAACAATGCCAAAGGCGGTCAAGGCAACGACGGCGTTATCCTTAACGCGCAGGACGGTTCGGGGACGAACAATGCAAACTTCGCGACCCCAGCCGATGGACGAAATGGGAGGATGCGCATGTATATCTGGAACCGCACTACTCCCCGGAGGGACTGCTCCTTCGAGGCCGGTGTCGTCCTCCACGAATATACCCACGGTCTGTCCAACCGTTTGACTGGCGGGCCGCTTAATGCTGGTTAGTATATCTGCGAGATACATTTACCCCTTCCCTAAGTGATGGAGCAACGCCTGCCTGTCTTATCAAGGCTCAAGCGCTCGCCTGTTGAACATCATTACCGAGGACCATAGGTGTAATACAGCATTCACTAATGCATGGGCACAATAGGTTGCTTGAGCGGTGGCGAAGCCGGCGGTATGGGCGAGGGATGGAGCGACTTTTATCCTACAGCAATCCGTCTCAAGCCCGGAGACACGCGCGACACCGAATACCCTCTGGGCGCGTGGGTGAGCGGCAAACCGGCTGGTATCCGTGAATACGTCTACTCGACGAACATGGACACGAATCCTCATACGTATAAGAGCGTCGACACTAGGCCCGTAGTGCACGCCACCGGGAACGTCTGGGCGACGATGCTCTACGAGGTCCTATGGAACCTGATCGACAAGCACGGAAAGAATGACGGCGACAAGCCCACCTTCGATAGCAACGGTGTCCCGACCGACGGGAAGTTCTTAGCGATGAGGCTCGTGCTTGATGGCATGGCGCTGTAGGTTATCCCGATGAACTCTCCCGCTGCTTAAATGGAACCGCATCTAATCTAAATCGCAGTCAACCTTGCACCCCGAACTTCGTCTCTGCCCGAGACGCAATCCTGGATGCCGACAAGGCACTGACCGGCGGCGACAACCAGTGCGAGATTTGGACAGCGTTTGCGAAGCGTGGCCTTGGTCAAAATGCAGCTTATGCTAGTCGCAACCGCCGAGAGGACTTCACCGTGCCATCAGGTGTCTGCTAAATGAGGTGGCTCAAGAAAACGTAAGAGATAAGACAAGTGTCCCGCAAGCTTATGTGGGACGTTGCGTAAATCTTTAATCCTGAATTCGATCTATATAAAGAACTTGAGAAATTCCGCTTATTTCAAAGTATATAGCTGTATTTGCATATATACTTAAATAAGTGGTTGATTTTTTTTTAAATTTGTTTTCCTTTAAACTCGAGGGCGTCCGGAGATTAGCTAATTGGACCCGATTTGTACAGTGACGTCAGTACCTTCAAGTTGTCCCTAAAGCTGCCGGCGGCACATTGGTTGCCAGTCACCGACCCAATGTCCGTAAGTACCCCGCTCAAATACAATGTATCTAGGCGCCCCTGTTAGGTTATCATTAATTGGTTCTTCCGATGCACACTTTATCATGATCGAATGTTTGCGTCGGCCAATTGGCCTGCCAAACATGAGGAGAGGTCAATGGTATGTATCATGGCATATTTTATCGTGTCGGCTCACTAGCCCTGACACGCAACAACCCCGCAAGGGACTCTCTGAATACAGGTAAAATCCAATTCAAGCGTTGGTTCGGAATCAGTAACCCCATCATGGCATCGAGTCGAAATGGGAATAATAAGCCGGAGCTTAAGAAGCGGGCGGTGGCCGGCTCTTTTCTCTTCCGGTATCCAGATGGTGATGAGAAGAAGGCACAAGTCGCGCTGTTTAGGAGAAGTGGCGCCGTCCGAACGTATCAGTATGGATTTAACACACTTCATCCCGCTCCATGTGAGCGCTCGCTGAACTGCAGAACAGACACAAGCTAGCGCCCATCAGTGGGAGCGTTGAGAAAGATGATGCCAATCCCTTAGCCACTGCGTTACGTGAGATAAAGGAGGAGACGAACTTGGATCTACACTCGCTGGAACCGTTGCGTGTCGGCAAACCATATTCTTTTGTGGATGAATCGATTGGTCGCGAATGGACGATAAATCCCTTCGCTTTCCGTCTCAAGGACAAGTCCGAAGGCGGAAAGGGAGAAGAAGGCATTGTGACTGACTGGGAACACGAAGGTTGGGAGTGGCATGACCCCTCGGAAGTCAACGAGTCCGACAGGTTCGGGGGTGTCCCGAAACTGGTCAACAGTTTGCGAAGGGTGTGGCCAGAGTACGATCTGGGTCCGGATGCTGGAAAGGCCCTCACAAGTGGTCTACAGAGGTTGCGCGATGATCATGAGAGCGGTGCGCGACAATTGGCGGGTATGGCCATTTCCACCTTGGGAGAGGTGATTGCCAAGATGGACTCTTCAGCAATCGATAACACTTGGTGGGAGAATGTTCGCATGGCTGCATGGCATCTATGCAAGAATGGGCGTGAAAGTATGGGTGCCGCCATCACAAGCGCTCTCGTCGCAGTGCTCGACCACATTGAGTCGGTCCTCGCGCAAAACCTCCCGCCACCAGAGAAGATTCAACGGATCCTCCAGGCGATTGGCGAACAAGCGGCTGAAAGAGAGGCTTCAACTAGTCGCATTCGAGATAATTTCGTTAAGTATCTAAGGGAGAACTTGTACCAAGAAATAGCATCGAAGGGGAGCATCAGTATCCTGACTATGTCTTCAAGCTCCACAATCTCCAATTGCTTATTAGAAGCTGCCGCATCCCTCGGAGTCGCCCTCGACCTTCGCATATTGGAATCTCGGCCCAAATGCGAAGGCGCGACTCTTGCTGCCAAGCTACTGGAAGCAGCCGACGAAAAGACGGGACTGGATATCACGCTCTATACTGACCCTTCGGCGGCCCTTGCTGCCGACGGCGTAGATATCGTCCTGCTAGGTGCCGATCGAATAAGCTCCAAAGCCGATGTCAGTAACAAAACCGGGTCACTGCCCACAGTTCTGAGCGCACGACACGTAACGCCGAAAACGAAGGTTGTCATCCTTAGCGAGACGGAGAAGATCGCAGGCCCAGGGTCCGTCGATGAACACGTGGTCGAGGACAACGACCCTCTTGAGGTGACCGAGGCATGGAACACCGCGGGCGTGCAGGGCAAGGCGGTCATCGAGTCGTATCTACATCCCGGGCAGTCTGAATCGAATGGCAAACGCGTCATGGTCAAGAACATCTACTTCGAGTGGGTTCCAGCTAGTTTGATTGATGCTTATGTCACGGAACGAGGGCTCTGGTCTTCAGGAGATATCGCCAAGAGATCAAAATGGATTGGTGACGAGATGGACAGATTCTTCAAGGACCTGTGAAATGGTCTATGAATACTTGCTTTGCATTTTGAGACAGGAACGTCACTGTAACTTTCAAGGTAGTCAACTATAAAATCCTCCCTACATTTGACTATAATGCATTCACTAATCCTGAACCGTGGTTCTTTGGTCTCTTTCATGCTGAGCTAGTAGCAGATATCTCTTTAAGCCGCCCGGAGATTATAGCATGACCGCAAGCAGACCCATACGCGAGATGCAGGACTATATATAGCGTCCCCTGGCCCGTAGAGACGATGAGAGGTCCTTTTAGCCCTCTCCATTAAGTATGCGGTACCAATAAAACGGCATGTCATTGCGGCCCGCTTGCGCCCATTGAAACGGTACCGTGATGGGATGCGGTCGTGGACTCGTGGTCGTGAATGGGTCAATAAGCCCTAACCAGAATGAGAACATGGCACTATTTAAATGAACAATAAGAACTTATATTTAAAGCAGGCTGGATGCTTACTTGTCAGTCCCTGTTGCCACGAAGTAGGTAGTTGGAAACGCGATCGTGGTATAACCTGGACTAGTTGAGATCGCCTTGTTGGGCTCCCACGGCAAGACGATGCCAAGCAAATATCACTCTCTCACTATACAAATCAACTCCACTCCGCGCAGCCCTCAATCCTGTGTTTTGCTGGAACTACTGGCTGCGTGTTGAGGATCTGACATCTGCGGCCTTCTTGATCCTTCTTGGCTGCGCCGACCAACCAAATGGGCAGCTTGTCAATACAACCCGACCGAGAGCCGCAGGGCTTCAACATTCTCCGTTCCCGATGCGAGATATGAAAAATCACGCAGCCGCCAACTATGCCGGCGATCTGCGGCACATTGTCCATTGTTACTGGCTTCAGCATCGATACACTGTAGACTATGAGCAAGGAGAAAGGACTCGCCTTCTCTGTGAGGGACTATGGCTCCATCTCCGGCGACAACGACGAAGGGCAGAAGTCTCTTCTGCCCGAGCTGGACGCGATGAGCCACGTCGCGGATCAGACCGGCGAAAAGTACGACCCATCGAGTCCGGAGCTCCAGATGGCCATCGACCGAGCTCTAAGGCAAGTCGAGATCAAAGGTTTGCTTGATTACGAGGATCTGCCTCCGCCGTGGCAGATTAGCGAGTTTATCCTCCATGGCTATCGCTTCACAAAGTCGCACTGGGCGACCGCTGGATCGGCATTCTGTCTCCATAACGAGACGGTCAACATCCGGACGCACGCGATCGCGGCAGTCATCATCTTGCTCGCGTTTCCTCTGTACATATCTCCGCTACCCACCTGGTACGGGCCCGGCGGGTACTCGGACGTCGCGATGGCCGCGACGTACTTCCTGTGTTTCGGCGGATGCATGGTGTGCAGCATCATATGGCACTCAGCCAAGTGTTCGTCGAGCCCGACGGCGATCGTGACATTCGTCGCGGTCGACGTGCTCTCCATCTCGCTGGCGTGCTCATCGTTCAACTTCGCGTTCGTGTACTGCGCCTTCTACCAGGAGACGGCGTGGCTGCGCTTCTACCTCACCGTCGCCGGCGCGTGGTGCGTGGTCGGCATGGTCCTGCCGTTCACGAGCATCTTCGAGCGTCCGGACAAGGCCGTCTTCAACGTCAACTGCGACTGGCTACACGTCAACCGGACCTGGGTGCGGACTCTGTATTTCTGCTCGATGCTGGCCACCGGCACCCTGATCCCGATGGCGCACTCCACTTTCTTACACGGGTGGGAGGCGAGCGTTGAGTTATACAGCCATTGCGTTCCCGTGCTTGCGCCGCCGTTCGTCGGCGCGATGATCTACGCGACGCACTTCCCAGAAAGCGTGTTCCCAAGGAGGTTCGATTACATCGGCTCCAGCCATAACATGTGGCACGTCTTTTCTGCATGGGGCGGAGTCAATGGTTGCATCCATATTAGATACATGTTGGAGATTGCATGGGCACGGTTTCGACAGTCGGCGCCGTAGGCCAGGATTGGATAGAAGAAAGGGACGAATACAAGGGTATCAGTTTGCATAAGCATGGGCATTAGACGGATTGCATGTATACAATGGCGTTGGGGATCAGGAAACCTGATGCGATTTCTGATTTACAAAACACTACATCAAACATAGCAGCAGTAAGACGCTTTGTATAGAATCTAGAATGGATTCATAACAATTGATAGGCGCTTGGTTCTTGGCTTCAACACTAGAACATCCACTACATCTGATGCATAGTACCCGTTCTATTAATGCGCACTTAGCTTGCATCATACAGAGCAGTCTCGACAACCCGAGCGCTGCTCAGACTATCGACAAGTAGCCCAGTTAGACAGCCATGGCCCATATCAGATTGGGAAAGCGGATGCCATCGGTTCCCTACTATGACGATGTCGTACTGTGACATAACAACATCCCGTTTTGCCAATGAAAGACCGCAGTCAGAAATCACGGTCTTAACAACAGCAGACTGAACTCTATGGTTTAAGAGATACGTGTAAGGCTTCTCGGCTTTCTCGAACATACGATATATCGCTACGCTTCCGGCGCCAGTGGATGATGATACTTCGGATCTCACTATTGTGGATATGGCGCACAAAGGGAGCAATCTAGGCTATTGGTACGCACGCTGGCACGGTATCCCTTCCACACACTAGGTCATTCTCAACCGCATTGGCACCTTAACTGCCCCCCGAGGTTAACTGGGTATTTCCGGGGCCAAAGGTGCTTAGGGATAGTGGCTGCCTGCCTTGCAGTCTGGAGGCACCCCGCCCCCAAGTGGCGAGGCTCTCTAGCGGTGCATTCTGATAGAGACGCGAATGCGATCCATTTTCAAGCGCACCCTTCTCCCGCGCAGATGATGGCCTATCTCGCTGTCTCGTCAGTCTAAACGGACGTGGATCAGCGCACCGCGGCTAGTGGATCAAGGGGTATGACGCCAAACATAGGTACCCTGTGGCTACCGATTCAATGCCGTAGGCTGCTGGATGATGAAGGTAGGCCTATGAAATCATGCTACTATGTTACTTTGAGGCCAATTTTCAAATCTGCATGCCACGTTGAGGTTGAGGCCCTTTTCCCCCGACGGCTGCCTGATTTCTCTTTTCTGAGGCCATTTTCATTCGCACCATCGATGTCAGTCGCTGAGGCCCATTCCTAACGTCACAATGCTCAGCTCTGGTGCGCCACCTGAGGCCCTTTTGTCGAGGCCTTTTTCCTCGTCCAATCGATTTTTGTACCATATATCACACACTAATTGCGTTAAAGCTCCGGTCTACGGATTGCGCTACCACGCTGAGTCCGAGGAAGCCCAGGTTAACTCCGTGGAGCCCTTGCCAAGCCGGTAATTAAACACCGGGGCTTCATACTTAATGTCGTGCGTGAGTCGTCTTCGTCCTTTTCGGTGAATGCGTTTGTTTTCCATGTAGGCCCTGCTGTGTGGCTCTCCGCTTTCCTCTTCCCCCCGCTCAACGTATATCCCAATAGCACAACAGCTAAAGCCTTATGTAGTAGCCTAATGACTATTAAAGGTCCTCCCCTTCTTACCGCCCTTTGCCCTGACAACCAGCAGTGTGCCCATCCGCCAGTACCGTGATATATGTCGCAGCAAACCGCCTTCGTTCCAAATACGATTTTCTCAGACTTCACACCAGAGCCGCAACTATCGCCGGTTTTCTTCTACATGATCTTCCTCAACTCCGCTTGTTATATCCAGTTGAACCGGTTTATACACGGTCATATGGCACAGAATGGTCTGGTACTCTAGTCTTCACCAAGTTTTCTGGACTCTATGATCTGTTCATTATAGTAACTCGAACGGTCATATACACAAATACGGAAAGGAACAAACGTATGGCAGGAGGCTATTCATCCCTCCGTTCCTTCAGGTCTGGTATTTCTTTCATCGCTCAGTCACGACTATCTGCGATAGGAATCGACAGAAAGGGACGTAGTCAATCCGTCCTCTTCGGCCCTGCAGAAAGTCGGGGCATAAGAGGTTGAAGGTAAATCCGCCGCAGCTCTCTTGTCTATAGAATCATCACTAACCCCTAGTGGCGCAGATATAGTATACCCCATGCATCCTTCTAAGTCTGTGGTGACTGAAACCTATTTCTTTGAAGGCCGCCCACGGCGCTTTGAATTGCACTGGTGGATGTGAGTGAGCATATCCCCACTTCGGAATTCCGCATGGCCGCAACAACAGACGAACGAGGCGCCTCTGTCTGACTTAGGACAACGTTTGACATGGCGTCGAAAGTTGTCTTTCCGCCTTGTCCGGTAAGCGCAACGGCAGCGGTATTGCGGGCAGCTGCTGTGTCGGCTCAGATGGTGGCGTTCAAGATCCTTCCTCGAGTCGAAAGCCCACTGACATCCCACCTCACTGCATTGAAACTCGCGACCTAATGCTGACTCAGAGGAGCGATCCGTCTGCCTACTAAGTGTCAACCTAGATGGTCAGGACCCCAGACCAGTCTAGCCAGAACATACCTATCACTGAGCTCCAAGCTGCTCTTTCTATCAGGGTCTCGTGCTACGACCTGAATAGGCGGGAGGTCAGACATCGAGATGTCGCCATCCGCAGCATTGAGATGCAGCGCATTTTGGCCCAAGGCTAGCCAGTGGCTAAAACCAGAACTGGAAGAAGAAGAGATGTAATCGTAACCATCTCTACCAGAGACAGGGTCGCAATGGGCGTGCCGTTGAGATTCCATAGGCGCCTCCAACATCACGTCATCGTAGAGACCATTCGCAACTGGCCCGATTGCCGACATCTCCAGACCATTCCCCGGAACAATGTGTGGAAGCTGACCAGATCCAGGCTGTAGGTTTTGCAGCATCATGCCAGGGGAGAAGGTCATCTCAGTGTTGGAATACAACCACTGCTCGCCGAATTGATTCCCATCAGGCTCAGACTGTATTTCCTGAGAACTGAAGGGAGTATGGTCGAAGAAGGCCACCTGCTGACTCTCTTCAGAAGATTCACTGTCAAGATGGGAAGAACCGCTCTGAGAGGGGGTTGTCCCACTTTGGAAGTCTCCATTATCCATGGTGTAATGAGAAAAGGACTGGGAACTTCGACGATGTCTGTGGGTAGTATACGACTGATGGCATACGATTCCCTAAACATCGGTTACATAATGAGGTTAGCCGTCACTGAAGTAAAACTGTGATCAAAGCGTAATGTCGTGTTGGGGGTTACCTACTGCTGGTTCCTCCTAAGTCATTATATTTTGCACACAGACTTCTGTCCGTTGTACATAGTGCCCCTTTCATTGCCTGAGTATCTCAATGAGGCGGGCCCTGAAAGTTAAATGTCGTGAGAGCGTATAGGGAAGGTGTACAGGATAGTGAATGAGGCTCCGCTACATTTCTGAGGCCTATAAAAAGGGCCTAAATAACCAGCAGGGACGGCCAACGAGTGGTCAGGGGACTCCTGTTCCTGGTGGTCAAATGGCCTCATAACGCCATATGCATAGAGCGGTTTCTTAGTAAGCTTGATTAAGCAACGCAAGCTTTCCCCCTACCTTGGCATACCTGTGGATACGAGGCAGACTTGTTTAGACCCAGCAGGTTGTAAGCGGTGCGGACAGCAGGTACGTATTAGGTGCGATGTATCATCGTCTATGGTCCTAGATTGGGATAACTATGGCGCGCGAACTAAACATACGCGTATCGAGGTTCAAAGCTGAGGCCATGGCTATCGGGTGGGCTAAGCGTGATTCGTTGCCGCTCCTAGGTACTTAGATGGAAACAGAGGTGCGAGGGTGCACACTTTACTGCGGTCAAAGGACGGCCCGTGCCATTCAGACATCTTCAGGTCCGGAATGGCCCCCAGCCTTCAGTCGTACAGACTGCTTCGTGCATCCATCGTCACTATTGGGCTGCTCATCAGATGAGAAATTCATTGGCCGGACGTGTTTGGATCGTCCTCCATAAGGTACCCAACAATACCACCCCTGAATCTAAACAATATCAAATAGGTACACTAGACGCCATAAACACAACTAGTCGCAGCGAGGAAGAAAGCTCACGATGCCACACAGAGTATAGAAGACGAAGCTAGGAGGCAAGACGGCACAGGTGTGCGGTCCTCGCGACGGTATATGCTGACGAGGATAACGCCCATGCTCCCAAGCAGAGTATTCATCGAACTTAAATGTTCTCCCCTTGGGGCAAATACTGTATCTCACTACATATGCGATCGGGAGTTTGGAGTAAACTTCGTTCAGTCATCATTGCGAGATATCTATTGTAACTAACGGGCCATACATACTAAGTATGTGTGAACCAAAACCCCCCTGTCCGCCACCATACACACTACAGTGTCCAAAAAGAAGTTCAACCGACGGTCAAAGGAGGGTTCGTGATACTAATCCGTGTTGGGTCCATTGTGGATGAGTAATATGAGGAAACGGCTCCACTACCTACGCTGAAAACAATCTGCCTACCAAACTGGCGAACAGCAGAATATAGATAAGAATGCTTACCCAACCTGAGAACCCGTATATCAAACCAGGTGCGCTTCATGGTACAGCTGGAAGTCGTCATTGTCCATCCAATTGGACAGTTGATTATATAGTTCGAGGTTGATAACGGGAGTGAGTTGAGGCTGGCTCGGCAGGATGCCCGGAGGAACCTCGGGGTTCAGGATGAAGCCGACATCGTAGGCGGTGGTCGCCGGAAGCTGGACCTGTGGCGGCGAGAGCTGACTGCTTCGAACCTGGACCTGGTCTTCCATCGTCTGGTTTCTCAGGCGCATGACTAAGGCCTCGAGATCCTTGAGGACGCGGGCGCAGTCTATGGCGTAGTTGTTCTCCCCTCTCGCCTCGACCTGGAAGCACTCAATGGCGAAGTAGACATCCTCGGCATCTCGCTGCTCGTCGAAACGATCAAAGAGCAGCTGGTTGAGGAGCAGTATGGTGGCGGCGTTGAATATGTTGTGTAGAGTGCTCGTGAGGAGCTTACGGGACAACGTTGTATCGCGGATCCACCTGCCTAGGCGGAGGTTCCTCCTCGCGGCATCGATGCACTGCCGGATGTGGGTAAGTTGGGAGTGGTTTTCCAGGTTCCAGCTGCGGTCGGTAAACCGGTCGGCCACGGCCTTCTTGACTGCCATGAAGAAGATAGGCCGAACGGTCAGGATCAACAACTGGGGATGATGTTCAGAAGAGTTCCAGCACTATCGAGAGGGGAGACGCACCTGATTGTAGAACATGTGGAGCTCACAGCAAGCTCTGTCATGATTCCGGGTAGGGGTATCGATCATTTGCAGTTCGGGCGGTAGATTATCCAACCAGCCGGCTAGTTGCGCAAGCGTGTTGTCAATCAATGTAGAAGTGCTAGTGTTCTTGTGTACCCAAGGAGCGATGCGGTACGTATTGCAGACAATGTATCCGCATATTTTCGAAAGGTCCACATGTGCCTTGAGTCCGATAGCTGGGGGCATTCCTCTAAGAATAGTCAGAGCTTATAGATGAGCGACTATGGCAGCAAAAGCTTCTGACGCACCTGTCTTCACTCGGTGGTTCGAGCTGGATTGCTTCGTCCTGTATCGTCGGAGGACGACCCATCAAGCAACTCAGCCACCTATGAATGCGTGAGCACTGATATACGCAGTATTGTTAACCCTCATACTCACCTGTCCAACACGTAAAGTGTCCAGAAAGCTCGTTTGCCACGTTCATCTACGCCCAGGCCCCGATGGACTCCGCGCATGATTGCCAGATGCATTCCTATACTGACATATAGATATGCAGTATCACGCCTGTTTACCTCTACCAGGTATACACACATCATTGCCAGGACGGGGATATGGTCAATGGTATAACTTGTCGTATCCAAGGGATTGCCCAGCCAAAACCTG
This sequence comes from Monosporascus sp. 5C6A, assembly GCA_004155035.1. NCBI lineage: Eukaryota > Fungi > Ascomycota > Sordariomycetes > Xylariales > Monosporascus > Monosporascus sp. 5C6A. Next base: position 485,332 of record QJOB01000003.1, on the reverse strand, counting down.
GCCCTCATGAAGTAGGGCTCGCCGAGCTGGATGCCCTTATTCCTGACCTCCGTGGGTGTTTCCAGATGGCAGGTCATGGCGAACGCAGCATTGAATAGAGCAAGACGCCGTACCATTCGGGGGTTCGATAGGATCTGTGCCGAGTTTCTGTCGAGATCTGATGGATCGAGTTCTCCCCAATAGAATATACCGCCGGAAGGATACTCTCCATTGCCATCCTGGATGAAATACTTCAACTGGGCAACCATCGTCTCCATGTCTTGTTTCATTGGTAAGTAGATTGGATCGACGCCATCATCGTTTTGCAGAGGCCGCGAGTCGTGAGTCTGATATTGGCCTAGCGAACCCAAGAACGTCGTCTCCGGAGTTTGCACCCCGGGCCAAGCCAGAGGAAAGACAGTCCGCATGAACCCCTTTAGTGAGTCTAGGAAGGTGGCCCCTGAAGTCGAACCAAGATATCGGGCGGTTCCATCCGGATCGTGGAGCAGACGGCCTTCGTCGGCCGACGCGTCATCATCGGTGGTCTCTGTACTCTGCAAGTTGGACGCACCGACGCTACTAGTAGCAACAGTGGAGGGTGGAGGTGAAGCGAGTTTTCGTTGATAAGTACCATTTCTCGTAGCCTCCTTCAAGCACTGCTGGAGCGTCGCGCATCTCTTCTGTAGTTCTTCCAGCTCGGCGCGGGGAATGGCAACTTTCTCCACGGCCACGGGATATTCGCATGGTCTTGACGAGTTGCGACACTGATGACAGGGATTGTCGCCAGAGCACTTGATGCGTCTTACGTTACAATTGTTACCTATCACGTCCTACATTAACCAAGAGTCGCCCTGAATCGGGCTGTCTAATATCGAGGTTCAACTTACACCTACGCTAAGCTGTTAGCCGGATTCCTAACTTGTGGCACGCCCCGTTGAGGCTGGAGGTTGTGGAGTTGATGGCTTTGCGGACTTACGCAGTTGCGACACGCTTCCGGTTTTCAGGTGCGACCTTGTGCCGGCGCTGGTTGACCGGGAGCCGCTGGACGGGAGAGTTTCCGGCAGCCGAAGCTCTCTTCATTTCAATTCTTGTCAACGGTGCATTTCCCGCCAAGCAGACACACCATCATCTGATAATGGGCGGGTCGAATAGAAGGAGATCTTGCTCAGTTAGGGGCATTGGGAGGAAGGATGACTAAACTTGAAATTGTCCACCCATTCCCCATGCAAGAGGCTCATCAAATATTTCGGCGTTCAACAGTGGAGCTCTGACAAGGAAGCCTGACGAACGGCGTGGCAGAAAGTTGGACCTCTGAGCTGACCATTCCCGAACGGTCAACTGGCTACGCGCGTAGGCCGAGTAGGGGGGCGGGCTCGAGCTGATTAGCTAGCTATACATACATTGCAGGTAAGCTTTCACAAGGGGGTTGCAATGAGGTGAGCGAGGCCTGAGTAACTTCGTCGTGCGCATGGAGCTAATGGAATGTGATAAGTCGCTAACAATGTGATGGATCTTTTGCTCTTCCAATGATCGAAAGTAAAGAGAACTGGATTCCCGTATTCCACTACTGTACCGGCGCTTCAGTTTCAGCTGGGACTTATATATATACGTAGCGGCGGAGCTCCCCAGAAAGGGATATTTCCTTCCAAACAATGCTTAGTGCGAATCGCGCTCCGCCGAGTTGGGGCGACTCATGGCTTTATCCCCCATCCCGAAAATGATACAAGGACCTGATAACACAAGGCTGTCTGACCAAAGCACCTCCGAGAGTTCCCGAGTTCTAAGAGGTGTGAATGGGCTTGACTATGTAACCAGAATGAGGTTGTTCGATGGCGCATTCAGCACCCTCTATCGATGCGGGATTTAAGCATAAGCCAACAGCCGAATGCCCATCGCTTAATTGCTATTGCTACGTAGATTTGGGAACGACTGGCGGGCTAAGTCCTTTATGTCGTTTACAGTTCCGTTACATTGAAAGTCGACTGTATGGAAGATAGGGCACCAAAGACGTAAGTGCTAATGAAAAGTCGGTAGTCCTCAGTCAATACATGATTGAGGAATAGTGGGTTGCTCTAGTATGGCGAGAGAACGGGACGGCCCTTCGCATTGCTGTCAATCCCCGTAAGCTTACTTATTATTATTGATAATTATGATCTGGAGTTGCCGAGTCAGTGGCTGCCCCTCGGAGCGTTATCGTCTAACTTAGTTTGCTTCCCGATTCGGGGCATGACGTGCGCAATATTGTTATGCAGGCCATTCAACTCTCGGCTGTACCGACTAACTTAGTTTAGGAACGCCCGCATGTCGCAATGCCCCGTCACAAAGATTGCTGGCGATCCCATCCTCGCCCAACACAATTTCTCAAACTAGGCGCCGCACGCCGACAAGGTCACCATTAAGTCCGGAACGAGGCTGGAGTGGTCATCGTCGGTAGCGGCATGGCAGGCCTGGCAACAGGATATCCATTAAGCCAGGATGCACAGCCACGTTACTCGGTATACGATGTTGTAGAAGGTGCGCGCACAAGTCGACGACAGTGGTAGGACCCAAAGAGGAACACGCCAACGGGTACTGTAACAATCTCGGGGACATGTCAGTTCGTCTTGGCATCAATTATCGACCGCCACATTCTCTCTTCGCCCCTGAAGGGTTGAAGAGCGATCGTCTTGCTGACAATCGCTCGCCCACATACTTCACCCACGTTTCAAATCTTTACCAAGTATGGTTAAGACCGGCTGCAACGAGTCCGTCCCGCCATGCAGTAGCGTGATTTTCAATCTAGGCCTCTTACCCGTGGTTTCTCAATATGCTGTCTTCTCGGCCTCTCCGTTCACTTTCTCTGCAGCTTCCTCTTGATATTGGCGGTCTACCTGGAGCTTGCCACTTTGTTGCCGTAGTAGTGGGTTGGACCTTGGATCGTTGGGGAACCAGCGCGTAGAAGACTCCAACGACCACAGTTCAGTCCATGGTTCTCCGACGACCGACAAAGCGCTGCGGGTTGAACGTGGCCAATGATACGAAGAGCGAGCTCGATTCTAGAGCGATTTTTCTTGCACACCGCCATAGCAATCACTAATTCGCATTATGGGGCTAAAGCACACAGACGAGATTTACACTTGTTAGCGGTGCTGGTGTAGCAACTTGTCGGTTCAACGTCGGAGAATATATCTACATCATCGTCTTCCAGTCTCAAAGGTAGTCGGGACGGCTGAAATTACTCAATAGAGCAGCTAGGGACAATGATATGTGTGGCCTCGACGACAGCGAACGACATGTCTCGTTTCCGACCTCTGACCATGTGGATAAAGATGAGCTGGAATAGGGGACGCTTTGGAATTTTCTGAGATAAGCTGCGCCCTGCTCCCGAAAGCCCTCAACGACGTCGAACTACTCGGGTCGTCAGAAGCGAGCGACCTACTCGGCCCGAGCTTAAGGGTCTCCCCGGATAGTATCCTGTCTTAAGGCGACCAGACGCTGCAGCTGATACAGCTAGCCCCGCAGTCTTATATACGGTACGTTAAATGCCCCCTTGAAGGGGGCACTATCCCGCTTCGCCCCTAGGCTAGCAGAAGCAAAGTCTTTGGGTCTCACAGTGTCGTGGATTCTGCGCCAGTGCCGCGAAGCGCATATTTTCGACCTTGATTCAATCCGTGCAGCAAACTACTCTACGTGAGTCACGGAAGGATGACGACTCTACAGAGGATAGAGCCCTAGCTAGTCACTGTTGTTGGTACTCGGCCAGGGACATTGTAAGCCGCCCCATCTCGGAATCGCCGTACTTAGATGGCGCACATACCGAGCTGGGGCCTTTCATAATGGCGTTTGACATCAACCTCCTCATAACATCAGCTTCCCGTCATGATTGCCTTCTGGGTTTGCCGCTGTAATAGGTGGCTGTCCGATCAATGCCCTCACAATGGAGAAACTGTATCGCGAAATGCTCGTTACGGCAGTTATGAACCGGAAACGATCGAGATCGTCGACATCACTGAACATGGCCCAACACCACTGACTCCTTCCATGTACGGAAGCGAGGAAGACCTCCTAGTCTACTGGCGACAAACGGTCGCACCGAAGGCAGTCGACTGAGTTTTCGGTCGCTGGGCTGGCGGGAAGATCGCTGAAGGGCGTTGACGTAGTTGCTAAGGTATAATACAAGGGAACGACTGCGATCTTTAAGAAGAATCCGTTAGAAGCAATACTCTGCTCCCTGGGTCCCATCTTGGTCAATGAGCCTTCCCTCCAGTACCCTTTGCAAACTTCTCTAGTCGGCTACCCGCACCCGACCTCTGTTTGACAAGATCTATCGTCTTCCAGTCAATATGTCGTGCACCAGGCACCGCATGCTGCTGTGGAAGTGAGAGATGGACTTGTGCTGCGTTTCAAGGCCCGTTTACTGAACTGACGCGCGCCTCTTCCGCGTGGGGAAGCTTAGAGATTCCGAGCTTTTCCTTGGGAGCGCGTTTCCTTAGTGAGGAACTACCCAGGTCTTCGAAGGTATAAGCCTCGCGACCGTTTTGTTCAGAAATTTGCACTTAGGAAGATATCTTCGTCCGCGTACACAAACTGGCTTCTTAGAGCAAACTCTGCTGCAACATACAATGCGACTCATCCGGCTCGTGGCTACAACATGCATGAACCTTACCAACATCGAGCGGAATCCGATAGCTCATGGCAAAGCACCAAGGGGCAAGAGCCGCCGTTTGCGATGACTGGCAATATCTACCAATCGGCTCGCGACATCCCCGCGAGGTCAAGGAATATCCGGATGCAAGGCTCACGCGCCTCGGTCGCTCGCGCAGCCCGATTAGAATTAGGAGATTCACGACACATCACTTCCGTCAATCCGATGCAACTTAGCGAGCCTGTTTACCATCTCGCACCCTTTTCGGCCAAGTGAGGGACTTGTTGGTGTTTGAAATTACGCAAGGCCGCAACATGCCCTTCGGGGGGATCCGAATAAGCGGATCGCCGTTGCGGGGTTGGGCTGTCCATTTCACGGGCTCCTGCCGCAATCTTCGGTCATAGCCGGCAGTGGCTGATGCCTTGCAAACGGACGACGCTCCCGTGTAACGTGCGACGGCCGGTCTTGATCTGGTCTTAAGGGGGCCTTGTTCGAGTCCTCCTGGTTCGACCCTTTGACGGCTGGGACTCTTAAGCATTTAGTTGCCCTTGACTCCCCTGGCACTGTGTCCGCCACAAAGGCTTCATCCCATTGTCACTTTATTGGCATATACGGCGGAGAGACAACCACGAGATTCCAAATTGAAGATCCGTATGTCACCCCTTCGATTAGACTTATGCTTGCTTTGATCATTTTTAGCTCAGCAACTGCCGAGAAATTTTGCGAGTCTGCGAGCGTGACTGACGTGGTGTCCGGACCTCGGGCGGGATCGGGGAACGTGTTAAGATGAGCGGCTTGATAAATCAGTCGGATGATAGGATTATCTGGGAAGGCGAATGCGGAGCCGATCCCATGGATGACCTTGATTTGAACTCTCCGCTTGCATTGTCACTTACACATACGTACAATGATGTCGACTCGACGTATCTCAATCAGTCGTCAACCCCGTCAGTAAGCTTCCAGGTTGGGGTGGATGCCGATGAGCATATAGCTTTCGAGGACTTCATTGAGAAAGAATATTTGGATGCGGACACAAGAGGAGAGGAAGAGTTGAAGGATTGGGTCGTCATCGAGTTTCAGTCTTCGGGTCCCTCGTGGATGGAGGATGAGGCTTGCCTCGTGACCGGTAGCCGTGAACTGCTGGCAACGGACGGGTACTTCTACGGGGCCCTGGATCAAGCTACCAATCTAAGATCTAGGACGAGCGCCCACCGCCCGGAGCAGACCAAGCGGACCAGAAGACGCAAGAAGAGCGCCCAACCGTGCTCCTGCGACGAATGCGACGAAGTGTTTCCTCGTCCGCGCGAACTGCGGTAGGCCTTCCTCGCCCCACTAGGGGACCACCACACCCTGGATTCGACATCAACAACACGGCCCGACTGCTAACATAACGCGCCAGAAGACATATGAGGAAGCACGACAAACCCGTCCGTTGTCAGTGGTGCCCGGCTTCCAAAGCGGAGAAGCGAGACCTCCTCCGGCATTATCGAGTCAGCCACCCCGGGTACGCGTGGAGCAAGTTCGGGTTGCGGCCGGAGGTGTTCTGCTGCCGCCTTTGCTTGAAGACGTTTTCGCGGAAGGATAACCTGACCAGGCACGTGCGCAAGTACCACGGTGGCTGTGGAGCCTAGCTTGGTTTGACGTTATCGTGTCTGGTTGTCAGAGGCAGATATTAGGGATGATGGTAGAAGGGGGTTTGGCAACGGCGGAGTGTTTTAGACGGTGGCTCAGCCCGCCAGAACGAATTGTCGTTCAGCCATTATCCAGCAGAATGGGGCCCCGCGGCGTCCTTAATTCGAAAGTGCTTTCTTCTTAGGTCTGCCAATAAAGTGTGTTCTGCGATTACCGTGGCGGCCTCTTGTATGATATTTTCCGGACCTTAGCCCTCCCAGGATAACGCTAACTGTCATCGGATGTGCCTCACTGGGCATAAAATGCGCCCTGGGCAAATCTAGCCGGGTTGGCCCAGAATACGGGCCCCATCACAGGGAGTGTCTTGGATTTCAACATGATCGTTAATCAAGGTTCAACCCGAACTTTATACGCCTCGCAGAGATCCAAACCCCTTGGTGCCAAAGAGATCCGGGCAAGGGCCAACTATTACTTCACATCGACTCAGCCCAGCTCTGCCCTATCCGCAGGAGTCCCAAGCATCGGCGTATTGGGGACTTCGTGGACGCGTTTCGGCGTATTCGGCGCTTCTGCTACAACAACCCACGTCTGGTCCTCCAGCCCGCTACCCGGGGCCGTGACTAGCCTCAGCAAGGCCATGCGGGGATAGGAGTTCATGGGCCAGGTGGTTGGGAGTACCGATCACCTGTGAGCCGGGGGGCGGCGGCGGCGGCGGCGGCGGCGGCGGCGGCGGCGGCGGCGGCGGCGGCGGCGGCGGCAATGGTCCCAGCTTCTCCCTTGCGGCGCCGCGGTTGCGCCTGAATTTATTCAAGGATATGACACCGATGACGGCGGGCGCAATCTCGACGACGCCACGCACGACACCGCCTGTGGTTGTGCCTGCTGGCGGCCGGGTGGAGGCGCTCGATGGCGTAGCAGGGTTACTTGCGCCACAGCTGCTGCTCCTACCGTGGATGGTCGACGCGGAGGAAGAAGCGATCGTGAATGAGTCCGAGGAGGTCGTGTTCGGCATCAGCGACAGGGGTGTAGCGAGGAGCTCACTCACCCGTATGTAGTCGTCCGTATCGCAGTCAAAAACGGTGTAAGTAGTTCCAGGCGAGGTTTCCGTCTTGAATTACTTGGTCAGGCAGTAGGGAACTGAGGATGGGCTACGAGACATCAGTAATCAAGCGTCAACATGCGATTGTTCTCTCCTAGTGAACGCACCAGTGGCGTGTGTGGGTACCGCAGGTCGTCCTCGGGTTGTAGCCCTGACACTCCGTCCAGATGGTCAACAGGCATTCCGAGTAGTCGAAAGTACATCATCGGCAATATTTACCAACATTCATGCACGTCGCGTCGCCCAAGTAGCACTCATATGCTGTCCTGGCTGCGTTTCGCGTGTCAGTCCCCTTTCTCGCCAATCTTCGAGATCTCTACTGCCGGTGTCGGGAAACATGAGGCGAGCTTAAGCTGAGCATAGCCGAACCCGCACTTGTCGGGGGTCCATCGTGTGATCTCGGCGGTGTAGCACTTCCTCGGCCGCAGACCGCGCGATCGACGTGGGCGACGGCCACCGCAGGGCCGCGCTCCTGCCATCCTCCCCCCTTTGTCTCGCGGTGGCCCGGAGATCAAATCGTGCTGCCGAAGCGAAAAGGATGAGAGCCTCAAGTAGCAGCAAGAAGGCGAGCCTCATGCTCTTGGGCTCGATCCAGCTTGTATGTGGAATAGGGCGGAACGACCGTGGTAAAGAGTGTCGCGGAAGGGGGAGAACAAAGAATACCGGGAACCTGCTTCTTCTCGGCCTTCGCAGAAATTGACCCCGAGCGCCTTCACCACAGCTCATCCGTCTAACTAGACCGATCGCGAAGGGGGTTTTAGCTCCCCCGTCTGCTACTTCTAGGTGGCCAGGTAGACCGATAGGATGAGCCGCAGTAGCTGATCGCACAAGAAATTATCGAATCCCTTTGCTAGCAGTCCACTGCCATCACCAGCTAGCAATACGTAGCCGTGTTGCTAGAACTAGCCGGCCATACTGCCAGTGCTCCTAGAGCGGCGTGTGGGGATGGCACCACCCCCATGCTCCCGGTTATTGGGCAAACGCTCACAAAACAGTGTGATGAGCCAAAATTCCACGTGTATCACGCGACTCGTACAGGATTTATGTAGGAGTAAGAATTCGCAAATCGTAATGAAGTAGCCAGCGGAATGACGGTCTACACAACGTAGGTAGTTATTTCGCAAAGCTACAAGTCCAGGCTCGACATGCTAGGTAGCCTTTTCCAGTAAGAGTGGTCTGGGCTCCAGCTGCCTAGACATTTTTTATCTCAGATGTTTTCTTAGCGGGTATCGATACATTTGGTGGCTTACATAGAATCTAGATTGAGACGTGCCACAGTTCCTGAGGAACGAACTAACAGTTCATCATGATATAGAGTGGATGACTTAAAGGCATCCCTCAAATCTCTCCACCCTCTGCCACTCCCCCAAGGGGCCTCCTCTATTTCAATATGCAACACAACGCTCTTTGTTACTGTAGCTCCACAAACACTAAACCTCTATGGATGTATATAGGTACACTCATGTGATAGCTCATGTTCGTAGAGGTACCTGCATGCAGATATGCTCCAAGGGGACAGGCCCAGAGCCACTTATGTGCATGTGCGCACCTACCTTATCTTCTCGTCGATAAGACCCAAAAACCGATTATTAGCGCAACGCTAGCCCCTATTTGGAATCGCGGGGTCTGCATATTTTAGCGTTACGCTAGCCCCTATTAGGTATCGCTCAGTTTGCACGCACCTTATCTTTCTCTTGATAAGACCCTGAAGCCATACCCCGCCTAATTATTCGTCTTGGATCAAAATTCCTTCGAGGGGTCTAAGGAATAAAATTATTCATTCACTTCTCTCAAGCCTTTCCTTTCCCCCGACCATCTCGAGGACACCCATCAATCTCTTGGGATTGATGCCCTTTAACTTTCCGTGTCTCGTGATTCAGAGTTAAGTTAAGGCAAAGGGAACGTTCTTGCCGCGACTGAAACCGCCACCATGGATCAACAGAAACTTGTTGAGCTCCTGCAGGCCACGCAGATCCGTGAGTATCGTTCTTCCCTTTCTTCTTTTCACGACACCTTCGTGGTGACAGCCAGGCCATGGATGTGGTGCTGCATGCCTTGATTCCTTGGCTTGGACCGTGAACGTCCATTTGTTCTTCACTGTGTTTGGTTATTAGGACAGGACGCATTGCTAACATCTCATGTCGCGTCTCAGCCGACACTCAAAGAGTCAAGGCTGCAACGACAGAGCTGCGACAAAATTACTATCCTCACCCGGATTCCCTGGTCGGCCTACTTCATATCGTCGTGTCTCACTCGGAGCCTACGATTCGCATGCTTGCTGCCGTTCAGGGACTACGACTCGTTCCCAAGCACTGGGACAACATCAACGCTGATCAGAAACCGGCTATACGCAATGAACTCCTACAGGCTGTTGTCAGAGAGCAAGATACCAAATGTCGTCATGGTGAATCGCGCGTCGTCGCTGAAATCGCGTCCCACGATCTCGAGGGCAACAAGTGGCCCGACCTACTGCCTGCCGTCTTCCAACTGACCACTTCCGATAATGTCGTCCATCGCGAGGTTGGCTCCTATATTATTTTCAGTCTCTTGGAGGCAAACCCAACCTTCTTCGAGAAAGAGCTTCCTAGGATGTTTGAGCTCTTCGGCAAGACGATCAGGGATCCAGTCAGTCGCGATGTCCGAGTCAACACCATGATGTCTATCAGTGCGCTATTGATGTTGATTGATGGTGATAAAGACGAGCAGTCCCTCCATGCAGTCCAGGAATTCATCCCCCCTATGGTCGACGTCCTCAAGGATGCCGTCCAACATAACGATGATGAGAACATACAGCAGGCATTTGAAGTTTTCCAATCGTTCCTGGGATATGAGTCCGCCCTGCTCTCCAAGTACTTCAAAGACCTTGTGCTTTTCATCCTTGACCTCGCGGCAAACACCAATGCCGGCGATGACGTCCGCACGCAGGCCCTGGCATTCCTGGCTCAATGCGCCAAGTACCGCAGAATGAAGATTCAAGCCATTCCTGAGCTTGGTTCGCTCCTCATGAAGAAGGCCCTGGCGATTCTCTCCGAGCAGGATGACGATGATGAGGACGACGAGACGACACCGGCAATGGCTGCGCTTTCTCTGATCGACATGCTTGCTAGCGATCTCCCTCCCAGACAAGTTATCGTGCCTCTGCTTGACGAGTTCCCCAGGTATGCCACTTCTGACAACGCTGGTCAGCGAAAAGCATGCATCCTGGCTCTGGGTACCTGCGCTGAGGATGCGCCCGACTTCGTGTCCACTCAGATCTCATCCCTCATGCCACATATTCTCCGTCTCCTCCAGGATTCCGAGACAGGTGTCCGGTTGTCCGCACTCCGTGGCCTGATGCGCATTGGCGAGGATCTGACGGACAGTATGGGAGCCCATCATGATGCCATCATGACTGCCCTTATCTTGAATCTCGATGCAGCTGGCGGCAACGGCGAAGACAAGAAGAATGCTGAAATCATTCGAGCTGTCTGTGGAGCTATTAATTCCATGGCTGGGGACTTGAGCCACGAGATTCTGCTCAAATACGACGACAACCTAATCAAGCGTATCGGTGGCTTTTTGAATTACCCCGATCACAAAGTCCGGGCCGCTGCTGTGGGCGCTCTGGGCGCCATGGCCGAGGCGGCCCCCGGCGACTTCAGGCCGTATCTCAAGGATACGATGGACGTCATGTCTCCTTGGCTCACTGTAGAGACTGGAGAGTACGAACTCTCGCTGAGGGCCGCCGTTTGTGATTCTATGGGTCGCATTGCTAATGGTATGGGACCCAATGAGTTCAGGCCCTATGTCATGCCACTGCTGGAAGCTAGCGAGAAGGGCCTCCACCTAGACAATGCCAACTTACGAGAAAGCACCTTCCTCCTCTGGGGCCAACTCGCGAGAGTGTATGGGGGAGACCTGGGCGCCGATTATCTCGGCGGCATGTTCCAGGGTCTCTTTGCCAGTCTCGAGCTCAAAGAGGAAGATATCGAGCTCGACCTCTCCGAGGAGCAGCGAGGCCTTATTGACCAGGAGATCTTACTGGCTGGTAAGAAGCTGAAGGTCAAGGCGGCTGGTGGCGACGACGACGACGACTACGAAGACGCCATGGACGATTCAGATTACGAAGATATTGACGATCTCATCGGAGTCTCCGGTGCTTCTCTGGAGAAGGAGATCGCCCTCGAAGTTCTGGGCGACATCATCTACGCTGCCAAAGAGGCTAGTGTCCCGTACATCGAGAAGGCTATCGAGCTTGTCACGCCTTTCGTAGAGCATCCTTACGAGGGTTGCCGGAAGACTGCGATCGGGACACTCTGGCGCACTTATGCTTGCGTATGGGAAGCTCAGGAGAAGCAAACCGGCCTTAAGTGGGAGCCCGGTCTGCCGCTGCGTCCCGCGTCCGAACCGAGCGCACACATTGCCAAGCTCGGCGAAATCGTCACGACCGCCACCCTAAAACTATGGGAAGATGAATCTGATCGGTAGGTCAAAAACTCTCCTAATCTTACCCCACCCACTCCAATGATGACTACGTTACGTTATACCCAGCTCACTCAGACGCAAAAATGCGGTTGCTGAGAACACGTAAATGAACAATATCTGATGAGGAGCGCATGGAAACGTTTCTATGGAACCTCTAACAATGTTCGCTTGCTAACACGCTCCAGGGATGTTGTCACGGAGATCAACCGCAGTGTTGCGTCCACCCTCAGGACCTGCGGTCCGTCAATCCTGGGCCAGAAAGGCTTCATGGAGCAGGCTATCACCGTTCTAGCCTCTATAGTTACTCGCTCCCACCCATCCCAACAGGACATAGGTGACGAGGACGAGGACCAAGAAGCGGAGGGCGGCTCTGAGTGGGACTGGCTCATCATTGACACGGCGCTGGATGTTGTTATTGGCCTGGCCGCCGCGCTCGGAGAGCAGTTTGCGGAGGTCTGGGAAGTATTTGAGAAGCCGATCCTGAAGTTTATCAGCTCTAACGAGCCTCTCGAGAGGAGTACAGCCGTGGGTGTGGTAGCTGAGTGTGTCTCCTATATGGGCAGGGCTGTCACGCCTTATACATCTAAGCTGCTGCGCCCGCTGCTTAAACGCCTGTCGGACGAGGACAAGGAGACTAAGTCGAATGCGGCATACGCCACCGGACTGCTCGTTTATCACTCCAAAGATTCCGGCGCTTACCTGTCTAGCTATCCCGACGTCCTCTCCAAGCTGGAACCCCTGTTGCAGATGGACGACGCCCGTCTCAAGGACAATGCGGCTGGCTGTGTGTGCCGCATGATTTCTGCTCACCCCGACCACGTCCCCATTGCGGATGTCTTGCCCGCGTTGGTTAACCTGCTCCCCCTTAAGGAGGACTACGAGGAGAACAAGCCCGTCTACCAGTGCCTGCGCGAGCTCTGTGAGTATTCATTTCGATCGCTTCTCATTCCCGATATCACATGCTAACGATGAGCCTAGATGAGATGAACAACCCTACAGTGCAGGAGCTTACACCCAGACTCCTCCCCATCTTCCAGCAGGTCTTGGGAGAGCCCGAGAATCAGCTTGAGCCCTTAACTAGACACACCGTTGAGGAGATGGTGCGCGCCCTTTCAAAGTAGACGGTCTGATTGGTTTGACAGCGATGGATATGACGGTTGCATGATACCTATTCGTACGAATGAGATGACGGTCGAGGTGGATGCTCGTGGTTTTCCGAACTTTACACACTCATAGATGATTCCCCCATAGACGGAGAGACGTTTGATTTTCGTTGGGCGAGACCGCCGAATGCAATAAACAAGCTCTTGCCTTTGAGAACACTTTTCCCCAGATGCAATCCTGATGCGATGAGTATAAATGTGACCGTCGTCCGCCATTATAGCGATATCCCGTTGGCAGACTCGGATCCTGTAGCTTCAGCCGGCACTCGTCGGGTTTTTCGGACTCCAAGTCTGAGACATACATAGCGACTCAGACTTGCACTGGTGGCCATTCCTTAAGAGGCGGGTGGGTGTCCGGGGAATACTTGGGCGAAACAACAAAGACATACAGAAAGAGGGTCTCAGACGCGCCGCAACATTGCTCACCTGCTACACTAGACTAGTTGCTACCCGTTGGCCATAAGTTAAGAGAACCAGGGGAACCCCTGACCCTCTTCGGATGAAGAAAGATAAGCCCACGACGGAATGGAAGCCCGACGCCGAGCGACGACGGGGTAACGGAAGACCGGATCTCGGCTATGTCTTGCTCTGGATCGCGTCGTGTTTCGTCTGGTCTCGGGCTTTACTAGTATCCCCAGACGTGGGTGCGTCTGAGGGAGCAGAATAATGGTTTACTTATATTTTTTGCCGCCGACGATCCTTACTCGCCGCTTATGGCATGGAATGGGGGCTTATAAGCACGATGACGAGGATACGTTTGGTAGTCGGTAAGTGGTAATGACTGGCAGGATGGTTTGGGAGGATGAAAGGTAACCGGGCTCTACGTGTATACTTTTTCATCAGGAGGGCCCTTTGATTGCAAAGTAACCTTCCCGTCTTTGTTCAAATACGATTTAGTTGGTTGTAACTCTGTTAATGTCGCCCCTATTCCACGAACAGAGTCTCCTAAAGCCCACTGGAATCCTTGCTATCTTAACAGATTCCGTAAGTTGTACGTGCGGACGACATGGGGTCTAGGAACGCGCCAGCCTCCTTCAGACATATCATTGAGAACGTCTTAGAGGCGTTGGTTATATTACGGAGATGTACTTGCTTTAACCCCACACAGCTGATCGTATCTCTCTTGATGCCCCCTGTCGAAGCGGGTTATAGGATGTCGTCGAGGACTCACATGTACTTGCCGCCTACCTTTTGCAACAGTGACCTCCGTGTTATCGTCCTCGGGGACGACTACAGCCGAATATGCTGTCCTCTTTTCCTAGGGAAACAGGGTGTAACCGAGGAACACAAGCGGCTTGCAACTTGCCCCATGGCCTGGTCCAGGGGTGTCGCCTATCCACTCACTCGCATTCCCCCCATAGAGTCGCACGGTGGCGTTCCTGGACGTTCAGCTTGCCGTCGACCGTGATCGTAAACGAATACTTGATGGCTCTTGAGACTGGCATCCCTGCCCACGAGCGCTGTTGGCCGTGATGTGGCGTGAAGTTTCTTTCGTTGTTTACGAGCGGGTCGTCTAAGACGAAACCGACATATATATAGAGGTCGATCTCTTCCCTCTGGTTATATGGGAGGCTTCACGGGTTGAATGGGAGCCGTGAGGGATACGCCAATGCGAAGAGACGGCCTACTCTGAGGACTATCTGCGAGTGTAAATGCACCGTACAGGAGTGGCGGGATGGGAGGCCATCTTTCCTCGATACACGAACATCTGGCCGATGTTGTTGTCGATCATCGACTAGTTAAGCTTGAGAAAGCTTTATGCCGTTCGCAGACGTACGAGACCACACACATCCGAGACGAGCAAAGACTCAATTCCAAGCAAGCAGGTTAAAGCTTAGAAAGCTTCTTCACTATCTCGTCAGGCGGTACGGAACGGTACTAGGAAAGAAGGCTGTTTAGGTGATGTGGGTAGGCATATGTGTACATAGAGGAGCCCAGTAGGTAACATGTCGTCAAGTAGGAGCTTTTTCTTCTGCGCGCGTGGACGTTCCCCATTGGGCCGGGCTACGTAAATGGGGCTTGAAGGTGCGCCTCCCCGACTGGACAGGCTTCGCTCGCCCTCTTTTATAGACGACGTAGGGTGCCACCAAGGTAGCCACAAGCATGGCCCCACCCCGTCGGGAATCTGACCTCATCTGCTCCTACTGCTGTGGTCCAACTGTTCCTGCATGACATGAGGTGACCGGGTATTGCGAAGAGCTGTGTTGCCTAGTACCCTTCACGTTTCTGCTCCCGTGCAGACACAGCGAGTTCATAATAGCGCTCTACGTTTAGAGGCGCATGCGTCACGACTTGTTTGTAGAGCGCCCAAGAACCTCCATGGCTGTACTGATCGCGGTGAGGTAGGCATATCCTCCTGTCCTAGGAACTCGAGGCGGCGTCCAACGACCTGCAATGCCCCCCTCGTGGAAGTTCTTCGGTGCAACCGATGTCGCCAGAACCGCCCTCGTTCGGTGAGATGACGGTATCACAGACACTATATATTGGCATTTGTATCCTTATTCACGTTGACCCATTCGAAACCATGTCGTCCTAAGCCTAACCATATATGAAAGAGAAGCGCCGTGGATCAGCTGCTATGCAGCTACCTGACTCGAGTTTCCCGACAAGGAGGAAGTTCCGAGACGGCGGGACAGCGGGGCTAAGCGGAGATGTCGTGCATTAGAAGTTAGCTTCGCTTAAGTACTAATTAGGTAGCGTACAGCACCTGTAGTTAGCTACCTAGTATGTAAATCAAGTACTGACTGTACCCGAGCTGGTTGATGTAAGTCCTACACAGGTAGGGACGGATGTGGGTAGAGGTGGATCCTTACGCGTTGTATGCCGCTGCTCCTACCTGTAATAAAGTATATGTAGAAATGACCGGTCTATTAATACCTTTTATATTAGCCCAGCAGACAGATGTGTGCTATTCCCTTTTTTGAAGTGTCGGAAAGTTCGGGGTGAAAGCGCATGGGCGGGCGTTAATAGACGCCTGCGGGCCTGAGCTCTATTCACCGGGTCGGGATACATAGTGAGATAATATGACCTGCCGATACCAGGCAGTCTGAATGTCGTCGTTTTAGCGTATTGCTGGCTGACATGTCGGCAACGAAACATCTGGCTGCAGGCTTGCTTTCATGTTGCGCATCACCGTTCCATCTGCGTTAGGTATAGGCGCCTGGCGAGAATGATGTTCAAGAGCCACTTGAGACAATGAAGCTCTCCGGCGCATAGCGATAACTGAAATTACATCTTGATGCCTTCCATTCGAGCCCATGCCAGGCTGATGCGTGCTGAATCGGTCCCACCTACACCTGCGTGTCTGGCCGAAAAGGTCAAGAGTTGTCAATTGCGGTGGAGGGGGGGCGCCCGATTTGGCGTCCCAGCCACCCACAAGGTTGGTGGGGGGTTGCCTTCATTGCGGGACTCCCGTTGTACTGTACCCGAGACGACGAGGAACAACACTAAACCACCCAACAAGCTTTTCAAGATCTTCTAGTCTAAGATCTGAGGAGGTTAGGGTCCCAGTGCCCTTGCTTTCTCACGCCCAGCTCGCCGACCTATGTGGGTAGTTGTGTGTATTCCGCTGTATGTGTGAACGCGAAACTAAGTTCTGCCGCATGAGGAAAGCAATTCTTTTATTTCTCATATGGAGCTTCGTCTCACATGCAGGTTGACGGCTGTGAACGTCAATGTACGAAGTACGCATACGTTTTTATTACCTGCCAGCTGGCCTCCGATATCGGTCCGGAACCATCCCAACCCCCGTGAATATGTAGAATTAATCGAGGCTCATCTATACTTATCATCGAATGCTCCGCGATTGCCTGGCATTGCGTGGGCACTGTTACCGTTGGATAGTATATATAGAGGCACGCATCGGTCCATGAGCGTTGCTGGTCGGTCCCAGCTCAAATATTCCACATGATAGACATGTTAGCCCGTGTAGAACATCAACAACATAGCTGAATTCCAGAGCGAAATCAAGGAGATCATAACAACTTGCGTAACAACGGAAGCAACGGTCCCGTTTCTACTCACGTGTAAGTCTTTTCAAGTGCAATGGCTATCTCGAGGGACATCAACTGGTTCTGCATACGACGAGTGCTAGTTGCAATTACACCTCATGACCCCGTAGTTCAACTGGTTCCTTGGACCTGAATGACCCAATCTTCTTGTACTTGACAACATTTCTTTGATCCTGCTAGATAAGTTACGCTCCTATGGAAGGGAGACCGCACATCGTCCGTCACGGCCTCTCTTCTTGCAGGCTTGTAACAGCCTTCTGCAGCTCGGCGGTAGGCGATGGAACGCCGCCAAATACAGGTGTCTCGAATCGCAATCAATTCCCAACATGCAGGATAGAAGTAATTGGTCTCGGATCTTCACCTTTCTCCTACCGCACGCATATGCATACGCCACGCCCCGGACCTAGTATACATGGTTACCCCGTGATGCCACATATTATGCACACATATCTGGTCTGTGATATCGCGGGTCAACAGAGAAATGAGAATAAACATGACTGGAGATCACGTACATGCCGGGCAAGGGAGAGTGTGGCAATTGCCCGGTAGGAGTCGTCCCTACATAACAGAATTATGTTGAAGTTGTGCATTCACCAATATAAATACCGGCACAGAGTTAGTCGTAGCTACCCAACGTATATTTCTACTTCTCCCTCTCCTCCTTCCAGTTAAACTCCCTGTCTTCTCCCACATCTTTCTTGCTCCGTACCTACCCATTCCTTTCTCTCCTAAAGCCTCGAGAGTATTCTCGTCAGGCAGGACGTGCGGTCGGCTGGGGCTGGAGAAGCACTCCGTTCGCTATCATATCGACAGTTCTATCACTCATCTTCCAGGGTCGTTTTTGCTCTGGGTGGTGTTGTCGTCGTGTCTTATCCAGCCATCCCATCGTCTGTCGTATCTTACGAATGCTGCACTGTTTTACACGGCACACATAATTAGCATCAAGCATCCACTTCACTGTCGGCTTCATCAAACAACCATAATAATGATGCGGTTCACGTTCGCTGTGGCCTCGGCCCTCATTGGTATCGCTCTGGCGGCACCGCAAGGTGTCGCTGACGTAGAGACTCCGACTGGTAGCGCCCCGGCAGGATGTACGGGTAGTTTTGAAGGGAGCTTTGAGATCACTGTTACCCAGCCTAAGGTCAAGAGAGACATGAACCTCGAGGTATGTCTCATCAAGAGTGGCCCCCGCGGAATTTAGCGTCATAAGTCCTACATTAAGGAGACGGATCGGCTGACAGAGGAACAGAGACGGGCCGAGTGCGGGAAGAATGGCGTCCTGGTTCTTACTTTGGCGGAAGGGACCGTATTCGACGCCCAGGACCGAACGGGTTACATCGCTTCCAACTTCCAGTTCCAGTTCGACGGCCCTCCCCAGGCTGGTGCCATCTTCACCGGCGGCTTCTCCCTCTGCGAGGACAACGTCTTGGCGTTGGGTGACTCCACCACCTTCTATCAGTGTCTCTCGGGTGATTTCTACAATCTGTATGACCGTGACTGGGCCGAGCAATGCGAGCCGGTCTCGATAGTCGCCATGCCCTGTGGTAAATCGGATGCCGTCGTTTCGGATATCGGAGATGGACAGATCGTTGCTACTAGCATCGTCGAGACGACGATCATCACGGCATTAAGCGACGGCCAGCCTCAGGTCATCACGACTTCAGTAGACGTTCCCCTGTGCCAGATCGGAGATGGTCAGGTTCAGATTCAGACCACGCCGTGTGCATCCATCACTTCTTACCCGACCACCTCATACATCTCCGTGAGCGAATCGTCGGATGGTCAGATTATCAATCCGACCCCACCGACTGATTTGCCTCCTGTTCCGACCACGAGCGCACCGCCCCCGCCGGAGACCACACCCGAGCTCCCATCTAAAACTCCTACAGAAGTGCCTCCGGTTGAGCAGCCTCCCACCACCACGCAACCTCCCACCACCGAGCAACCCCCCACCGAGCAGCCCCCCGTTACTAGCGAGACAACTCCGGTCCCAGTCCCAAGCAGCTCGACTGAGGTTGAGACACCCAGTTCCGAAGTGCCCAGCCCGCCTACCGCGACTCCTCCCGTGGAGACTTCAGCACCCCCAGCCAACGGTTCCTCACGTGTCATGGCAGGATCTCTCGCTGCATTGATCCTCGGTGTGATGTTCGCATACGTTTGCCTGTAATTTAAATTCGAAAACCAGAGAGATGAGCCCAGGCCCTGTCGGTAATTTTTTGCACTAATCAATAATCAAGGAACGTTGGAATGAGGAAAAGAATGACGGTTTAACGTGCTGTTGACGTGTAATAAGACAAAAGGTGGGAGGCGATGTTTGAATCATGTCGGGGACGCAGGTAATAATAACTCTGTCATTGTGGTATGCAAGAAAGGAGCATTGGTAGCATATTTCAGGAGTCGGATTAAAACATAGTATAATCATACACGGCATGCATATTTGACTGCAAGCAGATTTGTGCATCAAGGAACACGTTGTAATGTCGTTGGGGCAACACAGGTTATCCTCTTAAATTCTCTCCTTATTCCATAAGAAGAGGCATCCCAGATCGGGACATGGAGGTGCACAGATTATCAAGTAACGAGCCCCGATGCACATTTAATGGAGCCGCACTAGGTCGTCGGTATGGAATATGAGGATATGCAAACATTGCGGTTAGAATTGGTTTATGACCGAAAGGAGCAAACCTTTTCGTTGTTTTGGTCCGAGCAAGTTAAGGAGAGTTCGGAACAGCGTTGGAAGAGGTTGCAGTGAGTAATAGACCTGTGTAGGTATTGGTACCTACCTAACGCAGGTGGAAGACGGAGTTTACCTACTCTATAAGTGCCGGTGCTCAAGCCACGTTTGGGAGGGCTTCGCCACATTCTCACATTCACCCAAACATATTATCGGTACAAGCTCCTTTATCTAATCAATCTACAGCAACCTCTTGCATTACAGCATAACTTCCACTCAGAACATTGCTATCAAAGCAAGCAAGCATCCTATACACCCCGTGCCATCCTCATCAAGATCCAACTGAGCTTCCGCATCGAAAGAAACACCCTCCCAGAAGGATATAGGAAAGTGCTTCCGTACATAGTTATCGCTCGCCCACCGGCTGGGCTGGTAAGGAAGGCAAAATGTCCGAATACTGGAAGTCGACGCCCAAGTACTGGTGCAAGTACTGCGGCACCTACGTCCGTGACACCAAGCTGGAGCGCACCAACCATGAGGCCACTGCCAAGCACCAGAGCGCCCTCAAGCGCTTCCTGCGCGACCTTCACCGCGGCCACGAGCAGGAGGAGCGCGAGAAGGAGCGCGCGCGCCGCGAGATCGAGAGGCTCAATGGCGCAGTCGGGGGTGGTAGTAGTGGGAGCGGTTCGACATCCGCGGGGGCTGCATCGAAACCAACGGCAGCAGCAAGGGGGTCCACAACACAGGCAGTCACAAAGGAAGAGCGCCAGAAGCAATGGGAGCAGCTCGCCGAGATGGGCATCGACGTGCCCACGGAGCTCCGGCCCGAGATGGCCATGGCGGGCGAGTGGACCGTCACGAATACGCGGGTCATTAACGACGATGGCGGCGCGGTGAAGACGGAAGGAGACGACGCGGAACAGGGGACTGCGGCGGGCGTCAGGAAGAGGCCGAAGCGCGGGGGAGAGGACGAGGACGACGAGGTCAAGCAGGAGGAGGACGCCATCAGGAGCCTCTTCAAGAAGCCGAGGCGGTGGGGCCGGGACACGCTTAACGCGCTCGAGGACGACGCCGAGCTCGACGCCCTGCTCAGCGGGACGCTGGTAGCCCCGAAAAAGGAGGAGGATGCCGATGCCGACGGTGCGGAGACGAAGATAAAGGTCGACCCTGATCCGGCCCCGGTGAAGGAGGAAGAGCAGAGGAAAGAAGAGATGCCGAGGATCAAGAAGGAGGAGTCCACGGAGGGCCGTGGACTGGCAGACATCGCGACGCCGGACGATGCGGCTCCCGTCGTCGCCTTCAAGAAGCGGAAGCCGAAGAACATTCGTCAGAAATGAGACACGCGGGATGGACAAACGTGTCAGAATAAATAATAACGGCTCATGACGACGGCGCCATGCAAGAGGTGAATAGCTACCGTTATCTCGCGCCCTGCTAGACAGGATCTCCGTCCTTCTATCGACGGGATGGCTGTGGTTCGATGAGTTGCGAAGTCGCTGTGCGTAGTTAGTCCGCACATCCTCACGCTCTCAGGAGCAGCCAGAGCAGCTGGAAGCCTGTGTCTACACCGTGCGATAAGGGCGCGGTGCCACTCCGCTACGCCTTGACCTAGGGTTGATCAGATTCACCGCCCGTTACAGGTTCGTGGAACGCATTCGGTTACGCGAATATCGTGACTGGGAACCAGACTCACTCTACACTCGGGCTATCGCGGGGTACGTAACCACCATAAGGCCTTTAGGTCAAGCCAGGAACTTAACGGCTACGGGAACCTTGAGCATTGCGCTTTTCCCCTGGTGTACAAGGTGGGTAGCTGGCGACGTGGAAAGTACCGTGATGAGTTTTAATGAATAATAATCCTCCTTCACAAGTCTCATCATTCTGGATTTTCTCGTTGATTCAACCCCATACTGTTGTACGCCTGCCTCTCCAACATTACCGCAAGGTCTTTCTAGCTTCATTGTGAGTCGACCTCGCTGCAGCGAGAAGTTCGTACCTAAGAGCTTCTATACAAGTAGAATGCGGAGAATTGAGTTCGCTGAGTTTGTCTGGTTTCCTGTGGGTATCCGCCCCTTCAGGCTATGTAGAGCCATGAGACTGCTCTCCCACAGCAGACCCGAAGGTATCTGCTATGTGATTTAGGGATCACGGTGGTTCGACTGCCCCAGTATCTCGGCGGTTTTTCCAGGCTATCCCTGGCGAACGAAGAAGAAATGCCTTGAGTAAGGTATTCGTTTTGACACTGGAAATCTCCTGTCTCAGGTTATGGTTCCACTACGGAGTGAAGAGGCTCACTTCATGAATAAAGATCCCGCGCTCAGAAGCGCCTCACACTCAAATCTGAACGTTGTGGCGCCACTAGGGCCTTCTCAACCCCTATTGAAGCTTGCGAGTGGAAATTCCCCGCTGCCCGTCCTCGGCGCTGTCTGGCGTTCTCCTTTGGAATGTCAGGGGGGCACTTTACTCCACCAGATATGACCCCCGGCCCTGGATCCAAGCAGATGGGCTGCTTTATAAATCTTCGAGATGGCACGGAAACTTCAAAACATCCACGTTGTTCGCGTCGCTGCGGCGATGTTTACAATTCTTTGGCATCGCGGTACCGCTTCGTGCCTACATCGAACTATAAGTAGAGGTGCCATGGGCGATCATAGATCGGTATACTCCAACCCCAAACCTCACCTCACCCGTCCTCGTCCAACTCCTTTCCTCCTCCGGCTATCCTCTGCTAACCCTACAGCGAGAAGCAACTACCGGCAACCATGCAACGCAGCTAGAGATACCTAGCTCTTCTGCCGCTGTCGGTGTCGGAGACGCCGATTGGCAAGGGCAGCTTCGACTTCGCCAAGGGCGTTAACAATGCCGCCTTCTGTAAGGTCAATTTTGCGTTGTCCAGGGTCTCAACAAGGAGCCCCTCGGCACGGCATATTGCTCCGATTTGCTGGGAATGCCGACGACGACCTTGCGAGTTGTCACCCTGACATACATAGAAGCCAGGTAAGCCGAGGCTGACAGACGTGATCAACCATGGAAACTGTCGCTGGAACGCCCGTCCCAAGCCTGACAGGTGCGCCGGCATCGATTTCAGAGGCAGCAGAAACACGTACCGTGACTCTCACGAAGGTTACTACTGTAGATGTCACTGTGACGGACTGTGTCTATGAAGTAATGTAGTAATACCACGCTGGCTTAAAGGGGGCATGTCATTTCACACACGGCTCCTTAGACGGAGTGGGCCACTACCACTCAAACGTCAACCGAAGCCCTCACCTGTCTGGCAAGCTCCCTGGGGTCACTTCCAACGATGGTAATACTCGCGAAGCGCAGCATTATCGACGTCGTCAAGGACGTCGGAGCCGACGTCGACGCCGACCCACTGATCGATGATGACGACCCTTCTCCACCGCCACGTCCGTGGAGACCGTGCTCGCGGCAGCGACGACCGTAGCCGCCCACGGGCTAATCTACAAGTGGTGCACGCACTCGTTCGTGTTGGGGGGCCCCCTTATCGCCGCGGAGCTCCAACTTCACATCGTCGGCCTTCAAGCGGCGCGCGCCCGTCGCCGTGGGCGTCCTGACCTCGCGCTGGTGGCAGGCCGGGGGGCCCCTCTCTTCTTCTTCGTCTTCCTCCTCCAGCGCCAGCACGGCGCTGAGCCTCGGCGGCGGCGTCGGTGCCGCCCTCGACGCTTCGCAGGGCTTCTTCGTGGCGCGCCGCGCCGGCGAGTACACGTTCTCGGCACCCGCCGGCCAGATCGACGACTGGGCATACCTGTGGCTCGGCGAGGACGTCTTCGCACCCAGGGTGTTTTCTTGATTTGGCGTACATGATATGCTTCTCGTGTGATTACACGCAGTTCGTTTCTGTTCTGTATAGGTCTTGAGCTCCGTGGGAGCTGATCTGTTTACGATTTTAATCTGATAATTGGTGATAATATACCGATGTTTAATCAGAGTAACGAAGAGAAGGTTTAGCTTTTATACGCGTCCCCCGGTCCTTATTGCGGCTGCTCGTTCAGGGCTTGAATCATGGCCAATGAGGGATTATGTCTGCTAAAAGACAGGATAATAAGCGTATCCTTCAGATCAGATTAGCTGTCTATCTAGGTAGAAGAGGGCCTATAGATATATAATACTAACAGGAACCATGTTACTCTACTTGTAGCAAGACCTTGACCTTCATTTTAACAATGTCCACCAAATCTACATCATCCGTCCAGCGGTGCTTATGGGACATGGTCACTTCCGCGTAATATAATGGGAATGTATATCGTATCCCATCAGCAGGCCGTTCATATAGCAAGACTTCGTAAAGTCCATCAAAGATAGAAGCCATAGTATTAGATAGTGAAAGGAGTTCAACTAAAACTAACAGTCATCGCACATCGCCGGATTCGCGGTTAACGTAGCAGAAACTGACTCTTAAGAAAGCTCATGTCCGTATTCAATATATGTAAGTCCGCCAGAAGGTTGAGGAATAACTACAAATGCTCACGGTCGCCGCCACCGTTGAAAGCCTCCGCGGCCACATGGGACATTTTGATTCTTGAGAATGCAATTCGCTGACATCTTCTTTGATGTGGAAAGTTCGATGAACAAGAGACTCGTAGGGCGTCTGGCCAGGCAGTTTGAGAACTCACAAACGGCCTTTATCTTGAGGGTCTCGCAGTATGATGACAGTGAATCACCTCGCACGGCTCAAGTTCTCTCGTGGTGGTACCTCCGTTACCCGCCATCCTTATTGGCCTTACACACCTGGACAGAGGTCCTAGTTTACTGAACAACTAGCAGGCAGGATCAATCCAGAGAAGCGACAGTGGCGTGAACAAAAGATGGCAAGAACGTGCTTCTCAAGCTCCCCCCTACATGCCCCCCAGGGAATGAAACGAGAGTACACAGCTCGCCAATGCCCGTAGCAAAATATAGTTTAGCTAGTTGGGTGGACTCGGAAAGCTAGATATATATAGGCTGACGTAGAGAAGCTGTGATAGTGTTCTAATTTTAGAACGCATGTGGAACCACATATTCGTACTTCCAGCAATCCGGCTTTGGAAAATCCAGACTTCCCCAAATATGATGGATAGATGCAGACCCGTAGAGATTTTATTATACCGTCAGCTGACGCGAGCATGCGCTTGTGCTCGAGGTGTAGGCTAAGGCCAGAGCTAAAGGCGCTAGTATTGGTACAGTATCCCGAGTCTAGCGTAAGCCCTACGGGGGTGAAAGTGCAGACCGAAGCAGTGCGCTTCGCCAACTCATTGAGTAGGCGTCGTGGTAAGGCAAACTGTCGCGTTACCCTCTCTGCCTCCCTACGAGTCGCAGCATGTGGCGACTGCGCATTGTGTAATTATGCGGTAGGGAAGACTCGTACGTGCGACGTAAAGGAATTCTCTCACCCTGTTTGCCCGTGCTGTGGATGGTGAATAACCGGTCAAGGTAACAACACTACATGATTCATAGGGCTGGACAGCAAGTATGGGGGTATGGGGAAGAAGGGTGGGGACGCCAGTGTAGCTGGCCCCGTCGGGGCCGTTCAGCTTGCTTGGCTGCAAGAAGATCCCATCTTGTTCAGATAAAATTCTTTTAGCGATGATAGTAGTATGAGAAGAAGAGATTCGTAAGCAGCGGTGCTACTGTTGTACAGTAGTAGTAGAGCGGTTAAGCTCGTGTTGCCGCCGGGCTGGTAAGTCCTATATTGCTCCCTGCAACTGACGTAGTCTTCTGTAGTTGGTTCAACTCAGATTGCATCGTCTCCTCACAATTGAGTTCAGGTATCGAGGGTCTGGACCAATTCCGAGAGCTACCCAGTTTGAGTGGTCTGACTATGAATTCGTGTCACTTCCCGGTCATTTACCACGGCTCGTTTGCTTGGTGCTCATTGTAACTCCTCCTTCAATTTATTATCAATGCCTTTTGCGACGCTCCAAGGGAATGGCTCAACACAGTGATTGGTCTAATACGCCTCCACTGCGAAGGTCGGAGAGCCAACAGCCAATCCAGTCGAAACCCTTGACCTCGCCTACATATGCCTCACACCAGCGCAGCACAAGTGACAACATCTCTGTTAGTTCGCAGTCTCAACCAGGGAGTTATTTGGGCGTCTCTCGCCGTGATTCCTCGGTATCAGCAGAATCGCGGCAATGGCAGCCGGTCGTGGGGGCTACGGGACCCTACAGTCCTCCCATGCTGAGCCCGGCAGCATGGTCGGAAGGTGGCGACCTGGGCTCAAGATCCCCCGTCAACATGGCATCCCCTAACCTTGGTTCCGAACAAAATAATAACAGGCCTCAGCCCAAAGCAAGGCCGCCAACCTTCCATCATTCACCATCAGCCTCAACTTCAGCTTCGAGACCGCGGCCAGCTCCATTTCAGTTTGAAGACAACACCACAAATTACTCTCCCGCCACTTCGCAATTCACCTTCTCTCCCGGCGGGCGGTTAGGGCACAACCGCACCAATTCCCAAGCACATCTCCTTAGTACCCCTGGCACGAACACGTCATGGAGAAGCCCACGGACGCCTCCGCCTTATTCATCCGTGTTACGGATCAGGAAGCGGTGGTGGCACTGGAGACCAGCCTGGATCATGTACATCTTTTTCCTGTGCGGCTTTGCTTTCGCAGTGGGGCATCATGCCTTCTACCAGATCCTGGACGGTCACATAGCCGACAACCAACTCGCGATGCTTCGGTACGGCACGGCGCTGGCATTCATGACGAAGGCCTGCCTGGTGTCGGCTGTGATAGTCGCATACAGGCAGAGGATCTGGATGACGGTGCGGACCAAGATGCTTAGTGTTGCGGCCCTGGACTCCTTGTTCGCCGCTACGGAGGACTTGTCTGCGCTCTGGAATCTCGAGATATACAAGAGGGCCAAAGTTGTGATTGCTTTGGCGCTTCTAGTCTGGTAGGTCGCTGTTGTCCATCAGTGGCCCGTGGACTTTCACGAACTGACAGCTATGTATTTAGGCTTGCGCCGCTCGTGATTATACTCACAAGCAACACGTTGGGTGTAGAGCCCGCCTTCACGATAGATAATACGACGTGTCCGGGTGTGCGTAGCCTGAACTTTGCCATGGAGGAGCTTGAGAATTGGCGCGATCCTACGCGGATCGATGGCCTATATGGATTATCTGTATCCTTATGGAATAGCACCACCGTGACAAACACTTCCGAGGGTTGGTTCGACTACTATACTAAGTACAGTAATCAGTTCGAACAGATTGCGAGAATGGCGGTGTACGGGAAGCAAGTGGTGAGCAGAACGGGAGCGACGACGGACATATGTGGGGCGGGCTGGAATTGCACATACGTCGTGAACTTCACGGCTCCTGGATACCAGTGCAAGGAGCTCGCGGAAGGCGTAGGCTCGGAGATGGGACGATTCAGAGACCACGACCCGCCAGAGGGCTTCTCCACCGAACTCCTGTTACCCCAGGGGAACTACAGCTATTATGCGTACACCTACGGAGGCGACTATGCGGAATCACAGATGGAGGAACTCAACACTGGTGGCATGCCCCCGGGTGGACCCCCGTTTCCGGAAAACCTCGGTGCTTTCCGTACGGAGCCAATCCTGTGGATTGGGTATTCTGAAGAGGTACACCCGGACCGCAGACCGAGTAGGACTGAACCGGGTTGGAACGAGGCCTTCGTGCCGAGGGTATTCGCGTGCGAAAATTACGAGACTGAGTACACCGTCCGCTTCAATCACACGGGCGGTCAGCAATTCATTAACGTAATGAGTCGCAAGTTCCTGTACCCCATCATCGATACCAAGTGGCTGCAGGACGAGGACGCCAACGACGGGACGAACGACAACACAACAGCATACCCGAGGAGCAACTACGTGTATCCGAACGATGACAAGCAGCACTACCGGCGAGTTGCCGCCTTCCATTCCATAGGCGCCATGTTACGATACTTCGTCAACGGCACGCTTGATGTAAACGTAATCGAGGCGACTAAGGCGATTCAGACGAAGCTGATGGACCCACGGCGCGGGTGGTTCCCGCACCCGGACCTCATGGAGCGGGTGCAGTCTCTCTACGAGGACATCATCTTCTCCATCTTCTCGAACCCGCAGTTCCTGTCGGTGGTGTGGGCGTCGCAGCCCGACGCCAGCAGCGGCGACGTGTCGGGCGACGCCTCGACGCGGTACCCCTGCGAGCGCAGCCGCTTCGAGAACCACTACCGGTACTACGCGGGCACGCTCTGGGGCGTCTACGGCGGCGCCATGCTGCTGGCAGCGCTCGGGATCGCGAGCGGCACGCGCGCCGTGCTCGAGAACGAGGGCCGCCTCCGCGACACGCGGTTCTCGAGCATCGTGGCGGCCACGCGCGGGCCCGCGCTCGAGAAGGTCGGCTGGGGCTCCGGCGAGGACGCCGCCGCCGAACTGCCCCGCGATGTCAAGAACCTACGCGTCGGCTACGGGCTCGTGCACCAGGGGACGGCGGCGGCGACGAACGCGAACGCGCTCGGCGTCTCCACCACTGCCGCCAATACGCCGCCGCCGAGACCCGAGGACGCGCGGTTCTTCCCCGAGCGTGTTGTCTGGGACGGCGATGTGCGGTATGGCTTCGGACTGGAGGGTGACGTTAGCCAGATGAGGTCCGAGGGGAGCCTCTTCCGCGGTCGATCTCGCGCATGATTCTTTCACAGGAGGCGCCATGGCTCTCTTTGGATGGGTTGATTAGTCGTTCCGATTAGCGAGCAGGTTTCATTGCATAGCGTGGATTTATCATACACGAAGTCTACGAGAACCGAAAGAGTTCTTGAATAGTAACTTTGACGCTAATATAACTTACAACCGATGGCCTCGGTATGACTTAAAGGCCTACTTCGTATGTCACCCTTTATCATGTCTAACACGCACTTTTCCCTTGCAAGATATACCAATAAAGTGCGCTCATGTGGAAGGGGGAAGGCTGTATCCACCATGACATTCGATGGAGTTGCTGTAGCTTGAGCCACGATTCACCAGCCATACCGCCGAATTTGTTCCATTGGATTTCGAGCAGACTCGTTCAATTTCCTAATTCAGCAAACTCCACTTCCATCCCAGCTCGTGCTTCCTTGTAATGATATGGACCCGCCTCTACTCTACATATCGGCTATGTGCCATCAAAACCTGCTACCCACAAGCAAGACATTCGTTTTGCATGACGGCGACGTTAGAATGTTTCGCATTTGGCCCATCCCCGGATTTAAGTGGATGCGTCTGAGGACATTCTGCTCAACGCGCTGACCTCCGACGAGGCGTTGTAAAATCCGCCATCGTGTGGCACGCCTTATCCAGTTCACCGTCTCTGGTACCATGGAGGAATTTCGACAGGTGCCGCTCCGCTGTCTCCTGGAAAATCAGACCACGACTGGTAGGGAAAGCGAATCCCTTAGAATCGCCGATATAAGGAACTTAAGGACCTTCCTTGATTTTCCTCCTTCTCTAACCTTGGGAACCGCTCAATAGGAAGAGGTTCCATAGGACCTGTGGGACCGGGGCCCAGAGAAACGCCTTTGGAATCTTGGTAGCGCTGTGGGCATCAGCGCGCCCCGCTCCTGTACCTTCAGCCACGACAATCACCACTTGTCTCCATCCAACGCCAGTCGATTCAGACTGCCAAGACACTGCCCTCTTATCGTCCCTCTCCCACTGTTTTCCCCGGCCTGCTGCCCACTTTGGCGGGAGCAGTTCGTCCTCTTCGCACTGAACTGCGGCCCCTCAAGCGGCCCCTGAGACACCCCGTTCTTGCCCGACACGCTGGAACACAGTGAGATTTCGCAGATGTATGACACAACGCCGCATTCGGCTTCCCGAAATACCTATGCCAACAATTTTCAGATGGCAACGCAGTCCAATGGAAGGGAGGGACCCGAATGTAAATCTGGTGCTACCATACTGCGCTGCTTTATTTTCCAACCCGGCGCAGGTAACTAACTTGCCATTCGATTGATCGACCTTTAGAAACTTGGAGTTGCTGCAAAGAGGCCTGATGAGTATGGCCGGCATTAACCAATCATCATTGCCAGCACTGTACATCTGAGAATCATTGTACCGAATCAGCGGAAGCACGCTACGAACGGCATTTCCCCCTGAATGCAACAATTCATCAGCAGCTATCCATATGATCTTCTCACCCAGAGCTGCTCACGAGCCGTGTCGTTTAGCCTGGGTGCTTCATTAGCTTTTTATGGGTTTCTGTGAATGCATGAATTTGCTTGATCTCATTGCTCTTTGTCGGTGAATCGAACTCCACCTCTTCACCGCCGCAGGTGGCTGGGATGGCGTTCTCTAAAAGCTTCTCTACTCCTGAATCTTCTGCTACCACTTTGACCCTACTTTCAAACAATTTCACGAAAACAGGAGCCCGTAAAGATGCAAGACTCACTCAAGCTTCCGGTAGAGGTCGTTACGATCGTGAATTCCTCGGGGAAGATCATCAGCAGTGTAAGCTTACCCGCTCCACATTTCCCCGCAGAGTAATGCTGTGTCTCTCCTAAAGGGAAACAGATAATCACCCTGCATGAGAGAGGACGTCCCCTAATGACCATGACTTCAATAGGGCAAGCATCTACTTGGAGTATTTAAGGAGGCGAAGGCTACCTACGACCAGAAGAAAGCATCTGTCAAAGCCGAGCGCGCCGTCGAGCGCGCCATCAAGCGCAGCCAAACTTTCGATGTAGCTGCGCTTCCACATTATCGCGAGGAGGACTATGGCCGCCATTCGTTGGAATATCGTCCGACATACCAAGATGATGGTGCTTCCCAAGCCTCTTCCCGGCGAAGCCACGGCTCAAGATTTTCGCGGAGTTCTCGGAAGTCAAAGGCAAGCGCCTTGACTGAGAATAATCTTCGGGCCCATAGCGAGGTTTCGGCTACAGCCCCTTCGCGTCCTCCCGCCGCTTACCATTCGCCGTATGCAGAGACCGCGCCGAGGGACATGGCGCTGAGCCGCCCAACCCTTGCACGTGCGCCCACCGCTCCTGCTCAGTCCCAAGCCCCGATGCCCATCTACTACGAAGATGAGGTTCTTGATCCCTACCAGGAACCCGCCGCTGTCATGGTGCGCCCGCGGTCGGATCCCTCGATGAAGAAAAAGGAAATCGATATGGACTTGGCATACGGCGACGCCCCGCCGGATCTGGTCGACAGGCTAGATCTAGACCCTGCACACCAGGCACGCGAGGCAGAAGATGCGGAGCGAAAGGCGCATGAATTGGCAGAGAAGATCGAGGACTTGCTGAACGAAGCCGAGTGCGTCCACCACACCGCAACCCACATCATCAATCATCTGCAGAATAATCCCGATGCTGCCGCTGCTGTCGCCCTCCTGCTCGCAGAGCTTTCAGCCATAGTCGGCAAGCTATCCCCTTCTTTCCTGGGCATCTTGAAGGGCGGGAGTCCGGCAGTCTTCGGTCTGCTCGCAAGCCCGCAGTTCCTGATCGCCGCCGGCGTCACTGTCGGCGTGACCATCGTCATGTTTGGCGGCTTTAAAATTATCAAGCGAATCAAGGAGGAGCAGGCGGCCCGCGCCCTCGCCGCTCAGCCCATGGCCTTCGAGGCGCAGCCGGCCCAGCTGGCGCCGCAGCCACAGTACGATGGCCAGGACTTCGACGAGGCGCTCGTCCTCGAGGAGGAATTGAGCACCATCGAGACGTGGCGCAGGGGCATCCCGCCCGGCAGCGGGGACGAAGCCGCGGACCTCGAGCTCATCAGCCCGGAGGCCGACCGCGCCATCCGCAGCCAGTACGGCGGCGACGACGGGCGGTCCATGCGCAGCGGCCGCACCCACCGATCGTCCAAGACGAGCAAGTCGCACAAGTCATCGTCACACAAGTCGCACAAGGGCCTCCGGTCGCGGTCCGCCGAGAGCCACGACCGCCGGAGCACCAAGAACAGGGACAAGGACGAGGCGAGCGAGGCCGGCAGCCATCGAAGCCATCGTAGCCATCGCAGCGAGAGATCGGAGCGCTCGACCAAGTCCTCCTCGAAGTCGTCTACTAGGCACGAGGTGCGGGCCGTCGGCGACCGGGACAGTACAGTCAGCATGGCCATCCGACCCAAGAAGGACAACCTGCTAAAGAGCATCTTCAAAAAGAAGAAGGACAACGACGATCATCTCGAGAAGAAGGCGCGGTCTGCGCTGGTCTACACCTAGGAATGCGGACGCGTAGGGTCGTTGTGCGTACTCAGGGGTGTCTGTCTCTCCGCGGTTTGTGAATAGGGTGTGATAAGATCGACGAAACATATTCGCTCCTGCATCGATTACAGTTTCATAGGGTTCTCCCAGACCGTTCTTTTGGATCTGAAATTTGGGCGCTAGGCGTTTGGTTGGTGGGACGATACGCATCATGCATGAACGGATCGACAGATGAAATGGATTCACGCGGAAGCGCTATAAGAATAACCAGAACAGGCATTTAGAGTAGATATGGAGCTGCTCCGGTAGAGTCAGTGGTTTATTACGTAGGAAATGCATCCGCCTCATTACAACCTAGACATGCCCACCCCCGGTGTGTGGCACTCTATGTAGTGCGGAGAGTTATGCCTATTGCATGACCGTTCTGCATTTGATGCTTGGGATTTTCCCCCTTCTTTATGTCCCTCGCGTTCTACCACTAATCGTATGTCTCCCTTCGGTTGTTAGGAGAGTTACCAACACCCTTCAGGTTGGTTTCCGTCCTGACGCTAGCGGCTTATTCCATCAGCTCGGTTAACTGCCGGCCTGCCCCTTACTCTGGTTCGTAGCTCCCAGCCAGATATACCCCCTAGACAAGCGCATTCCAGCTAACTACACAGTCCGCCCAATGCGCAGGTCACTTTATGTCAGGCCACGGCTTCCTGCTATCTCCTATCGCGTCGCTCTGCTCTCGTATTACATTGGGCACCTCCAGTTTCCATTACCAGGTAGTGCTTCTGAACTTCCGTGACAACGCAGCATGACAGTGGTGAGAGCGCGGAGAATACGATGACAGCATCGTTACAATGCACGTTGCATCAGCTGCCCTAACAAGTGCACTGCCGCCTCATCTTGCTGCGACCGTAATTCCACTCGAAGATCGCGTGTGAAGTTAGCCCAGCGCTGACGCCGCTCCGAGTCATTTTCTGGCGCAACAAAGATTTCGTACACAGGATCGTGGGCAGCATGAGGGCTACAGAAGGCGTAATAGAAGGGATTTGGCGTTGGCGTCGTGTCTTAAATCTCGGTGAGTATGTCCCGATGCCTCAGCGCGTACGACCCCAACTCCCGGACGAACTGCGCCACGGTGATGGGAACGCCATCATGGTTCGCGATGACTAAGGGGGCGGGCCGTCGGGATGGCACATTGAAATTGTCCCAGTAGCGCGCGCCGAATGAGGCGTTGATGATTATGCGCATGCGTGAGACCGGCGGATTATGGGCCGGCTCCTGGGCGACTGGGTGATGCGGCTCCCCATCTCGTAATAGGGCTGTCCATTGAAGCTGGCGGGTATCCTCGTCTAGATCGAGGACCCGGATTGAGCTGATGGGCGCGAATACCGGCCAGTCTAACAGCCTGAACGCGGCGTCGTTAAAGCCTTCTTTGCGGCACACTATCTTGAGGGGCGGCACCAGCGGCGGCGAGGGGCTTCTGCGCTCGAGATAGGTGGTGTTTCTGGCGTTGCAATTCTCCATGTCCACGAAAATCCTGCCTGACGCAGAGGAGGACGGCAGGAAGACGTACGAGGTTTCTCAAGTTTGAGTGCGCAGATTGAGCATTCGACCAAGTTGGGCATCAATAGGGTTAGGCTTTGACTCGGCTAGCCTGTTTGTCACAGCTATATGTGTCCGCAACATAACGAATGTTCTCTGTATTGTGTTTGAGTGACTCTGACTTTACGACCGGCCGCTATGTGAAACCGACAAACGGAGCGAGACTACGATGACGCGAAGGTGATGTAGCCACGGGTGGGCTTTTTGGTGCGGCAACGGAATGATCTTAGGTGTCACAGGACCAGAGAAATGGCTAGCGCATACAAGAAGAGCATCGAACTTTAATTACAGTAGATACGTCGTCATAGATCCATCTGTGTTCGGTTTCGGACCTTCACTCTTTTGCTTCTGTTTGTCTCTTACGAGAACCAACCGCGTAAGACTTGATCCTAGGCACAAGGTGTAACTGGCTGGGAGGCTCTCCGATATATGATGCAGGTGACGAGGGGCTGTACGAGGTCCCGCGGGGGGATATTGGAAGAATATTAAAGATGATCCATTTTCGCAATGGATGCAAACGAATTCCGTCTGTTTAGCATCCCAGCGACGGTGACCGGTCAAAGTGTGCTGGATGCCCTTTTCCTAGTGTCAGAGGCAAGCCGCTTGTCGAAAACCCCTTGTTCTCGCGCTGGAATGAATATTTCAGTTTTCTTGAATACGCTGGACGCAGCTGGGGACTTCTATAAGCGTAGCATCGGCGAACAAACACGTACGAACCGCTTGTCGACGGCAAAGAAGCATGGAAGCTCCCCGGCGGAGGGAGTGTTCAAAGTATATACGGTCGCTGCCCTACTCTCCGCTGTTGTGCTTTCATAGCGCTAATAGTTCGGGTCTGCCATGTCGCGCGAAGGCCGGGTGCCCTCGAGACGTTCGCTGGGGCACAGATAGGAGAGCGGCCAAGTGAAGGTCAAGTGGAGGCACTTGACGTGATCCTGCGGCGCCATTTTCGGCCCCTTGCTGATGCCAGCGCTGAACGCCATCTGGTTCAGTAGCGCGCACGTCTCCATCATTAACGAGGGGACTCGACACGACCGCGGCTTGCCCCTGGCATCCTTGGTAGCCACGAGTAGCACTTTTTGGGGCAGCTATGACCCTTTTTAGCATCTCTGATCTCGTGAGGCGCCGAACCTGGAGACTTGCCGTTTTCGCGGCTTTGACAGCCTGTCCGATATTGCGCCTGCCCCCTTCTGTAACATCATTGCGTACGAGGGCTACTTTTGAGGATTGTGATTCTGACGAACCCCTCACTCTCAAGACGCTGAGTGACAGGACGCTTGACAGCAATTCCGCCTTCGTAGCTCTCGAGGCTATCGGAGCCTATAACTATGCGCCGCATCAGCGAGCCGACATCACAGGCAGGGCGAGCGTCCTACCACAGGACTATACTTCCGGGATGCATCTTCCCTCTTGGCTAGTGATAAGGCATATGGTGGCGTGGACACGATTATCAAGTCAACGAGCGCTCTTTCGCAGTCTGTAATGCATTTGCGTGACGTGTCGGGTTAGCGCTGACGACGAATGTGAGCGTGCAAGATCCCTGAACCTGGCCGTTGTCCAGAGCGGTCGTTATTCCACTAAAGATGACCGCCCCATGGTACACAGGCGAGAACCTTGCCTCTGATTCAGACTCGCCAACGACAGGAGCGCAAGGCGATGGTGTGCTACTGAGCGCCGACTATCCAGGCTTCTCAGCAAGCATCCAGGGAGCGTACAACGACTACTAAGCGTTGTCAGATATTCCCCGAATAAGACCAAGGCTGTGCTAGCTTACATGTCGAGCTTCAACTTCACGCGGCACGTCATCCCTTTCGCGCTTTAGTGACGTCCAGCCTAGCATGTTCAGCATGACTGTTTCGGGTTCCGCAGCTCGAAAGCGACGGTGACGCTGCGGGGAGTTCGCTGCACGTTGTACCGCCAGGAGGGATACCTGAATTACTCGCGAGGCGACTATCAGCAATGGGCTTTCTCGGATGCTCGATTAGGTGTGCAAAGCTGCGTGTGCCATCGTTCCTCACTGATTGGCAATTGGCTCTCACTACGATGCCCCGGGGGCCGCTATCCCAGGTGTAGGGACGCCCGTTCGCGGCAGCTGCAGGTGTGCGTGAGGCACCTGGCTATTCCAATCATCTCCACTTCGAAACGTACGCGCGGAACTCTTATACGCATCCGCGACCACGGAGCGAATCATGTATAACGGCGGGAGACGACACAGCTCGAGACCTACCGGAACATTTGTACTGTGTTTAAAAGCGGTGGTGAGAGAAGTTATATCGCATTACTTACGTCCAGGTAATCCTGCTCGCCGGGCCATTGAGTCTGATCGGTGCAGCAACCATTACCGCTGCAACGCTCATCTACACGTCCGGGACGCTAAGCACACGGACATTCCGCCAGGTTGACGTCCTCAGGCTGGCCTCCGACGGCGTGTTGCGTCTGTGGAGCGACATACGGAGAATTGCTAGGGTGAAGGAGCAGGCTAGTGACGGCCTGCAGGAATGAGGGAAAGGATACTTCGTTGCGTATGCAGAAGGGAGAGCGCCGAGTGGTGAGGTAGTCAAATCAGAGATTGCCGTAATGTATGCAGGGCTTCTAATGCCGGAATTAGAGAGAAACCCGGTTAGAGCCCACCCGTCCGCGGATCGACTCGCGCCCTGCCCCCTTTTCACAACCATTCAGCCATTAACTTACTGCATTGGTGTGTCATCATCACCTGCGTCTTTGGTCCTGAAATGCGAGCCATCCTGTCAAACCTCCTAGCAAGAGCCCAAAGAAATACTATGAAGTTCCTTGTGTGCGCAGGCTACGGTAGCCCCCGCGTGCTGCGTGGTCGAGCATTACTGACCTTTGGGGGCGAAATTCCTTAAGTCACTCTTAGGCTTCGGGCTCGAGGCTTTGAAAATGGAGAGCACCTCCGTATGGGGATTAAACAGTCCAGCCGATTACGTATACCACGCCAGACTTCTCATTCATTTGACGTTAATGTGAGATTAACCGTCAGCATGGTGGCGCAGCGTCCTATTAACCCATGTCCATGCACCTGCATCTTCTTATACAGGCCAGTTTCCGTTCCCGTGTTAGTCTCGAGAACACAATACCGGTCTGCTTAAGGAAAGCAAGGCGTGACTTCACCGCAAGCAGGAAGCCGGCGGGGAATGTGCGATATGGGCTGGAGTGGCTGTGGTTAGCGAATCGCCAGTCGACGATTCGCCGTTCAACGGCATGCATTCTGCGAAATGTATGGTATTTTCGGCTGAAACTGCGTTAGTTGGAGGATCTGTCGCGCCTTATGTATGTGCAGGTGGTCTAGACTGGCAATTGCTACGTGGTACTTCCGTAGCATGAGGCAAGGCCCCTTGTTTTGCTAGGAAGCCCGATCAAACAAGGGAACCAAGATCAATTATACCCTTGTCCGCCAAGCCTTCTATAGGAGCTGCACGTAGCACCACCAATTATAGGTTTTTTTTTTCAAGGGGCCCGGCAATTCCTGATTGGTGCCCTGGGAAGCCAGTTTCAAAGCTCCCCGCGGCTCCGTCAGCCCAATGATGGCAATGGCCCCTGAATTATTGAACCAGAACAGGCAGGACGGGGATGATTCAAAGCGCAAACCCATCTGAAGATCCTCCACACATGAGAAATAAATAGAAAAGGACCGCGGGTCTGCCAGCTGGTCTAGCCATGGGTGCTGATTCTGGAACACCCTCGGCTGCTTCGATTGCCCCGTGATGTCCTGGTGAATCGAATCTTTTAAAATTTTCCTCATCTTGCATATAATTTCCTTTCCTACTGTTTATCATAGCCGAGCATCCCCTTTCCCCCTTTGGCGGGTTCCATCTAATCAATTCATTTCTGACCTTCGTGAGACCGCCATTTATTTTCCTTCGACCTTCGTTACCACTTCCGCCCACGCCGTTCATGGAACAGAGCGCCCGCGGATCTCCACACTCGCTATCGTCCCGTATCCACTGGTTTTCCGACTTGCAATTGACTGCTCGAGCTCACTGAACACACAATGGACGGAGTAGGATCGGCCCAAGGCGGAGCAGCAGGCCATGCTCACGCCGAACCAACCGCTGTCCGTGTCACGACACCGCCAGCTAAAGTCGGCACGATCCGAGATGAAGAGGACTTGTATCCGACTTCTCCCAGAGGAACTACTACCCCGAACCCTTTCAGCCGCCGAGCGACTAGCTTAGATATTGACGATTATTTCGTATGTAAATTGCTAACGGTTTCGAACTTCCATTTCTGGGGCTAACTGCTGTTATAGACGGGTCCCCGCGATATCGCCAAGCACAGCAAATGGCCACTCTTCATGCAGCTGCACGGGAGCATCCTCCCCAAGATGATAGTGCCGCTTCTCGTGGTCGGCATTTGGTCGAGTCTCATCACTTGTCTCACAATGCTGCTACGACCCAAGGTGAACCTCGGTATCAGCTCTATCCTCCTCACGATCACCGGTTTTGTCGTCGGTCTTGGCTTGTCTTTCCGCAGTTCGACGGCGTACGAGAGATACGCCGAAGGCAGGAAATACTGGGCCCAGTTGATCAAGGAATGCCAAGCGCTTGGCCGATGCTTCTGGATCCACGTTCAAGCGCGTGAAGGGATGGAAAAACAGGATCTCCTCGGAAAGCTGTAAGTGATCTAACCCCACCTACGTGGCGGCTACGAAGATGGTTGGGCGCTCCCTAACGTTCCTAGAACTGCTATGAACCTGCTGGTTGCCTTTGCGGTATCGCTGAAGCACAAGTTACGATTCGAGCCGTACACCTACTACGACGACATCGAAGCCCTGATCAAGCACCTCGATACCTTTGCAGAGGAAGCTACTAAGGATCAGGCAAGGCCGAGAGGCAAGAAGATGTTCAAGAAGGTTGGGGAAAGTCTTGGGCTGCCCTTCGCTCAGTCGAATCCGCGAAAGGAGATGAAGAAGGCCACTGCGCCCCTTGGCAACCTGCCTCTGGAAATCTTGGTTTACATAACTGCCTATGTGGACGAGGTCTCTATCAACGGCCAGCTCCCCATCGGCATGCAGCAAACCGCGGCTTGTATGTTTTTTCAGAAGCGATGAACTGGTGATACCCGCAAGCTAACTCTTCCTTAGACAACGGTCTTCAGGCTCTGAACGACGTGATGATCGGTACCGAGCGCGTTGCCAACACTCCTCTTCCAATTGCCTATGCGATTGCCATCCAGCAGATCACATGGCTGTACGTGTTCCTGCTGCCCTTCCAGCTGGTGTCGGAGCTCAGATGGATCACGATCCCCGCCTCGGTAGCGGCCGCCGTCATCATCCTCTCGATCCTGTTCATCAGCCGCGAGGTCGAGAACCCCTTCGGCAACGACGTCAACGACCTGCCCCTCGACCACTACTGCTCGCAGATCCTCCAGGACCTGGAGACCATCTCGGCCCGTCCCGCGCCCAGGTGGGGCGACTGGGTGGAAAACGCCAATAACAAGGTCCTCTACCCCCATAGCGAGTCCGGCTATCACATCTGGGCCGCTCGCCCCGAGGTCGCGATCCGCAGGGCCCTGAGGAACAGGCCGTATAACGACTTCGCCAAGGGGGTCGCTGCCAGCGCCGGTGCTCTCGACGGCGCCCTGAAGACTGCGAAGACCGCGAATAGTGCGAGCAGTACCGGCTACGAGAGGGGCGACAACAATGTCTAACCCTCGCGAGCCGTTCGTGCGTCGAAAGCGCCTATTTTGCCCCTTTTCTTCTGGGGAAGACTGAGAACCGCGTGTCGATTCTTCCGCATCATGTATATCTCTTCTAATGGGTTTGGTTTGGGCAAAGGGTAGCGTTGGAGTCCTCCTGTTTTTTCGGGTGTCTTGCAGGGCGAAATGCGAAATAAGGGGCCTGGGGTTGCCGAGTAATATATACATATATTACATAGATTAAATATGGGAAATCGCGTCTGTCTTCATACCAACCACGACTTGTCTCACGTTCCTTGAGGATGTATGATGGGATCAGCACGCCAGGTTTGCAGCGTATTCAGACTTATTTCAAAACTGCTTTTGACCGAGCTCAGCTCTCCTTTTACAGGTGACGATGCTGCCGACTCGCCCCTTTGCTGTTACGGAGTACCTGATTCATACTTATCTCAGGCCTAAGGTGTGTACCGTAAACGGTAGGTAATGCATTCACCTTGGATGGACACAATCAGCCTGTACCAATGGTAAAGCGTACTCAGTCAGTTCCCGTTTACTGTTGACTGCCTCCCAAACCAGCCAATTGATTACAACCGTGCGAGATCCCCTGAACACTGCTACGTTCGTTCGGGCAGTCCGACTCTTCGGTCCGGCCGACCCGGCTCTGGTCGTCGCCGCGTTTATAGCTAGTGTCTTCGCAACAAAGTGATCCGGCCTAGCCTATCCGGTTCATGGCTATGTGCCTGTCCGTTGTTGGTATATACGAGACAGATGCGTTTGCGGTGCCGTGGAGACGATGCTGAGATTCGGAGTACTGATGTCGACGGTAGTTGATAGCCGGATTATACTCAAGTGCGACGCGTAAGTCCAGGTCGACTGTAAGCTTGGCCGCTTCTGTAGACAGCTATATGGTCTTTCCTGAATTGGCGTTTAATACGCTTCACTGCTCACGTCCGGATAGCTTATTCAACCATGACCTTACCTTTTCATGCATGCAATTGCCAATCAGCATCTGTATTATTATATTGTTAGCTTCTTGGATGTGTGCATGGTGGCCTTACGTTCACGGTTCGTCTGTTGCTTCTGGCAGCACCCCGTTTTCAGCCCCGGCTCTTCTTGAGCACTGCAACACGCTATTTCTATTGCTGGTCCTAGGAAGATTCCAGACGGCCTACTTTCCAGTCACAATTTCCTATAGACGCGCGTGGAAAGTCCACCCTGGCGCTTCCACAGGAGAGAACCAATGGGGTACGAAGCAGATAGCAAACATTTTAGAACCTCATACATTCCGGTGCGAAAACCCGGATTCATCAATGCTGTTAGCTAATAGTATAAAGGGTGTCAAATGGCTTGAATCAGAGCACGAACTCTGATATCATGATTGGCGGTCCATAGAGCCGGGTCTGGTGTACCATACTGCTGGTAAACTTTTCCTTTCACGGAACTTCCTAGGCTTACGAGGTGAACGAGTGACATGCGACAAGAGGTGTTACGCGTAATAAGCCAATCGCGGGATACGGCATGCTATAAACTGGGTCATGCATTACCGATGCCATGGAGCGTCGCGATCTCGATATGTATTAGAAACACTCCGATATGAATATTCTCAGTGAGGCTCTGTCGTCCTACGAGGATATCTTTAGTTAATGGCCTAGGCTGTATACTGCTAGTATAGGATGGATGCCCCCTAATATAAACCGACGTATGGGAACGCTCCGTATAAATAGAATTCTCACTGTCGCATTCTGATTACGTGAGAGACTTGGTCCTGTACCAATGACGCTTCATCCCGTACGAGAATTCCTCCTATCTATTGAGGCGGGCTGGGGTAACTAACCATGGACTTGCCCCGCGGGGCAACAATCTCGCCACCTGAGGCTCTCACCACATATATCCAATTCTAAACGTTCCATGCCGGTCCGCCTTCCGTAGATAGTGTCTATCCATCTGCGCCATCATCCACTCTGCAGACTTTTCTGCAACACATTCCTCTGGTCGCGGATTCATTTACGAAGACACAGCAAATAAGTCGAGCCGGCGACTAGCCGATAACAAGGATCATCGTCTCCTAGACTAGAGTCCACCTACCCAGATCGCCCAGGATGAAGATTCCGATCCCGAGCATCATCACAACGGCAGCAGCCCTCGCCGTCGCCGTTGCCGTTGCCGACCCCTCACCTGATCGCAGACGTTCCGTCGATTGCCGCAGCGTCGAGGAGGCGTACGAGGCCTTTATGAACTGCTACAACGACAGGGCGGTCCGCTGCCAGCCATTCACCGACAAGTCCGCGTGCTTTCTGGAGAATCGCGGAGAGTGCGGTAAGTTCCACCCTCGTCTTCGTCCTCAGGCTTTAGACGGCCAAACCCGCCGTGGTGGAGGGCTCCCGGGCTGACAGCGCGCGCTATAGCCGAACAATCCGGTTGTACTGTCACCGAGAGCTAGTCGTCTCCATATCCCGCGGTCTCGCTTTAGCGGCGAAGGACAAAAGTGCGCGGCTTGTCAGGCTTCGGGAATGCCGTTCCTGTTTTGGCTCTATTCCATACTGGCGGAGCGGATGCCGGAAAGGGGTGGCGGAAAGTGTGACGGAGGGGGTTATTTGCATATACTTCGTTAGGATGCACGGGGTTAACGCCAAGCCTTGTTTCTCCTGCCAAGTTACATTTTATAATTATCACCAGGCTTCAAGCCAGAGAGGACCATCCGGATCCGAACATCTAACTTAAACCATAATTACCTTAGTACTAGTTCTGCAATCCTATATATACACCAAAGGAGGCTCTTGTGGCATTATCATTTCATGTGTCTTTTAAAGAGAAACTAATTTATCTAGGTCCCTAAGGTATGAACGCCAGAACGAGTGTTACAATGGTTCTCTCTAACAGCCGGACTTGTACCACAACCGGGATCCGCGAAGGAATGGCAAGAGCGCGGCGGCTCGCTATAACGGAGGCAAGGGGAGAGGGGACCATGGTCAGTGGGGCGAGATCGTGGGATATCGCTGACGATGGGTTGGACCTCTGGTAGGCGCATTCCTTTGTTACCCGTTGGTCCCCGTTACTGACGTGATGGACGTGAGGAGATTCATATCGCGAAACTGACGATAATAGACGGTATCGTGTGGGGTGATGGGTTCAACCTCTTGACCTTTCACCCTTCAAAGGGAACGGCAGCAGCTTCAAGCTCGAGGGAGCTATGGGCCCGGTCACGCCCGCGAACCAGGAAATTGGGAGCTGCATCATCTTAGACAATACTGCCAAGGGCTTCGCCGCCAGCAAGCAGCCGGGAAATCTTACCTTCACGCGAAACACTGCCTAGAGAAATCGCAGGGGGCCTGCCAGACGGTCGTGTCGACGTCAAGGTTGATAAGCAACATTGCTTCGGTGAATGCGAAGTCCACCGAGAATGCCAACCGGATTCGCTCAAAGTGGCCACAACTAGCAGCAACTTGCGGAGCGCGTCAGCGACCTGGATCATTGCCAGCCCAAGAGCATTGACGTAAACCCCGTGGAACAGCCAAGCCCGGCGAATGGCCTTGATTCTCTCTCGGGAGCCGTCACTGGAGCCACAATGGCGTAGTCTTGAGTCTTTCCATAGACATTCATTGACGTGACGACCAGTTGCGGCCGAACGCAGCCTGAATCAATCCTCATATAGAATTGATGACCATAACAGCCTCAAGAAGGGGCTAGAGACTGGTGGGCGGTGCTGTGATGCTAAACTTACAAATGCTAAAAAGGGATGATGGATCGTAAACCGACTTGATGGCCGCAGTTTTACCTTGTAGGATCGATGATGAATCAGGTGATCTGGAGGTGCTTGTTAGAGATCTCGGGACCGCTCTTGTAGTAGCCTAACAGCCATATACATGGGGTCCGGCAAGTAAGCGACTGTTCGGCTCGAAAACTCTTGAAGATAGCTCGGTAAGATGTGTACGATCTCAGCCCTACAAGGACCGGCAACCGAGGCCCGACTGCGCGAAATGGGGGCGGCTGATGCGAGTGGATACAGAAAGCCTGGACCCCACAACCCGTTTAATGAGCCGTACCTGGAATCCCAGACCATTTTCGGCAGTTCCGCGAGCCAAATGCCCTACCTAGTTGCCTAGGGATTAGGAGATCAGTCTCAGCAATGGCTTAAAACGGAAATGAAGCGTGTGGCTAGGATATTCCTCCGATGGGACACAGAACGGGCGAGTTTAGCCGTTTAGTAAGGTAGGTTGAAAGGTATTACCTATGAGCCTTTCCGGCATGGATTCCGTTGTGGTCAGTGTGCTGGTCTCGTTACATTCCAGCTAGATTAGCGACTCGATATAGACAATTTGCACGTTCCGCATCGGCATTTCCAGCGGCTGGTCCGATTCAGCCACACACTTGGAGCGTAGTTCTTAATCCCAACCCAAGTTATCAAAATGCCAAGGCTGAAAGTTCGACAGTGAGACGCCTGCGTCGCGATAGGCCGTCGGGAAGAGACCGTGGAGAGATACGCCCATCGGGGATTTCTTGTGGCTTGTGGTACTTAGCCTCCACGGAGTTATTTTAAATGTGGAAGTCCATCGGGTCTCGGTATATGATAGACGAAGGCGAAGAAGCTGACCTAACGGTTTAGCGTAGTACCTCCGCCGGCAGTGACATGATAAAGTCTTATGAGACGCCTTTTGGCTGCCTGGATGTGTAATTCTTGCTTGCGTTTCCCATGATAAGTAGCTCCTGCCGAGTCGTCTCCGATGGATCGACATGGCAAGAGGAACGACGCAGGAGTCTTATTCAGCCAGAGCAGACCGGCATCGTGAAACGATACCAGACATGGAAAGAGTAGAGGTCCAAAATGTGGCGCGGATGCGTACCATATCAACTCGACCAGAGGATATAAGGGCACGATGCTGGCGATATTCTGGACGAGCAGGGTAGACGTTCTGGTCAACCAGGCATCCCTCAACGATTATCCTCAGATAAAGCATCGAGATCTCATCAAGAACAATGCCGTCCGATGGTTCTTCGAAGAAATCTGGAAGTGAGTCACCTGATGTCCTAGCAAATAAGAACTGAAGCTAAAGAGACTTAAGAGAAGGATGAGACCAAGAAAGGGTCCAAGTCGGACCAGTCGGGGTCATCTAAGGTACGCCATGCTTTAGTAGCGGAGCGGCTAAGCGCTAACCGTCGGAAGAATTCGTCAAACTCGAAGAAGGGCAAGAAGTCGGACAATACCCATGGTGGTGAAGTGCCGGCGGGTCACTCGCCTCCCGACTTCTTTTCGTTCTACGACCCCAGCGCTTGATGCCGTCGAAGGCAGCTTGCCATGGGCCGAGGCTCGGCCAGACATTGTAGGGGAAGTGGCCCGACTTTTGTGGGCAAGATGAGGTTCGGTATAAGGCGCGACGTCCGGGTATACCAGGAGTTTACGGTTCATTTCTCGAGATGGTCTATTGTTATTGAACGTTTATGTGCTT
The DNA here is from genome assembly GCA_004155035.1 of Monosporascus sp. 5C6A. NCBI lineage: Eukaryota > Fungi > Ascomycota > Sordariomycetes > Xylariales > Monosporascus > Monosporascus sp. 5C6A. The sequence goes on along the minus strand of QJOB01000003.1, from coordinate 440,857 downwards.
CCAGAATCGTGGGCGGATGAAGAAGAGATCTAGTCACTCCTTTTATATCTCATATGCGTAGCAGACTCAAATGAACTCGGTGTTCCTCAAGCTTTGCAAAACAAGCCGGCGTCTTTAATGGTTGATGTCAGCACTGGGGTGTAGAGGCGATGAGGAATTCCCAGTGCGAAGGAAGATCTGACCGGAGAAAGACTGCTAACTCAGCATCATTTGAATTGCGATACGTATAACCAATGTTGCCAACTTTTCGGTTGCCTTTATTAAGGGCGCAATAGCCTGGTGGTACTTAGCGTGACGTCGAAAAGCATCACTTTTGTCATGGGACATGATGGAAGTCGATAATTTGAACAGGGACGCAAATCACATGCTGGGGATGTGGACCTAGCTTTATCGAATGACTAGGAGTATTTTCACTTAACCGGCCGAGGCGTATGAATGGCGGTCCCTAGCCGTAAATCTGGGTATTTTGAGCTAGACGAGGCTGGCACTTTGACGCTATGCGGGGTCAAGCTTGGCGTAGAAAGATATATGATAAGAGAACGGGGTAAGTTGAGTTATTTATAATTTTGCCGGAAATTTATATAGCAGATAATATATATCCTCCAAAGTTTAACGCTGTTAAATAAGGTTAACGTAGTTATTTATTAAATGGCCCCTTTAGGAGGATAGCTCGGTTTCATGTATAGGATCGTTATATGCCATAGACATAGGCCATGACGTACCGCCCCTCCATCACAATATGCTTCCATACGAGAAGTTCACAAGACCCAAAACGAAGCCCCTCCTGTGCACACCTAACAAGCCACCTTCTGGGGCACATACATCGGGCACGCACTTCGTCCACATGAGATTCGTGCGTTCGTTGCTTCGCTCATAACTAACTCGATACCGGGCTGAAGCATTTAAACCTTTTCCTTCGTGGTCCTTCGGTCAAAGCTCCGAACATATTGCTTACCTACCTACTTAACTAGTACCTTTCCCTTCTTTATACAAATTCATTCAAACTCTACAACCCTACTGGGCAAGCCAAGCCGTCGTGGGTAGAAATTTCAGATGAGATCAGATCACCTATAAGAAGGCCATAGCAGCTTAACCATCCTGCAGACAAATCTATAAATCTCACCACAAAATCTTCAATCATGTTCGACATCTTACCCAACCTTCTTTCGTAAGCTTGAGCTGCTTTCTCCGTACCACAGGCGTGGGATATTGCCGCTGACCCTGTTCCACGTTGCAGCTCTATAGCCTCGTTTCTCTTCCCGCTCTTCGCCTCGTACAAGGCCCTCAAGACCTCGGACCCGGCCCAGCTTACGCCTTGGCTAATGTACTGGTCCGTCCTGTCCTGCGTGTTCCTCGTCGAGTCCTGGGCCTGGTTCATCCTGTTTTGGGTTCCCTTCTACTCGTACATGCGACTCTTCTTCCTCCTCTACCTCGTTCTGCCGCAGACGCAGGGCGCCCGCCACCTCTACGAGACGTACCTCCACCCCTACCTCCAGGAAAACGAGACGACCATCGAGGAGTTCATCGCGAGCACCCACGACCGACTCAAGGCCGCGGGCCTAGCATACTTGAAACAAGCTATCGAGCTAATCAGGGTCAGGGTACTGGGCATGCCGCCCAGTGAGGCCGAGAGGGAGGAGCCAAAGGCCGCCGCAGCACCGCAGACCTTCACGCAAACGCTGCTTGCTAGGTTTAGCATGCCAGCCGCGCGGTGGGCTGCCGACAATGCGGGGACCGCCGGCCAGGACTTCTTCAATATGTTAGCGGGTGCTGTGGGAGCCGCGTCCGGCGGCCCTAGTACCGTCTCGGGGGCGGCGGCTCGGAACGACATGCCGGGAGGCGGGTTCCTCGTACCCGAGAACCTCGGCGGTGCACAGGAGAAGATGACGTTCATCGCCGCGCAAAAGGAGCGTCTGGCGTTCATGTTGGGCGCGCTGGAGAGGGAGGCGCAGCAGCTCGAGAGGACCGAGGAGGAGGAGCGCAGGGCCGCCGAGCAGGCGCGAGAGGGCCCCTCGCGGCCGCCGAGCGGACATAGCGTGTGGAGCGCCCTGAGCAAGAGCCGGAGCGAGGTCGACTTCGAGAAGATCGATGCCGAGTCCGGGGCCGAAGAGGACGAGGGGGCGGCCTTGCGGAGGAGAGGACAGCCGTCCGAGGGTGCTCAGGGTGACGCCGACGGCCCGAAACCCTGGAACTTCTTGGGATGGGGCGTGACTGGGGGCGTGCCGCCCGAGAGCGGCAGGAGTTCTGGATTCGAGAAATGAGTGGTCTAGAACTGTGTTAGGATATATCTGCCGGGATGGTTGGCCAGAGTTCGTGTTCGCGCCTACTGGTTTGCATAGATGCTCTAGAGCCATTATGGGGCACCCAGGAACGGTAACGACGTCGGCTTCGGTGAATGGACAGGGCTATCCCACGGGATGATCACAGTATTCTAGACTTGCAGCCTGGGAGCTGGGAGCCACACCTACTTGCGGCTTGTATCATTATCGGTTCTATGTCCTGACTCGTCTATCCGCCCCGCTTTGCCCTTGCCGTATGTGACAGGAACAGATCCGTATATGCGTAGATGATGCACTGCCCATAGCCTAGGTCGTCGCGCATCGGATTTTGTAACGTTCTGTCACCCTCCATTTTGAAGCCAGTCGGGTATATTCCACCTCCGTCCCCTACGGCGTAAGATATCGTACACTCGGCTCACCCGGCCACCCGCATGCTATGCTTTCCGACCTCTTTCTTCATCATGCCTTCTTGAACGGGTAGCGCACCTCGTCGTCCTTCCTCAACCAGATCTGCTTCCTCTTCTTGGTTGTGACGTGCTCGGCCCACTGCTGGACGGCGTGCGTCTTCATGAACTTGCGGATGAACCGCGGGTCCCACAGCTCCGACGCGATGCCCAGGTCCTTGCAGCACCGCATCAGGGCGTTCGACTTGCACCCCTCGGACGCCGTCGACACGCCCTCCTCGCTGAAGTACTGCTGCTCGCCGCGCGCCTGGGCCACGAACCTAATACGGGGAAGACCACTCACGTCAGCCACAGTCCCTACGTCTGGCGGAACTCCGGCGAGATGAACAGGAGAAGGTGACGCGGGGAAAATAGGGAAAAAAAACAAGGTAAGGAAAGACGGGGTTAGAAGAACTCACCGGCCATGCACGACCAGCGCGTACTCCCTCGTGACCAGCTTCTCGTGGACCATGAGCTCGCCGCGCGGCGCCAGGCCCCAGCCGCCGGGGCCGAAGGCGGCGTTGAGGATGCGCCGGTACTTGATCTCGGGCAGGTAGATGATGCCGTCGGGCTTGACCTCGATGTCGTCGGGGTCCAGCGGCGCCTGCAGGATGGCCGACACCTCGGGCGGGAACGCCGACGTGCCGAGCCCGTGGTACGACTGTGTCCAGTCGATCGGCTTCGCCGAGCCGCCGTCCGTGGCGTCCAGCTCGCTACCCTGGGCGGGGGGTGCGTCCGGCAGCGGCGTCCCCGACACGGCGGGGATGGGGGTCCGCGGCGGCTCCGCGGCCTTCGAGGCTGTCGTCGGGGTTGCTGCTTCTTTGGATGCTGCCGATGTAGTCGAGGCCCGTGAGGACGTTCTTCCTGCTGCCGAGGTTGTCGCTGTCCGCTTGGTGGTCGCTGATGTCGATGTCTGCGCGGGGACGTAGTAGGATCGCGGTTTGGCCGTCACGAATCTCTGGGCGTAGGTCTTGGAAGAAGGAGGTGCGATCCTCAGACGACTGCTTGCCGCTCGGAGCGGTGGTATAGTGCGTGACGCCATTTTTTGGTATTGTTATTATCTCGTTGTCGACCTTGTTTGCAGACGTTGTGTCACGGACGATTGGAGGGGTCTCGAAATTTTGGAATGATGTCGCTAAATTGTACAGATACTAAAGTTCTACAGTACAGGGTAACTAACTAACTATCTAGCGAAAAGTGGATGGATTAGCGGCCATTAGTGTAGCCGGTCGAGGTGGCGCTGTTCATGCACCATACGCCGCTGTGAATCGCTGAGGCTAGTGGGGGGAGGCACCTAAGTAACAGCCAAAGGCGGCATCGAATTAGCGCCTCGGCACTTGATACATACCAACATGAACTCAATGCAGTAAATCTTACCGCCGTCGAATGAGTCGGGCATCGGGGTGGGCTTGCTAGTTGATGATATACCACCCCCCCAACACGCCAGAATATGAGTGAATATTACGTCTTTAAGTAGTCCTGAGCGGAGTGGCTTTCTTGCTCTAGGCATCCCGTATCTCTTAACTTTTTATAAAAGATGTCGTCCCCCTCACTTCACCCAGTCACGCATCCTTCGTTGATGTTCTCTCGTCGTTGTGGTGTCTCTTCCAACACGCCCTGAAGATTTCCATCTGTCACTTAGCGTTAGCAAAACTCATCCTTGGATACGTGAGGAGGCCATATGTGGAATCGACTCACCTCCTTCTTGCATTGCCGCCAGTCTTTCTTCTCGAAGTAGCAGTCGGTCAACTTGGCATTTTCATCTGCGAGCTCCGGTTAGCTTTCAGCCTCAGCTGAATCGGGAACCGGTCGACGGCTTGGCGTTCTCTTTCGTACCTGCGCATCCGGTGCTGAAGATCCGCTTGTCCCTGTTGTGACTCAGCGAGACAGCTAAGAAAACCTCGAAGAAACCACGTACCAGTCGTCAGGTTCATCGTCATCCTGGGTCCCAGCGGCTTGTTGAGCTGTGCTTTCCTGCTTCGACATTTTCAGATTTGTTGGCGTGGTAGACGCCTCGTCAGCAATTGGGGTTTTAGTGAGGCCACTGAGGTTGCAAGTCAGCAGTTGGGTCTGCGGTGCGCGTTTTAGCGGGTAAAGCCGCTGGAGAGCGGTATAAGTTCGGGTGCAGTTTGATGGCATCGTTGACCCGAAACGGACATCACTGGCATTGTTTTACAGCAAGCAGGGCCGCCTTCAAGCCGAAGTCGAGACGCCAATTCGCTCTGGGACAATGGCTCCGCGAAAACTGAATGTGCTAGTGTACACGGGTGTGGGATCGACGGTAGAATCCGTTAAGCATGCCATCTACTCCCTTCGCCGCCTCCTATCTCCGAACTACGCCGTCATCCCCATCACAGAGACGGTGCTGCTGAAGGAGCCATGGGCGCCTTCTTGCGCGCTGCTTGTCTTCCCCGGCGGGGCAGATCTCGGCTATTGTCGCGTCCTGAACGGCGAGGGCAATTCCCTCATCGCCCAGTATGTGCGACGGGGTGGCTCGTATCTGGGATTCTGCGCCGGAGGGTACTACGGGAGCCAAAGGTGCGAATTCGAGGTTGGCAACAAGGCTATGGAAGTCATCGGGCCTAGGGAACTTGCCTTCTTCCCGGGAACGTGCAGAGGAGGTGCATTCAAGGGCTTCCAATACCACAGCGAGAAGGGTGCTAGGGCCATCCGGCTGAGCGTAGCAAAGGATGCATTCAAAGGGGCAGGCGTGCTTCCCGACGAATTCACCTCCTACTACAATGGGGGAGGTGTCTTCGTCAAAACCAGTGATGAGAGTACCGATGTCGAGTCGATCGCAACCTATGTTGATGATCTCGACGTCGATGGGGGGAGCCTGAAGTCCGCTGTCGTGTATTGCAAGGTCGGTCAGGGCGCAGCCATCTTGACGGGGCCGCATCCCGAATTTGCCGCGGCGAATCTCAGCCCTCAGTATGACGTCCCTGGGTACGACGAGCTGATAGCTAAATTGAAGGCCGACGACGAGGCTCGGACAAACTTTCTGAAGGCGAGTTTGAGGAAACTGGGGCTCGAGGTTAACCAAGAGACCTCGTCCGTACCATCTCTGTCTAGGCTCCATTTATCCTCAGTCGTCAGCAGCGATGTCGACGATTTGCTTTGCTCCTGGGACGAGATCATCACCAAAGAAGAAGACCAGGAGTTTATCAAGGCCGAGCAGGACACCTTCCACCTAGAAAAGCCAAGTACGAGGTGGTCTTTTAATGGCTTGAAAAAGTCATTGCCTCCTGGGGATGTCGATGATCACGCCTCCGAAAGTCAGGATTCGTCGGAAGCAACGAGCGAACGCATGATCGATTACAGCACCATACTTAAACGCATAGTCATACATGACGAAAACTGGCCCGAAGCTAAAGCGACTCCTTACTTCAATCACCATGCCTTCTATGGTAGCCTTCAAGAGTACCGGAGAAAGGATACACAGGCAGAAGAATGGGGTGATTACCTCATGTATGGCGAAGTCGTCACGAGTACCAACACCCTGCTCGAGAAGAATTACAAGCTCCTCTCTAAGCTTCCTTCCGGCTTCACACTGGCTGCAACAACCCAGGTAGCGGGACGGGGGCGCGGTAGCAATGTCTGGGTCTCTCCGGCCGGAAGTCTGATCATGTCGACGGTGATCAACCACCCGGGTCACCTGGCGACGAGCAGGCCCATCGGTTTCATCCAGTACCTAGCCGCCATCGCTATCGTGGAGGCGGTGAAGTCCTACGACAGGGGATACGAGGATCTGCCCGTCAGGCTGAAGTGGCCGAATGACATATACGCACGCGACCCGACGAAGCCCACAGACGAACCCCCCTCCTACGTCAAGATCGGCGGCATCCTCGCCAACTGCGCCTATTCGTCCGGGTCGTACCGGATCGTGCTGGGCATCGGCCTCAACACCGCCAACGTGCGGCCCACAACCTCGCTCGACGCGCTGCTGCCGGCGCACCTCCCGCCCTTCCGCATCGAGCGGCTCCTTGCACGCATATTAACACGTCTCGAGGTCCTCTACAAGACCTTCGTACGCCGTGGCTTCACCCGGGAGCTCGAGGCCGCCTACTACGCGCATTGGCTGCACGGGCGCCAGGTCGTCACCCTCGAGGCGCAGGGCGGCATCAGGGCCCGCATCGTCGGCATCACGAGCGACTGGGGCCTGCTGAAGGCGGAGGAGCTGGGCAACGACGACAGGCCCACGGGCAGGATGTGGGCGCTGCAGAGCGACGAGAATAGCTTTGACTTCTTCAGGGGCTTGATAAAGAGGAAGCTGTGAACTGAGTGGGCCGGTTTGCGCCGCTTAGTGCTGGAGCTGTGTAGCTTTAGACGATAAGGAGAAACGGTCCATATGTGGAATGACTGTTAAGTACTCTTATGTATTTATTGGTTCCTGTCCCTCTTGCATATGCCAACGCTCTGCTTACTTTTAAAGTCCTGCCAGCACTTCTCTGCGGCCAGCTGGCTGTCTCCCTCTATCGACCCCTAATGCCGGCTAATGGCTGCGATCAAGTTAAAACATGTATCACCCTCAAGCATGTTCACCCGCTTGCATGGTAGTAACTAGGTATACACATAAAATTGACCACACCTGTCTTCTCCCTTTGCGGTTGGACCAATCTCGACTTAATCTAACTCCCTACTCCCAGCCCATGCCTTTCGCTCCTCGGGGGACTCCTTCCTCCGCCTCTGGTGCCCCTCGTGCGCGCGACACCGTTCCCAGGCCTCGCAGAAGGCGTGGCTCACGGCCTCCTCCACCCTGACCGCGGGGCCGTCGCACGCCAAGTGCGCGACGAGTTAGGTTATCAGTGGTTCCGAGGCGGCTTTCTGGGCCGTCATTTACTATACGTGCCGTGACTGATGAGTGGCGGTTTAGAGGAATGCAGGTCGACGTTATTTACCGCATCTATCGTAGGTTGCAGAGCGTCTAGCCAGGTGTACCCGGTAACCTGCCCGTTACTTGGGTATGCACTATCAAAAGGAACAAAGATGCCATGATATCATGGATGTCGAACAGGCATATACTGAATCAGTTGATGGCGTTTTCTTCCCGAGACGCCGGATACCCCCCCCTTTCGGTATCTCTGACCACCGTTTGATAAACGATAAAGACTCCTTGCAAAGTCCTAATAATCCGACTTTTGCTTTGTTCGATGCGCTTTGGGTCGGGACGCCTCAGGTGGCTCACTCCCGCGTATGGAGCTGGGGATGTAGTTCAACATCAGTCTAACTCGGAATTGCCACTCCGTGAGACTTGAGAGACTCACGCATCGTTGGGCCCGGTTCTCGAATGAGTCCACATCAGGTACCTACTACGGGGTTTAAAGCCCGCGACGGCCAACTCATCTCAACTCGCATTGGCATCGAATAGCAACGTCTGGAAGAGCGCGGCTATCTGCTCATCCGACTCGTACTCATCACCATACCACTCTTCGTCCCTCTCCTGTATGTGCTCCATTATCATATTAGCTAGCGCGCCGATCTGCGGCACATTCGAAGGTTGGACTGCCCGGCAGAGACATATCATGGTTCTCAGGGATTCGTCGAGGTCCGGGCACGGATCGTTCCCGTTAGAATCCGGAAGCAGCTCGGCCGCGTGGGTACGTATTCCGGGATGCCCAGGCTCGGTGACGAGGTCCGCGGTGGTGGCGTCGAGTTCGTAGTTTAGCACCGCCAGTGCGTTTATTATCTGCGCGGACGTTAGGGAGGGCAATGCACCCAAGCTGGCCAGGTGAATGAGCAGTTGCTTACGTATCCGATGTTCTGGAGGTTGTCTATAATTGCATTGCTCTGCATATCCCTGGGGATTATGTGAGCGCACGTAGTTCCTAGGTTGAGCTCTTAAGGCCCTATCGACTGGGCATAGGAGAGCTGGGAAGCCGCTTGCAGACTTACTCATATCCATCGTCACCCTCTAGGTCTTGCCCTCCACTGCCAAAGTCGATCAACTTCAATATCGGTGTTATATAGTGTTCTGTGTCTTCGGGGTTGGCAACGCAGGGACCGATCATAACTTGGATCCGTTAAACTCTGTAAACTGTTTGAACACCCTGCCTCACCCCCTTTCTACATCTTTCCTCCCTAGCGGGCTTACCATTTTGGGTATGTATATCATTATGCACCAGAGGCGTAGGATCCCGTTGGGAGTCGACTCCCTCTATCGCGGGTCCGCCACCCTCCATGCTGGGCTGCTGGGGCGGCCATGCCATAGCCATACACATGCGTATCACAGTCGGAATCTTAGCAACTCACACTCAACGAGTGGCTTGGGCGGTCCGACTCACAGCACATGAAGAACCTCCACAAAACCCTGTTAGGAAGTCTTTCCAACCCCGCGCTCAGCGCCTTGTCGATGAATTCTTCGACTGTCCCGTGCTCGATCCATTCTAGGAACAGCCAGTCTTCCGCCTTGTGCCAGCGAACGCCAGAAACCCGCCGGCGGAGAGGATCGTCGGGTACATCGATGAGTCGGACGATGTGCGTAGCATAACGTAGTATCTAATCATCTGTTAGCCGCACCCCTCCCCGCCCGCATCGAACGGCGACCGTTAAGCGTAACTAGCCTTCAGCCATTTCTTCTCGTTCCGTAGCGGCTTGTTCCACAAGCTCCCTGCGTCCACATCGTCAGGCATCTCGTCGTCGACGTCCATGGGATCTCCGTCCCCGTCCGGCGAGAGCGGCGGAGTTCCGGACTCGTTGCTGTGACTGGTCGCGCTCTGATCCATTTTCAGGGCTATCCGCTTGGGCGCGTCGCTCGCGGCCGGCTGGTATTTGACGCTCCACGTCAGCGCGCTGGTCCCCGCGCCAGCCTGCCTCTCGAGCTCGAAGCGCTTGCGCTTGTCCCCGTCGAAGTACTGCCGGAGTAAGTCGGTCGTGCGCTCGAGGTCTTTTGCTTGCATAGCTGTCTGGACGACTCTACTTCGCTATTCCCGGCGGTCCTATGTTCCGAGCGTAAAATTGGCGAGGTTAGGTGCGTTTGTGGCTACATTGAAGATGTCTACAAGCCCGGGGCTGGTTTAGGCAGAGGACTCTTTGTGGTGGTCGAATTCCCTTGACTAGTCCAAACTCGATATACAAAGGCACTCCTTTTTACGGAGGCCTTGCCTAGGCTTCATTGTTTGATTTCTGGGGCCTCTTCTCTTTCCGGCACCGGGAAATGGCCTTGAAGGTTGCCTTCCTTACATTAATAATCAAACCAGCCTGAAAGGAGATATCCGACCAATTATACGAGCTCCTAAAGGGGTAGGGTCTACATGTCAAATAGCCATGTTTCGGCGAGACTGTTTTCTGGGAAGATTAACATACGGAACTATAAATAGGGGCAATGACCAAGTTCATATATTAACGACGAGTCCTTCAATACCACCTATTTCCGACATAAATCCATATCCCATCGATACTAGCCCAAAGCCGTATAGTGGACCGGAGTTTTCTGAGCAAGGGCGCCACTGACCAGTAAGAGAGTTCCAATGAAGGCTTGAGGGTACATTTCGAGCTGAAGTGACTTGTTTTGAGAAGATTGACTATGGTATATTCTGGAGATGCTGAGTATCTTGTGGTGTCTGCTTGGTTCGAATGGGTTAGAGAGCCATATTGCGGCTACACTTTATACTCCGCGCACTCCAACAATGACTAACATGTGAAGGGGCCCTTCGAATTCTGGGGGTCATGGACCGTGGTGGGTTTGTGGAGGGCTGTACAAAGGACCGCACGGATCACTGTGGGAAGGCAGTCCCCTGTGGTACGTTTCTACTCCGGGTGTATAACGGAGCTATTTGTCCTTAGTAGAGGTGATTCGGGAGAGATATGGAAGAGGCATAACTGCCTCTGCTTGTTAGGATGGCTAGATTCACCCAGGTTTATAGAGGAGCTTGTTTCTAGCTATGATTCCCGTAACATAGGATAGGTATTGAAAGGGTGAGATACGTGTAGCTGAGAGTTTGTATGCCCCACGGGTGCGCAACTAGGCCTAATGAGTGTGGCGCAGGTGGTGTTGCTCATGCCTCCTTCCCACAGAGCTCTTCGGAACCCAGTCAGTCCCATTCGCTCTCAATTTCTCGGTGACAGCCGCAAGGTCAACCCCGAGAACGTTTTCAATGAAGCGTGGAGGCTCGGTGTTATCCCAGTTGCCGGCCATCGCTGCTCTCAATTCTGATCCCTTTGACCCCGCCCCGTAGCCGATCAGGGTGACATCGACTGCACTGTGGCCGCCGGTCGACCAGTGTACACCAGCCGAGTCGCTGATAAGCCCCGACAGTTGAGAGATCAGCTCTGAATCCTCCAGACTGAGGAGCATATCAACCACGTCATCTGGTAAGCCGGCTAGCCCGGACATGGGCAGAATCTCATCGACCAGGTATACCCTACGATCTGTACCGTTATACGCAGACCACAGGCTGTTGACCTCCTCTAAGCTGGCACTGACGTCCTTAAGCGGGATAGGGTTGAAACCGTTCAACGTCAAGCCACCGCACTCGTGGTCAGCAGCGCTCATCATCAGCGTGTCGGGGTGATCATCGATCCACCTCTTCACGTAGTCCACCACGTCGTTGTACATGATGATGTCGTGGAGGTGAGCCGCGGGGTCATTGGCGTGGCCCGCGTGGTCGATTCTGCTCGCCTCGATCATTAGGAAGTAGCCCTTTTCGCTGTCTGCGCTCGCGCGGTCCAGCGTGTTGAGAGCCGTCTCCACCATCTCGAGGAGGGAGGGCTCCGTCTCGTGCCTGACGCGGTCGATCTCGTACATCATCTGGTCGTCATTGAACAGTCCGATGTACGGCAGGACGGCAGCCTCGCCCTTGCCCTTCTCGAGCTCGTCGAACTGTTCCCTGTTTTGCATGACGCGGTAGCCCTGCTCCCCGGCCCAGCCGAAGAGGTCGACGTCATCGCTTCTGCAGGACCCCGAATCTGACCGGGGTTTGTAGTAGCACCTCCCACCGCCGAAGAGCAGGTCAACTACGGACCCTAGTGGGTGCGAGTAGCCGATCTGCTGCGAGGCGATATCCTCGTACGAGTCCCTGTCGAGGACGTGCGCCGAGTAACACGCTGGCGTCGCGTGATTGATCACCGAAGTTACGACTAATCCCGTCTTGTACTCGGCTAGATGGGCTGCTTCAAGGATGGTGCCAACCGGAGAGCCACTGGGGTCTACGCCGACGGCGTCATTGTATGTCTTGACGCCGCAGGCGAACGCGGTAGCCGATGCGGCTGAATCCGTGATGAGATTATCGCTGGACAGTGTCTGGACATTACCGAGCACCTAGGGTGACAAACAGAGTAAGCGACTTGTCAGGAGCAACAGCTCGATTCTAGGAGACGCACTAGCTTATCGGCAGCCAACTGAAAGCTGACAGGCGCGTCGGGGTTTTCGCCATTTTGCAGCAGTGAGACATAGTCCCTTGCCATCGTCTGGGATGCAGGCCCGAAGCCATCTGCGTATGCGTTAGTATTTCGTGTTGACGACTGAAGTCCGATTGTTCGCTTGCTTTGTGGTTCAAGAAGCTCATGAGGGCTAGAGAGCAGAAGTATGGACAAGTCTGTGACTAGCCGACGTGCGGTTCGGATGGGGTTATATTCTAACATACCGGGAACGATGTATATGAAGCTTCTGGCCCTTGTGGTGTTCCATGTCCCAGCCGCGTGGCTCTGGGCTACGAAGCCGCAAGCCGCGGCGAATACCAGACGGTACTGCATTGCCCCTGTGTCCGAGGAGCCTACTCTTGTCGACAATTTCAAAGCTGAATGCGACCACTACATCACGAGCATCGGTTCCTGGGCTTGGCTCTGCTCATAAATGGATGACTACCAACGGCTATGACTGCCATGAACGTGGCCATCCTGCGTTCCCCTCATGACGTAGCGATATAATCCCGGTTCCTGCATATGTGTTCGCCGGAAGATACGAGTGCCCGTCGAGAATAGCTGTTGGTCGCATGAGCAGCTTCCCTGATCGAGTTCAGAATGCGCTTGGCGGGGTGCCAAGATCTCCGACTCCGCATTTGCGTGGGCAGTGGTTAGGGCTGTGCTGTGCTGTGCGAGCGGGACAATGATAGGCAACTGATGCTATTTTCGCTTCCATTCTCATTTATTTGGGTGAAATATGGCTTCTGTTCCTAAGCACATATTCTCATTGACAATAGAGACAGTGTTAAAGCATCTCCAGCACACCCCGTTGAGTTTTGAAGCCGGTATTTTAGTGTAGTGACATGTATTCGCTACCCTTATGATTAGCGGGATTCTTATATCTAAATCTTACCTCCGAATAGCTGTGTGATCCTTGGCTCTGCATGACCAGATAAGGGAGCCAGCCTTTTCGTCCTTCAATCACAGCCATGCATTGAATTTCTGGCAAGATGAAGAGCGGCGCAACTTTGATTATTCTATCCGTGGTGCGGGGGATTACGCGTGGTGATGAACCGACAGGGCATACTTAGTAAGTCTCGTTCGATTATTAGGAACAGGGATGTGGCTGCTACGACTACATCTCTAAGGCCCGGTTAGGAGTGGCTGCCCTCCGGGTCTGCAACGGGCGGCAACATCTTTGCTTCCTCCAATTCCTTGAAAGTCCGCTGGAACTCATCCCAGGTGTCGGCATATCCGTGCCAACCCATCTTTCTTGCCTTCGACATGCTCGCAACGTTGCTGTAGTTCCTGCCGAGCAGGAACGACAGGAAGTCCCAGTTCGCACTATCCCATGCTGTTTGGTCGAGGCCGTACCTGTCGCGCAAGCGCTCCCAGGCCTTCACCACGTCGGGCCTCTTCGCCCACTTCTGCAGGTCTATCTGACAGTTGACCTCGCTCTGCTTGAACTCGCCCTTTAGACCCAACTTGGCGTCGACTTCTGAGGCGGGAGGTCGTGGGTGCAACTTCTTACTATTACTCTCGAACCCCGGATAGGGTTCCTTCCCAGAACCGTCATCTGAAGGAAACATATGCTCCGGGATGGTGCAACCAAATCGCGCGGCAAGTCGCGGCCAGAGATCCTGCCAGCTCTGCGTATCACCGTTGGTCACATTGAAACGCTGGTTAGCGGCATTCGAGGAGTTGCTGGCCCAAAGGCAGAACTCCGCATGAAGCTTCGCAGACGTCCAGCCGTTGAAGGCTAGATAGTTGGTTTTGTTTCCCGGGAAGATGAGTTTCGAGCCCTCCAGCTCCTTGCTCACTGCCGCGTAGAGACCAATGCATGTGGCGAGGTTCATGAAATTCGCTTTCGCAAAGCCAATCACGTCCTGTGGGTACGTCACTGTCCAGGTCCACTTGTTGCCAGCGTCCTTGGCGGCTTTCTCGAGAACGCGCTGTTGCGTGTAGTAGAAGTTGGGTGGACGGTCCTCTTGCTCGAGCCAGAACAGCGAGGGATCGTCGTCCTCGCGCATCGGGTTCTTCGGTTGCCCGAGATGGACGCCGTACTGCTTGAGCCCACAGGTCAAGACAATGTGCTTGAGCTCCTTCGTCTGCCCGGACTTAGTGAGAGCCTCTAGGAAGTTCGAGAGCATGGATCCATTGATGCGCGCGGCTTCAGCTTCGTCTGGATTCGCTAAGTATGCACAGAAGAAGATGTGGGTAACAGGCGGGATGTGCGAGAGAGATTTGGTCATTTCATCGGCCGATGTCTGGAGATCTAGAGTAGCATGCTTCACTTTTGGATGCGGAGTGGACTTCTGCGATCGTGAAAGCGTGTAGACCTCAGTGAAGTCCGGGGAGTTGGTCAGGGCGCCGACCATGGCCGTACCCGTAATGCCTTTTCAGGCTAGATTAGTAACAATCATTATGAATGGCTCTTCAACGAAGCTGCTAAGACCATATGGAGATTGGCTATCTCACTCACCAGTAGCTCCTGTCACTATTGCTGTAGGCATCTTGTCCGTATGAGTTTCAATGACTTGGGTGCACGGTTGCGGTGAGTTTGGTTCTTGCTAGCTGGGAATAATTACAGTCGATGGAGAACATGCGATAACCAGTATATATTAACTCCGGGTTTATATCACCGTGGAAATTAAGGTTACTTCCATGAGCTCAGCATGATACGGGGTGGGTGCGCTCTTGGTAAGGATGACGTAAACGATCGTGATGTGTGCGGAATCGTACCAAATCCGAACATAGTAAGAATATATTATAGGCCCGCTTCACTTACGTATGTCTATCAATGGTTCGCGGTAGTTCCGACTTTACTTCATTTCGGTCCTGGGTTGAAGAGTAGGTACGAGAGATGATACCCTTTCCGCCATATAGCCCGTCGGCTGACATGTAGGTGACGAGTGACGTAATGCGACCAGTAATAGGACAGAGCTATGTTGCACTTCCACACAATGACGGGCAAGATGAAGATAAGAGTCCGCGATATTGAGATAAGCGGTTAGGCTTCGCAGTCTTTCAGGACGTTCTATCATTACCTTTTACGGAGCGTTGAGTGGGTTACGCTTCCAGGGAAAGACTGCAAAGGACAACATGATGTAACTAGCCTGCAGTCAGGAGCCCCTTTCATGAGTTTGTAAAGGTAACTCGACACACGAATGGAGGATTGCTGAAGAAGTGGGTCCAGATGGTTCTAGTAGTTCGGTACGGTTGCTCGGGAGCGGATCGAGCCGTTCGGCTCGTCCCTAGTTCAACGTCCAAGCTCCCGGAGACTGAAGAGGCTATGACAAAGAAAGCTCGGCAACCGAACAAGGACGCTTGGCGTTCTTTGTCTGGCGAGTGCATGACAAAAGCACTTGGTGAGCTAATCACTACTCCCTCATGCTAGCTCCTCTTTCAAGCAACTCGGATGAATACAGCCTTCCTTGAGCGTACTTACCATAGAAATTCCAGAGTGGGACATATCTAAGCGAAATAACCTGACCCCTCCGCTACACACGCAGTGCTCCGCACGGACCCGGTACCTTCCTTTAACTCCAACAACCGGCAGTCTCCCAGCCAGGGAAGCTATGCTAAGTGGATAAGCACCGAGTATCCATGATAAACCACGGCATGCCCAGCTCTCTAATGGTATAACTCGTGCCACTTAATTCCTCATCTCACCTTTGAAGGGTATAGGGCTTGGGCATACTCCTTGGCGCGGGGCGACTCTCTAGCGCAACCCATGACGAGATGATGGCTCTCCTCAGTGCTGACCAGGGATGCCCTGTATATGAGAGTGGGGGAGAAAAGCTTATATCGCGGCCCATCGTTACCCGCCTTGTAGTGGGGGCGGAAAACTCCTATAACACTGCAGCTCTCCTGTACTGCTCATGTAGTAGGGTCGGAAACTATTACCGCGACAAGTCTGACGGCATAAGAAGCGGGTTCGCATGAGTAATCCGCGTCTTGGTCTCCTGATGTGAACGCTTGGCCGACAGGGATTTGTATAAGCCTGCTGAGTCCTCGGTTCCCGCGTCTCGTAAGTTATCAGCGGGCTCTCCATGAAGTTACACAATGCTTCGCTCCCGTTGCTGCTAGCGATGCGCAGCCAAGAGGTCAGGTTAAGATCATCTGTCCTTGGTGGTCCACTCCCGGCTACCAGTCTAGTGAGCACGACAAGGGGACACTCGCGTGAGCCCACGAAGAGATTCAGGAGGGACTCAAAGATCATCTAATCTGTTCTTTTTGGGCTGACGGATCTCGCTGCGCGGTATGTCGCACACTCTTGATGTTAACATGTCAATTCGTGGTTAAGCACATTCAAGGCTAATCTACCAGAAATGAAGAAAACGCACGCAGACTGCAGATCTGCACATTATCTGGCCCAGCATCGGCAGGTCGTGCCTCTCCCTGGGAAGATACATAAGAAAACCGAGAAACCAATGAATGGGTCAGGTCGACAGTGATTAAAAAGTAGAAGAGATACAATGACAGGACAAATATGTGGTCCCACCCCCTGTTTACCAGCAAAACTTATGGTGTTCAACAACCTATTATAACTCCGATAGAAATCGTAAAATTATTAAAAGAGCTATAATATATAATACTTTACATAAAGATTACGTAATGGATATTAACATTTATATACTCCTTATGTTTTATAAGTTATTATATTTAAAACTTTAAATGTAGATTTTTACTAACAAAAGTTTTAATTTTCTATAGTTAATTTACATAGCGCCTATTTGGCACATGTTAACTTTATTACCAAACGTTTCCATAATGCAACATAGATATCAATAAGTGGGGCCTTCAAAATGCCGTCGAATAATGCTTTTTTTATAATTTTACGCTTTTTATCAGAGTTATAATAGGTTGTTGAACACCATGGGTTTCGCTGGTAAACAGGGGGTGGGACCACATTTTTGTCCTGTCAGTGTAATGAACGGGACAGCTATTGTTTGCATTTATGGTGTTAGAGGTCGTTGCTAACTTAAGTATCATACTCTCAATCACAGTTGCACAAGCTTCTCACCACAATCGAGCTTTGTCATCCTTACCAGTGGGGAATGGGGAATGGGGTCGGCGCGATAACCCCGGCTTTCGAATTTCAAAAAGGGGTTCTCTTTACAAGGTTGTTGTTGTTGTAACATTTAACGCCAGGGGATCGCCGCGTAGCGGCTGTTCCGTAGCCTCCCGTAAGGCATCTAGGCGTGCTAGGTTAGGTATAACTATAAAATTAACTACTTACTCCGTAACAGAACTTATTTAATAAGTTATATCCGTAAACGTTTCGTATTTTCGGCAACTTACGTTATATCCTCCTTACGGCCCAGTAAAGGCAATATCTAATAGCTGTTATATATTAACGTATATAAGTTATATGGTATATTATCCGAAACGTGGCCGTTTTAACCGTATCTGTAAGTATCCGCTTTTTTTTACGCGTTATTGCGTATTAGTTAATAAGTAAAGTTTGTAAAATAAAAAAGAATACAGTAAAACGAAACGTATCCCGAATTCCAAACTTCCGTTATAAATTGTTCGAACTTTTGCAGTTCGATAATTAATAATAAAATTTTTTCGTAACTTTGGTTTTTTTCAGTTAACAAATTTTTTTAATACGGAATTATTTATTAATAAGTTCCGTATTGTAAAAACTTATCGTTTCTTTATAGGCTATAGTTACGTTTTTATTTAAGTATAATATAAATGGGTTTTTTAAGTATTAATTTCTTTTTCCCTTTTTTATAATATAAAAAACGGCCGTTAATAAGCGGTTAAATACTTTAACGGGTATATATATTATTATAATACTTAATAACTGTAAAAAATTACATAAAAGCTTAAAGGTTTTTTATAAGTTCGCGGAAATAATTAAATCTTTTTCGTTCCGTTGGGCGTTTTTTTATTATATTGGCTATTTTTGGAAGTTAATTAATGTTATTCGATAATTAACTAAATATTCCGAATTTTTTTCCTTACCGTATCCGCATTTTAGCTTTATGTCGTTATGTTTAAATTTTCGATAATATTAAACGAAATTTCAGTATTCCAAACATATTACTAAAAAGTAATATAATACGGGTTTAATAAATATTTCCAGTTTATTTAAATAACTTAAACCGTACTTTAATTTTTAATCTTTATATTTTTGCCATAATTTAGATTTAATATATTTTTGTTATTACTTCCGTATTACTTTATTATATTTTTTAATTATAGATTTAATTCCATACGTTATAAGCGTATAATTATTATTAATCTTTTTAAGTTTAAAATCCGATTTCGTTAATTTATTAATTAATTCGTTACTTTTGATATTATAATATTCCGGGTATTAACGTATTTCGATATTATACGTTTCGTATATAACATGGAATTTTAGGTAAACCTATTATAAAAACGACGTAACATTTGCCCGTAATTTTTATATTACTTTTATATTATCTAGATTTATCTATATTCGTTATTTATTTAAGCCAAAAAGAAGTGTAATTACTTATTATAATTCTTTTTATATACCGATAATTTCCGTATCAGAAATTATAAAATAAAACTTCAGCCGGTGTTTATTCGTCGTAATTAACCGTCCGCCTTAATATACCGCGTAACTGTAATCTATTTCGGTTTTATTTTACGAACTGTTTATAAAAACAATTACGTTTTTTAAAAGCAATATTTTATATTATGCTTTAAAAGCTTTAACCGTTTCTTTTTTTCGTTAATTTATATATTAAATTCTTTTTCGATTTTGATAAATATTTCGAAAAAACCAATATTAGTTTTTATATTAAAGATAATAACCTAGCCGTTATTTATACTTTTGTTTTCGAACGTTAATAACCGTTAATGTTTTAACCTTTAATTGTTTTAAATAATTCGATTTAGTTTATTAAAAACTATTTTTTATTTATTATCTATAATTTATATACAAAATGTTACCGGATTATATCAAACGTTACCTGGGTTATAAATAAATCCGCGTTTCGATAAAACGTATTTATAAAGGTAGTTTTTTATACCGGCAAACTGGTTTTAATAATTAAAATAAAAATTTGTTAAATTTCCGTTATATATTAGCCGATTTTCATATTAATTTTCGTTTTTCCCGCGTATAAAAAGTTTCGAATAAGTTTCGTACGTTTTCTATATTACGTTTTAATGCTGTATAACGTAATGAAAATAGCGTAAATAATAACCGATTTACGTAATTTATCCGTTAAAAAACCGTGTTTTATATAAATTAATTTCCGAATATATTACGATAATTATATAATTTTACTTATGTGTTCTGTTATATATCGACGGAATGTAAATTGATGATTAAATTATATTTTTAATTATTTAAAAACAAACTTTTTATTATTATCTTCGGGTTTTCGTACCGGGTAAATCGTAAAGTATGGTTTATTTTTTACTAGTAAGTTATTTTAATTCCGGGGTTTAAAAATATGCATAATGTCACGGTACTAAGTGGCACCTAGTGGGTATATAGGGCAGAACAAGGCGGTCAGTTGCTCGAGCTGACAACGTTCCACTTTTAGTGATGTGATGGCTACGTCTCTTTGTTCTCGTGCCGTAATACATAAGTTCGTATTTTTTTAACGCGAAAAAAACTTTGTTAGTATTTTTTTCTTTTTTTCTTTTAAACATGGTCGGTTAATAATCGCGCGTTTTTTTCAAGTAACTGTAATGTTTTATAAAGGTATATATCGTCGACGTAGCTAAACTTTAACTTTAGATTTTATTAAAATAATTTCGTTACATATAATATATATAATATTAGTAAAAATAACGATTTTTATAAAGTTTTGTAACGGACCTTATTATAATCCGTAATGTTTTTTAAGGCGTATTCGGACGCGTTTATCCGTTAAAGAAAGTCGACGAATTAAAAAGTTTAAAGTGGCTATTTTTATTTCCTATCTATTATAGCAACCTCCGTTTTAATAATATATCAAAAATTTTTTAGACGTTTATTATAACTATCGAAACTTTTAAGCCGTTCGTAAGCGTTTATTTAATTTCGTATATAAAAAACATTATTATATTAAAAGTTTAGTATTCCGATAATAAAAGCCGTTTATATTATTTTTTAATAATTAGTTTTTTTAATTCTTTGTTTAAGTAAGGTAATAACCTTATTAGTTTTTAAAAACGAGGGGAAACTTTATTTTTTTTAACTTATTTTCGATATTATCGATATATTGGCGTTTCATTTAATGTTATAGAATGGGTTAATTAAAGTGCTTTTTTAAAACCTCCCTTAATATAATGCTTAACATAGTTTTAGCATCTTTTAAACAGTTTAACCGTTATGTTATTTATACCCGATAAGATACTAAATATGTTCATAATATATATTTTTATTTTTTAAAATAAGGTAACCTTAATTATTATTTAGTTTTTAAAAGGATTTTAATTTAAGCTATTTACTAATAAGTACCGTTTCAGGATTTCCGTATATAAAGCTTTCGTTTTACTAATATTATTCTTAATAACCTTATTTTTCATTTATAATAAAGGTAATATAAGCCTAAAACCGAATTTATATTATTTAATTATCTTATAAAGTTTATTGTTAATTATTACTTTGTTAATTTTTTTTAATAAACTCGTTTCGTTTTGCGGATTACCGTTAAGAAATAACAGTATTTGTTTATATATCGTTAATTCGTAAGAAACTTTCGAGCTTTATATGCTTTATTTATACGATATACGTTTTGGTATTTTTTTATTTATTATAACGCGGAAAAAGCTAGATTTCGTATTAACTTATTAGTTATTTTCAAGGCCAATGAAATTTTTTTAATTTAGCTTAAATATAAAGTCGTCTAGTTTTTCTGTTATATTGATTTTGTTAATATCCGGTAAGAAGGCCGTACCGGCTTTTATTAATTTTGCGAAAATTAAGAGATCGTCGAAAGGGATTTTTAAGCGGTATTAATCCGGGGTTTCCGTATTTTGTTAGGTATTACCGTTAAAAAATGTAATAGTTTAATTTTAAATCTAGATTGTTACATATTATTATTTTTATAAAGAAATATTCGAAAAGATTAGATTAAGTACGTGCTCCGTTTTATACATGGTTTTTCTGGAGATTCCTATAAAAGTTATCTTACTAGTAATAAGTTATCGCGTTATGTTTATTCTTTTATTTTTCCTTTCCATTTCCGGTTTGAAAATCGGGTGCTAAATATCTTAATTTCTTTTATTAGATAATTGCTTAGTAAGATAAAGTTTATAATATAATCGATAACGGCGTTATTATAGAGTTTTTTATAAATATTTAATTAGATTATATTTCATATATTACTAAAATACCATTATTCTAATTTAAACTTTCGGTTCCGTTTAATATATGTTATTATTTTAAACGTTTTCTTTTCCTAATTCTAGTTATTTATTAAGGCTTAAAATTCGAATCCATAGTAGTTTTGAATTTTAATATATTTTTTGAATTTAAGATTTTTATATTTATATTATATGTTATAGATTATAATATAATATTGAACATGTAGAACTAAGAATACAGAATTGGCGAGACAGTCCGTTATATATGGGTCCGCCAAGGCTACGCATAGACTTTCCAAAGTTGCAGCCCTTAGCGTACCCCATAATCCTTAATATTATTTTTATTTTTTATTATTAATATATTTTGAAAATAGTTATATACGGTATTAAAGCGTTACGTATATTATATTAGGCTACGTATAAATCTCGTAGCTTAGGCATATTTACGTATCGAATAACGTTTATTATTTATTTTTTTGGTATCGTTTTTCGAGATTAATTTATTATGAAATAAACTATATTTTATTTCATTTTGGTTTTATTTTTTATCTAAGAAAAATTACGTTTAACTATTTATCCTTTTATAATAAAAATGTAATTTTAAGATTTTATATTAATATTTCAATTTTTTTTGGAACTATTATTTCGACGTTAATTATTTTATTAAAAACCGACCTTATATTAAAGCTGTTTGACCTTGTCGTTTTAATTAAACTAGATATTTCTAATAAGATATATATCGGTTGTAAACTTATCTATGCGCTGTTTCTAGCCTTTTTTCTCCCGTTTCCGGTTTTCTAGGCTAACTGTTTACTTTTATAAGCTGGCCCGTTTTACGTAAAGTTAATTAAATTAATTACTCTTTTTTTGTTATTTCGAAGTTAATTTTTCTATAGCGTTTAATTCCTGCTTTACATACGTTTTAAAATTATTTTTTAGTAAGTTGGATTAATTAGCCTTTTTTATTAGGGTGTTACGGCGTAATCTTAACGTTCCGGCAAAAGAATTCTTTATAATTAATATATTTTAATGGTTTATTATATATAATTTTTATATATTAGTTTATTTTGTTTTTATAATTATTATAACGGGTTATTTAATGTAAGATAAAATATAAGTCAAGCCTAGAAGATAAGGCTGAGCCAATATACAGAAAATCATTCCACGATATAATTTCCACGATAGATATTATATCCAGTATTTTCGAATACGATAACTTTTCAAACGGTTTTTACAGTTAGAATAGATTGCATATCTTAATCCCGTGCCTTATTCCGATTCCGACTAATACGTGGTTGCCGACAAGCTTCGGCCCTAGCAGGCGCTAGTCAAAATAAATGGCGCACTCTACCGCCAACCTCTCCAAAATTCCATATAATTTGCATATAGCTTAAAAGACAATAAGGGTTATATAAAACTCGATTAAGATAAAGCCTTTAAAAATACATTATATAATAACTTTAAACGTTAATTTAATAGGCTATACGTTATTTTCCGCTACGAATTATGCCCTTCTACTGCTATATCATAAATTTAAATATAATTTTCTACCGTTTTTTATATATTTTATCCCACATTTCTTTAACTAGCTTTATAAACTGCCGCGTATTAATATAAGGGTTATTCGCGATAACGTACCGGATAAGCAAACCGGATAAACAAGCGAACCGGATGGTTTTTGGCACTTCGCGACAACAAATTCAAATTAATCAACCATAACACATCAAATTAATAAAAATTAATCGGATTCTTCTTCGCTAAACGTATCTACAACTTTTTTATAAGTACGCGCATTATGTCCGGGCTTGCCGCAAACGCCACATTTCCGTTCCTTCGTTTTAACTCTTTTACGACGATTACCTTTAGCCGTTATTAGCTGCATTTTTTTACCACCCCCTTCCTTTTCGGCTAAAAAAGCTTATCCTTCTTATATAATAAATATTCCTCCTTCTTAAAAACGTTTGTTTTTAGTTCTGCGACGTTTGCTAAAAACGTAATTAGTTTCGCGTAATTAAGCGGTTTCTTGTTCTAAAAAAATAACTTTATATTAAAGCACCAAGTAACTCTTAACTAAAAAATTAACCGATTTAACGATTTTTGTTAACGAGCTACCCTGGTAATTTCTAATCTTTCTTTACAAGTAACGTCTTTATTTTATTGCTTCGCGGATATTTTTAAGGGTTTTCGCAGGAAAGGAAAGATTAGAACCGGCGGAAGTAAATAACGAAACGGTTGGTATAGGTATAACCAAAAAAACTTTTAATTCGAATAGAACGTTATTAAAATTAAATAAAATAAATCCAGCTTTTGCAAATCCGGATTTAATATTATCGGACGTTATGGCAGCTTTAAACACGTCGTAAAAACCGGCAAGGAAATCTTCTTTCGCAATATAAGTATGGTAACGTCGTATTAAACCTTCAATATAAAGCAAATAAACACGTTTTAAAACGGAAAAGCAGGAAACGTCAAAAGGTTGGAACCGATAAAAGGAATACGTAGGTATATAAAGCGTAATAATACCATTATTCGCGCAATATTTTTCGAATTCGATCGAATAATGGTTTTCGTAACCGTCGAAGATAAGGAAACGTTTGGTTCCTTTCGTACGTATTTATGTATATTTATCGAAATGTTAAATTTATTTTAAACCTAATTCGTTTATTATCCAACTATTAAAATTAATATTAACCTTTTAATCGGCTGGTAATAAGTTATCGCGATACTAAGAACTAAAGTGGGTTTTTCCTGCTAATATAATAAATAACGGCAAAGCCTAATTTTGCAAATTAACAACCTAAATAACTGTAATTTATTTCCGATTTCCTTATTACGCTTACCTAAGTTTTCCACGTCTTTTAATATTTGTAATTACCATACCGGATGCTATCAAAAGCCTTATTAAAAAGCCCGTTTCGTCGAAATTATAAATATCCTTTTTTGCGATGCCGTATTTTGCGATTATAACCCGAACAAATTCAAACCACTTGCAAAATACCTTTGGATTTTCGCATAATACCCTTTAATAATCGATCTTTCGATTTAGACGCGTTTTAAGTTTTGTTTGCCGTCGTACAAAATTCGAGGCCCATTTAACCCTGACACGTATCGTAACGCGTTAGGTAAACAACAAATTCGCCATATTTTTAACGTGCTGAAACCGGATAGGAAACGTTTGCCTATTTAGGTTAAGGATTTTTTCGACAATCGATTTTTTTTCGGTCGGCGTTAATTTCCGCAAATTAGAAGTAATATCGGTTCGGGCGCGTTTATTGCTATATCGTTTATGTAACGTAGATTAAGGAACTTCATATATAAAACTAAGTATCGCATAACTAAGTTTCGGGTCTCGTTTTTTAGCCTAAACGGCTAAATTTATTCTCGCTTTTTTTATAAGCCGTTCCATATTGTTAATATTAAAAAATAAACAATTAAAGTTAGGGGGTTAAAATGTGTAAAGAACCATCCGGTTCGCTTGTCCATCCGGTTCGCTTATCCGGTACGTTATGGAACTTAATCTTTTTAATAGTACTTTCGATTAGGTTCGTTTCGAAATTATCGTAAACGTTTTAGATAATAATGTAGCCCTTTTGTTAAAGCTATTACTTCGTAACTTTCGACATATGGCTTAAATCGCTATCTTGCTATATAATTAAGTCCTTACGGCCGAGGTAAAACTTTATAAACGCTATCGTTTTTTCTATTATTTCGATATACTTTAACGAAGTTTTTTTTACGGGGGTTTTTAATTTCGTACCAAAAAAGGATAATTGCTAACCGTTTATAGTTATTAATCCTACAACGTAGCAAGCCTTTTATTCGTAATGTTGAAAAAAAGGTCGTAATAAAGCTATTATTAAAAATGTTATTCTTATCGCAGTTACTTTCGGTCTATAATAACGTTAGATTCGGCGACGGTTTATTATACGTTATAATCTTTATCCTTTTTTTTAACGTTATCTTTACTTTTTTTCTTAAAGCCGAAATATATCTTATTTTTGGAAACGAACCTTACAAAAAAATCTAGGTCCTTTTAATAACCCCTGTTTAATTCCCGTTAAACTTGTTTTATTTGTTATTTTTTAGTAAAATTATTAAATTTAAATTTCCTTATTTCAACACGAATGTAAATTTTTAACGGCTTAAAAATTCTTTTGAAAGTATTCGTAAAACATTAAAAATTCGTTCCGGCCTTCTTTGCAAAAACCTGCCACTCTAACCGGTAATTATTTTAAGGGTTAGATATATAGTAATAAAAGTAATTAATAAGTTCAACTTATGTTTCGTTAAATTTACGCTTTTTTTCTTTCTTTTCGACTTAAGGCAATACGTTAGAAACGTCTATTTTTACTTAACGCCTGCTTGTAATTTCGAGAGTGTCGAATATTCTAAAGATTTAGCGATTTAAAGTGCCGATGTTAAAGATGTTATTAAGCTTTTTGGCACCTTTAACCTTAGCTTTAGCCGTATTATTAGCGGCATTTATTATCGCCTAAAGACAAGGCAGGAATTGGAAAAATAAAATAAGAAAAAATTCACCGTAATCGCGATATATCGCTTTTATAATAATACAAAAAGATTATACCATCGTTATCAATATTGTTGAATTACGAAGGCTTGAAATCATTATGATTAGGTGCGTTTGGAGGCTAGTTTGGAGTAGTGCGCCATTTATTTTAACTAGCGCCTGCCTGGTAAACTTTATGCCCACTGGGGTTTAACAGGGTTCTTAAAGGCCTTACAGAAAATAGCTTTGTATAGTAAACCTTAAAGATAAACCTCAAAGATAAACCTTAAAAGCTTGCGAAAAACTTTGCAAGCCTTCGCCAGTTTTACAACTATAAAGTCTAACCTTAATCGTTTCCACGGTACCTTTTTAAGTTACTATTCATTAAAACAGCAGCTGAAACAACAGGATATGCCTAAGTACAAAATACCCATCATCCGTAACGGGAAGGCCTTAACAGAGACCATCTTGTTTACGGCACGCCAATCCAAGAAAGCAACTAGACAGGCCAAGGCAGTCGACGCCACTGTCGATTTGGGAAATATTTCCCAACAAGATCGACTTTACGGGTTATTTTATAATAATTATTATCCTTATAATAACCGTAATAATTTAGGTTATATAATTCGATAATCGGTTTTTATCCAATCGATTACGATATCCCGTTTATATCAAAAAACTTAAAAATTTCAACCAGGTTTAAAAAGAAAATAATTTAAATTCTGTTTCCGGGTTAAAAATTCGGGTTATATTTTAATAATTTACAATTAATCGGCCGGGTTTTAATTTAAACCTAAACTTTATCCGTAATAACGTTAGCCGTATTAATAATTATTCCCGGTTCGGTATAATTAGAGAAAAATAAAAGATTTCGGGTATTACGTATATATATCAACGTTCTGGAACCTTTACCGTTTTGCCGTTTATAACGTAACTTAATTTACGTTTAAATTCAAATTTAAACATTTTATTCCGTAATTGGTTTAAAATTAACTTAACCGCTTAACCGGTATTAATAACGGTAATTTCAAGAACGTTAAAAAGTTAAAATTTAAAATCCGTAAATTTCTTATATAATATAACCCGTAAAATAAAAAATAACTTTTTATGCAATTTACGTTTTTCGTTAAATCGAACTAATATTTTAATATTATCCGTTTTATTCGACGTTGAAAAATAATAAATCCAGTTTATATTACTGACAACTTAACAATATATATACCGTTATCTGGGTTAAACGAATAACCGGATTTAATTATCCCGGCTTATAAAACTTATTTAAGCCGGTACCCGTTTTAAGTTTCGAATTTATAAAATGCAAATTTATCAACTTAATAAATACGTATATTGTTCCGTTTGTAATTAAAAAAACCGTTATATTAAAATATGCAACTAATATTTTAACAAGTAATTTCGCCTATATTTTTAATCGGTTTAATAATCTTTTACGTATTAACCAAGAAAAAGATTTAAATAATTAATTAAAATTTTTATTATCTTTTTTTATACTTATATTTATTGTTCCATTTCGTCGAAATAAAAAGTTATAGCAATAATCGCGATATCGGGTTAAGGTTTAACAACGGCCTTTTTAATAAAGTTAATGTAAAAAAAAAACCTGGATATTATAATATTTCGTTTTTTATTCCGTTATATTAAATTCGAAAAAGTAAATAACTTAAGTTATCCGGTATACTAAACCGCGTCGTTATTAACTTTTAAAGGCTGTTAGAGTATATTAAAGGCCTTTATCTTTGTCGATTATTAAATTCATTTTAATAAACAAAATTAACAATCGCGAAATTTTGGCTCCAATGTTTGATTTAACCAATGGCAAATTTGCCAAAGGTGCCAAATGTTAAGAAAATAAGTGTGATGCACGCTTAAGCACTAACAGCTCCAAACGCACGGATGAAATTTAAAAGGAAAGGTGTCTCTTTACAAGGTAGGGTCTTTAATGGGAGGAAACGGCAAGAACCCCGAATTACCAAGTAAAAGAAAGGGAAACGGGAATGAACATGGGGTTATGTAAAGGCGACGGATTTCCCCGGAACAGCCTAGACTAGGCCGCATTTCTGGAGAAACTCACACGCGTCTTCTCTCTGCCCTACATCGGTATCTCGTTCGTACGTTAATACTAATGATTCAGAACCCTATAGGCCATTTGATGTCCCTTTTTCTGGTGTGGGAGATCAATCCTGTAATGGGAATGACTATTGAGTGCTGCAACCGCGAATTGAAGGCAGATAAACCGTCTCAAATATATATATATATCTTGTCAGAATCGGATACAAGGGATAATTCTTACCCTTCGACTGGATCCACATTCTACTAAAAGTCGTTAGGTAGCTGTGTTTGGGTTTTAGTGTGGCGGTTTGCTGTGCGTAATTATGTGTTAGCTCAGCATGCCTCGATGCTTCTTCACCTCAGCTTCCTGGACCGGAGCTTAACGGACTCTTGGATTATGGCAAAAGATCGGGCGCTCGAACTGCGTTAGTAGTTCGAGCGTTATTTAGTTATATATTCCTACACGGACGGAGTCCGCGCATCTAAGTGTTATGCGAGAGGGCAACCGGAATTGGAGCATTACGTTGAATGAACACTGGGCCCGCTCTGGCACCCAATACCATGGTCTTGGATTTCTGTCCCAGTCTGCAGTACAGGTCCCTGTTCTTACTTTCGGTAATTACACACCGTGCCCTGAAAAAGCCACTTCACGCTTGTCCAAGCTAGATGGGTGGATCAAATAAGGTTTTGAACCTGATACAAGATGTCTCCTCGCTATTTACTCACATAAGTAAGGACTCTCATAGGGCTGTGGGGTCTTATTCAGCGGGCAGTGATCTAAGGCCTTTGAGGCAAATTGTTAGGTGCTTGATTACGTGTAAATACCCAGTAGATATAGAGAGAGCCATATGCAGACCTGGCCAAATTCTTTTCAAGTGTGTTACTTGGTCATCAGAAAGTTTGGATAGGTTCCTGGCTACGCGAAGGTATAGGGTTTCTTATCATAATAAAATAGAGATTTAGAGAGACTTAGGTGATCTGGAAGTATATTATACAGGTCACCCCGGACAGACATGCGTTACTTAAAGGGACACTCGTCATCCTGAGCATCGGCGATGTACATCTTGAGATTTGGCTATAATATTTTAGTAACAACTTTAGATCTCACTTTATTGGCAAATAGTTGAACTAGGGCTAACGATATTAGGGACGTGCGGGCTACCTTGATACTAGACCATGGAACTCCTCTTCTCTCCTATCTTTCCCTCCCGGCGATCACACATATCCTACAGTACCGTAATTGCAGAGAGATCAATTATACACCAAGAAAGCCTAAAACCTAGTGACCGAGACTATGAATTCGAAATTACCAACGGGACCGTCTCACCGACCGGTTTGCTCCAGTTATCTCCTAGTCAACATTGTATTATCCATACAACAAGGTTCTTTTGCGCGCGGAGTGTGAGTAATCGCTTAAGCCCTCTGCCTGCAAGTAAGATTCGAATATCCTGGTCGAGGTTGGACAAACGGAGCCGCGCTAGCCAAGGACAGGCAATTGGTCCTCTATAGCATCTACACAGTTTATTGCGACTGCATTGTCTGAGCCTTCTTCAAGCTAACTAGACACACCTTGTCGCCCAGACGAATTATATCTACTTCATTATGTCGTCGTAAGCTACGTCCTTTCGGCAAGTAGGCATACGCAGTTATCTATGATGAGCGTGTAAGATAGACTTGTTCATCGGTGGGGGTCTCACCATATCATCATGGGATTTGGTCATCGTAGCCGCTATGATAAGTTCCACATATATAGATTGGTTACGTTACATACCGGGGCCTGCGCCTAGCAAACCACGTTTTCTCGATAGGGCTGTCACACATTCAACCCTGTCAGAGCAAATATATTGGCAGGGGTTCATCCGGAGCTTGTTAGTCTGCAGCTTACGGAGATACACAGAGACGCGCCATTTAAGAGTTGAGGATCGAGGGTCTCCGTCTTATAACTAACCCTGTCGAGTAAGTCTGCGGCCGCTGGTGATTGCGGGAATGGAGGTCATGGGATCGTCACCTAACGTCTACCATGGTGTTGTGGGTAAGTCTTATTTATTATCAAGTATCTTCGCTAGGAGACCCACTTAGTAATAACCCACCCCAGATTACGGGTTGCAAAGGGCTGTAATTATTCGTATGTACCTGCCGTTAACCTACTAACAGCTATAACGTAACTACTAGCGCAGCCCGCCTGCTACCTGATAGTATGATAAAACATTTGCCCGATACCATAGGATGCTTCATTGCCTTAAACCCAGTTATGCTACTCCGTTGGCACATTGCCAGCTTCATGTGCTATAGCGGCGGGGACCCCGGAATCTTCCTTAGATGCCGAGGCTTTGAAGTTGACCGTATCAGGTGAAGGCTTACTATGGTATCGGGCAAAAGTTTATCATATTGTCAGTAACAGGTGGGCTGCGTTGATAACGACGGTGCCCAAATTAAATATAGCTTTTGCGTAGGTTAACGGCAGGTATATGCGAATAATTGCAAGCCTTTTGCCACCCTTAATCCGGGGTGGGTTATTACCTAAGTAAGTCTCCTAACGACGATACCTGACTGAATAAGACTTACCCACAATACCATGGTAGCCTCCTGGGCGTACGATACCTTCCTCATAGATAGAATATCCGGGCTGCACTACCATCTGCCGAGTGGTGTTAATTGGCGAATTGCCTGTATATACAAGGGTGAACAAATGCGGGCATTCTCGTGGGTGGCGACGCTTTGCTAAGGCGGTTACCAAGCACCTATCTACAGGGAAACGTCTTCCCTCCTGTCGACACGGTGAGGCAGCCTTACATTGAGCCGCCGGTTCAAGGATGTCACCGGCATCCCCAGCCTATTGCAATTACGCCGTAGCATATCTTACTTGATCCAAGATGTGGTTCGGCGCATCATGAGACACCTGGCGCCAGCGCCCCAGAGAATCTCCGTTACGCCAACACAGTTAGGAAGGAGGTTGCACTAATAATCCTCATGGATATCACGTGGGTCCCTGATATGCATGAGACCAACGTGGGTCCGGACTAGCGCATATTGCCAGTACTGAAGACGCCCTAAGGTTGATTCAGATGAGCCCTATGAAAGATATACGCCTGTCATCAGGACAAGTGGTTCGCCCCTGATAGGAAGTCGAAAAGGTCCTAAAACAGTAAGCTGAGAATAGGAGACCGTGCCAGATGTATATGAGGCACACCACCAGTATTGGTGTAACTCAAGAAATACATGCCTTGGAGGTTGACAGATAGACGGTTTAAACCGGATAGCATTCCAGGACACCAGGAGCAATATCATACTTGAGTGGATATATACCTAATTCTCCCTCTGAACCCAGGTTGAGTCATCACACATCGCCTGTATCATTTCTTCTTTTGAGAGATCTAGCCCCTTACCGATCACTAAGATCTGCATCCTCGCTGCCCACTATGGCTCCAGATATCGATCACATCGGAAAAGTATTTTCTCCCCCAGTGGATGAGCGCAAGAATGTCATCAAGAGAGCGATGAACCAAAAGGTTCTCATCCCGGACATCTTGTCACTGATGCCGGCATGGCCGTACGTTTAGTCTCGTAACCACTCGTGGTTATGGCACTCAACTTACTATGATGATATAGCAGCAACTTGCAGCCCGATATCGATGAGATCAACGAGGAGATAGATGAATGGCTGAAGACGTAAACCCACCACGCGGTTGTCAATCCAACAGTGGTAGAGCTGACCCAGGCTAGCGTCAACGTAGCAGAGGAGAAAAAGATCAAGCATCAGACAAGGGGAAACTATACCTTGCTGACGGCTGTGTATTACCCATTCTGCAAGAAAGAGAAGATGCTTGCGCTTACGCAATTTCTCTACTGGGTGTGTAGTGCCTTCAACTAAATACTGTGCTTGACTGACGATAACTAGATCTTCTTCTGGGATGATGGTATGATCCCATGGAGAAGGGATTGTGTCATGACATATCTGACTTTGACATAGAAATTGATACTGGAGGCGAGCTTACCGAGGATAAAGAGGGCACCCTACAATGTTGCACCGAGACCAACAAGTGCATCGACGACTGCTTGGGACCGGATCCCAATTACGTGCCACCACCGAACTCACGGGGAACCGTCGAGATGTTCTACCCGATCTTAAGAGATCTTAGAGCAGGAATGGGGCCTGTCGCCACTGAGCGTCTGAGGAAGGAGCTCCATGACTACGTTAATGGCGTGGCTAATCAGCAAGACGTGAGACAACAAGACCGCCTGCCCAACCCATGGGACCACTTCCATATGCGCAGCGACGACGTCGGTGTCATTCCTAGCATCACCCAGAATGAATACGCTATGGAGTTCGAATTGCCCGAATGGGTCCGCAGACATGAGGCGATGGAAGTGATCGTACAGGAGTGCACGAAGTTGACCACGCTACTAAACGAGGTCCTCTCGCTACAGAAGGAATTCGTAGGTCACCACCAACGCGAAGCCCCTACTATAACTATCTTCAATGTGCTAACATGTTTTGATCCTGAAGCGAGTCAACCAGATTGAAAACCTAGTCTTGCTCTTCATGAATGAGTATAGCATGTCGCTCCACAGCGCCATTGATAAGGTCCTTGACCTTATCCGTGAGCACTACGCCATATGCGTCGCGGCAGAAGCTAGACTGCCTTGGAGCGAGCATGATGAGAAATTCAACGATGATCTTCGGGAATACGTTGACGGTTGCCATCGTCTAGCCACTGGTACGGCGTACTGGAGGTAAGTAGGGTTACTAAAGCTATTCTTGACTGCTATGAATGCTAACGCTACTCTAGCTACCGCTGTGAGAGGTACTTCAAGCTATCACAGGTGAATGAAAGACAGGAGGTCTTGTTGGATCTGTCTTATGAGTAGAGGTCATGTGTATACGGAATTCTATGAAGGACTGGACGAATCACCTGTCTTCTGTGCAGATCGACGACTATGAGAGCACGAACGTCACGCTGTCACCCCGAAAGACTGCTAGCGACCAGATTTCAAGACCGGAGTGTATACGTTAAGTTACGTGATATGTAAGAAAGAGCACGTAACGCATGAGATTGCCACATAAACCCGTTGGAATTGGTTATGAGGAATGATAATTATGCAGTGTATACTTATCCGAAACTTATTGGGAAGGGCATTTGGTTAGGAAGATGGAAATATTGAAATCTTCATGGCCCGGTATTTCACGATGTCCTAAGTGAGGAACATTCACCTAGGTGTGCCTTATTGCACGATAAGATCAGCCATGACAACTGTATTCTGCCGTTCACTTGTGTCACAGTTAGGTTGATCGCGAAGAAAGATTGCATACAGTGTGGAAGTGTAAATTGCCATGGATGATCAGGGCTCTAGAGAGCGGCGGCTAGAGAGCGGCGGCTAGAAAGCTCTATGTATAGTGTGAGAGCCCCGGAACAACGTTGTTGCGAGGGGCCTACAGCGTGGACAACTAAGCAATTACCCATATTCTGCGACAACTTGAGATACAACAACAGCTCCTTTACGTCTGGGGACTTTCTCGGTCAAGCCGCATTTCGAATTATTGCTCATTACAAGATATCCATAAGAACCCATGGAATTATCTCGCATATAACAGATTCCAGCTTACTCCTCCTTTGGCTCTAAGATGCCCTTATGCAGTACTTCCTCCGTCGTCAGATCGAACTTCAACGGCACAATCTCGCGAGTCTGGTCGAAGTGTACTGCAACAGGATGTTAGCCACTTTTCTTTACGAAGCTGGAAGGGTGCTATATCATTCAAAGCATTGAAAAAGATAGAAGGGGTGAGGTCAACAAGCTAGAATGCACGAGAACAAGGCCCAAGAGTTGTCCAAGTCCAAAATGGGGAGAATATGAATGAAGATCACTTACCGGACCCATAGCGCAGGTATGCAGCGAATGTCCCCTCGATATTGTCCTTATCTTGATGTTCTTCTGAATCCCACAGATCCGCCAAGAAGGAGTCGAGAGCCCCCGGAGGCCCGTGTGATAGTTTCATAGTTGATGTGTTGGCGAGCGCATCGTTCACAAAAGCTTCGGCAGCTTCCCACTTTTCGTCTTTGACTACACCTTCACCAGTCCGCTTCGCGGTCAGCAGCTCGAACTGGCGCGCCCCTGCCCACCCAGTAACTTGCTGGAAATAGAAGGTTTCCTGCAAGGCTGGCGCCAGCAGCATGCGCTTTGAGTAGTACTCCGGGCCGTTAAAGCCATCGCTGGGGTCAATAAGCTTGCGCAGCCGCTCGAAGGACATGAAGTGGGCGAGGTAATCGGTAAACGACTCCATCGTCACACCCAGATCCGGGAGGTTCAGCTTGTCGCTAGGAGGGGACATCAGGGGCAGATGCTTGAGCAACGGGTGCTTATGGAAGCCGATCGCGTTTGTTGCGCCTTTCCAAAGGGCTAGATAGATATCGTGCCACCGCTTGATGAAAGGATTGTTCCGCTTGGCGGCAATGAAGCCGTTCAGCATGCACTCCACGCCGGGCCGCATTTCGATCACGAAGCCGGCCACCTCGTAAGGTGTGGAGTCATCCTCGAGCTTCTTCCAGCAGATATCGTCAATGTGACGAAACAAGAAGGTGCCGGCATCGATCCAGACTCCTCCGTAGAGCCAAATCAGAGGCAGGCGGACAAGATCACCTAGGTGTTGCCCAACGTACGGGCCGTCCATGGTGCGGTTGTTAAAGGCGTCAGGAAAATACGAGGTGTCAACGTAATGGTAGACGCTCGTTTCCGAGCCCGGGACGTAATCCAAGACGTGGACTGTCCACTCAGGGCCTAGCCGTCGGACCCAGTTGATGATGTTGCGCTGGACCCATGGCGGCATATTCTTGAAGCCGGAGTCCCAGAAGGCCCAAACATTCTTATCGGACGTCACCGGGTGACGGTGTTGGAGCCATTCTGCAATCTCCTCGTCGGAGCGGAGATCCAGCTTCTCTGGAGGTATGAGCTTCAGTCCCGGCGGTAAATCGGCCTTGCTGCTCGCTGAGGACGTGAGATCTGGCTGAGGAGCAACTTCAACCGCCGAAGATGCCATGCTGACCGAGATTAACACAGTCGGTGCGATATTATAGGATACAGAATATTGCCAGTGAAGTTCTTCTAGGCACTATAATCTTTGGACCTCTACGATACTTGCAATGCATGACCCCCTTTTCTGCAAAATTCCCGGCAAGCGGCGTAACGAGGGGGCATGCCGTTGGATCGGCGCTGTAACCTAGGCTCGGATTCCCCTTGGTGGTGTTAAGTCTGGGCCATGCACTCCCGCACCAATACTTCGTACGCTAGTAAGATTTGGGAAGCTGAGTGCTGGGAGCGGGCCAGTTCTGGACATACTACAGTAAGCGCATGGTGGAAGCTTTGGGTGATGTCAGGAGAATCTGGTCACTTCATATTACCGCAAGAAGAGATCGTTTAGAGACAGCAACTAAAACCGTGGTGAAGCTTGACGTGATCTCAAGTTTGGCTCCTGTCCGGCCTTATCGCCGTTGCGTATGTATCGGAATACTCCCGGTTTTTAGCCCCTCGTCTTAGGGTTCAAGGGACATCTTCGCTTAATGCAAGCGCTGGCAGGGGGATGGGAAAAGCCGAGAGACACTGAGTATAGCTCTGAGCTCACTCCACCACATTAGTAAACAATCCTTTCACCAAGGCCCTATCGCCCCATCCCTGTCTTCAACCATAATGCAGGGTCTGCAAAGATAACACGATGTGTCTCACCGCATCGAATTGGTTTAAAGGGTCATGTAAGCAGAAACCATGTCACGTTGCGTTGCAGTCTGATTCCCGAACTACTTTAGGTCCGCGTGCCAAGACCCGCACCGTGAACAAGGATTTGATTCCCAAGCATGCGAAGCCATCTGCACAAGCTTCGCTGCAAATCTACGGTCCGCTGGAGAGGACCATGAGACCCGTTGGATAGGACAGAGATGACGTGAGGCCTCACCGAGGAGCATTGATGACGCCGGAGTATTTCTTCCTTTCTCCTGATCGATAGCTGCTTTCAGCCAGTATCAAGGAATCACCATGCTTTATTACGAGGAGATCCTAAATACGTACTAAATAGTACTAGACTCTGCGAGACAGGACTCGCAGCCCGCCGACTCGGAGGCGATGCATTCCTTCGAGATGCCAACGTTGTTGGTATCTGCGATCACAGCAGCTTCGATCCTGATTGTCGCGTTTCTGTCGAGGCTTCGCTCCGCTAGAACCTTCAATCTCCCAATTCTAGGCATTGAAAATGGAGATCCAAAGGCGCTCAAGATGCGCTACGTCCAGGAAGCTGACGTCTTGCTGCGTGAAGGATACGAGAGAGTGAGCTGCTACTATCACATTGACATAACTCTTTCTAATGTAGCTCGGTAGTTCAAAGACCAGATATTCCAGGTCCTTACTCCCGATGGTCCACGGATAGTAAGGAGTTCCTAACTTATGCCTCTTTCACTTTACCCGCTTCGAGGGCCAATCTTGCATGTTTTGTCCGCGTTCAGGCGTCCTGCTTCGCGACCCGGCCGCAAGTTTTGTGAACTGCCGGAAGTGGAATGAAGTGTTTATTGACTGGAATCATGACAGTTTCTTCCGAGGAAGCTTGCCCATGACTTGAAACCGTATAGCAGGCACGAGGCTAGCGGGATGAAAGCCTTAGCCGATGTAAGTGCCCTATGCGATCTTGAATTAACTGCGCGAAGCTGACAGTTGATAGCGCCACATTGGACACTATACCACTATCGACCATGAGAGTGACACCATGTTGGGCGCTATCAAGATCGACCTGAACCGAAACCTTGGGACGTTCGTGGGAGACGTGGAACATGAGGTGGCGCATTGCTTCGAAACTCAATTCCCCCCGTGCGACGGTACGTGCGCCTTGCAAAGAGAGAGTCCTCATGTGCGCTAATTGTACATCTACAGACTGGACCCCCATAGACCTTCATGAAAAGTTACTCCGCGTCGTAGCTCAAGCCTCAGCCCGTATTTTCGTGGGGTATCCCATGTGTCGAGACGAAGAAGTGAGTAATTAGGAGCCCTATCTATGCTTTTGCCCAATGGCTCTCGCAGCCCCTTCAAATAGTGACATTATATCGCCCCCTTATATTTTCGACGTTCGGACGTCGTGCCAGGTCCCCACTAGCCCACCAGCCTCCCCTCATGGTCTTTTCGTCGAGCAATTTACTGATTTGAATGTGATGTAGTGGTTGGAGTGTAGCACCAAGTTCGCTACGGATGTTATGACAGGGGGTGAAAAGCTCAAGCAGTGGCATCCTTGGTTGCGTCCCGTCGCTCAGTACTTCATCCCTGAGATGACTCGAATCCGTGGTGATCACCGCAGAGCTCTTGAGCTGCTCCTACCTGAACTCAGGAAGCGAAAGGCTAAATTGAACGACCCTGATATTTCTCCCCATAACGATATGATCCAGTGGATGCAGGATCGGGCGAAGAATACTGGAGACAAGTCGTTTAACGAGAAAGAACTGGCGAACTTACAGATGTTGACGGCGACAGCAGCCA
This sequence comes from Monosporascus sp. 5C6A, assembly GCA_004155035.1. Taxonomy (NCBI): domain Eukaryota; kingdom Fungi; phylum Ascomycota; class Sordariomycetes; order Xylariales; genus Monosporascus; species Monosporascus sp. 5C6A. The sequence goes on along the minus strand of QJOB01000003.1, from coordinate 403,430 downwards.
TCCATACGACAAGGCTAGCCATTATTCACGCTTTATATGATCTTGCAGCCCGTCCGGAATATATTGAGCCGTTAAGAAATGAGATATTGGGTGTGATGAAAGATGGCGATGGAGTGCTCCAGAAGCAACACCTAACTCAGATGAAGATGCTCGACTCGTTCATGAAGGAATCGCAACGACACTCCCCACCTTCCGTCGGTAAGTTTCTCTCGGCAGTCGGCTCCTTCACGATTCGGTATCTTAACTAACATACTGAAAGCGACGTATCAACGAAAGGCCATGGTGCCCATAAGGCTCTCAAACGGCTTCAATATCCCTGCCGGGACGATAGTGCAATGCAATACCAACATTCTGGACGAAACTCCCGCTGAGTGGGGTGATCCTCACGCTTTCGACGGTTTCCGTTTCTACAAGCTACGGAGCAAACCGGAAGATGCCAACAAGTTCCAGTTTGCGAGTCCGACGTATGACAGCATGCAGTTCGGATTTGGGAAGGACGCATGCCCGGGTCGATTCTTCGCCAGCAACCAGATCAAGATCATCCTCGCGTATATCCTCTCACATTACGATATCAAGTTTGAGGAGGGCGTTGTCGGTCGCCCGAAGAACTTCATGTTCGAGGTTAATGTGCTGGCCGACCCTACGAAGATGGTCATGTTCAAGAAGATTCAATGAAGCAGGCGCCACACCGTACATGGTAGCTGCTGGCTCTATATAAGCAGAAAAAGAAAGATTATCGAAAGGATCTGTTAAGAATGGGGTTGACTAGCTGTAACAATATGACTTGGTTTAGTGGCTCCCTATGTTGACTCAGGGGTAAGGGGTTCCGAGAGGACCGTTGTTCTATGACGGAGAAGTCGGTATATGGCTGAGGTCGGGACAAAGAAAAACCACGGAACCTATTCCAGATACTGCAATTACCGCTCATCTCCTTAATAAGGTCCCAGTTTGTCTAGCATCTCAAGCTAAGCTGGCTGAAGCACCCATGGCGAATAACTTGCCGCAAAGGATATGCGAAAGTGATTGTTAGCTACATGATACAGCCACAAACGTAGCAGAATTTCTGGCAACGTAACTGAAGTCAATGGGGCAAAAGGGCCCTATACATGTAACCTTGACCCGCTAGTGTAGGTCTATTTCGAATCTTTCCGTGTTAGACTGTTATAGGCCTAGCTCTCGGCTCGACCTCAAATACCACCGAGTCTGCGAACAATTATTATTTGTTATAGATATGGATTGACTTCGGAAACACCAAGTCTATGCTTTCAAGGAACAATTATTTAAATATTTAGTTGGTAAGTGTTGAGATGAACGACGACTATCAAAACGCAATGTACCTCGAGGAAGTTATCAGGTATGGGTTCAGAGGACATGGCCGGAGATACTAATTAGATACTAACAACTACGGAAATACGCCGTGATGTAAGTGAATATGCCGCGGTTATACGGTGTCCTCCGTAAGGTTTCGTGAAAATAAATGTCGCCGAAAAGTCTCCAGATGCTGTTCGCAGCTTGTTCGGATACTTTCTGGAGAGTCCTTACGGAACGTTATAAGATACCCGGCAGCTGTATTTAGGACTTGATGGGATAACATAAAGGAATAAATTCACCATACATGGCTTCCATGAGAGCGATACCAATTTCACTCCTAATACGTCTACCACTACACGGAATTTCGCTGGTGTAGGAGGACCCTGCTACCTCGAGCGGTTTTCGCCTGACCAAAGTACCGAAACTTTTATCTTTCTATAAAATGGCCACAAATACGGTACGCAGAAGCGGAGTGATATCACACTTCCAGGAACATAGCTCGGCATACGAGAAATTCGCCGGAAAAACCAGTACGCGCCTCGCTGCGGCTGCGCTGAGTGCGCTTCCGTTATCGACCTATGGTGCTTCTAGCCACTTCCTAGACTCCGCTTGCGGACCGGGAATCGTGACGAAACTCCTCTTATCGCCTTCGCCGGAATATGTTGACGTTCCTGGGTTACCGATCAACCCGCGTCCTCGGGTCACTGGCATCGACATCCTTCCGTCCATGGTAGCGCAGTTTACCGCGAATATCTCCACCTACGGCTGGCGGACTGCAGAGGGATTTGTGCAGGATTCCGGCGATCTCTCTCGCTTCAAGGACGGCGAATTTGACGCAGTAGTGATGAACCTGGGCATCTTTTCCCTACAGGACCCGGTAGCCGGCGCCGCCGAGATGTATCGAGTCCTCAAGCCTGGCGGATACGCCGCCATCACCACCTGGAAGGAGCGCCGCCCAGCGGGACTACTCCAGAGCGTCGTGGTCGCCATCCGCCCAGGATCGGACGAGAAGCCGATGTATCTTGACCCGGCATGGGAGACTAGGGAGAAGCTCGAAGAGGTCATGAAAGCCGGAGGGTTCTCGGTGGACATACGTGAGAGTGCCGTAGACTGGGTTAATGATTCGGTGGAGGACATGGTCGAGGCACTGAGCGCGCCGATGTGGACTGCGAAGATCTGGCAGGGCTGGAGTGCAGAGGAGACGGCCCGTTGGAAGGACGAAATTGTGAGACAGCTCACTGAACAGGAAAAGGCGACAGTCACCTTGGCGATGACTGGCTGGATATGTGTTGCTCGGAAGCCCCAGACATGACGACTGGAGTTGCTGTGATTTTCTTACTAGTCTATACGGATTTCGGGACGCACCACAACAAGATACAGTTCATACGGACGTAAGTCGTTATGGATTGGCTGAGGCTTCCGTGACATGATGTATTGCACTATACAGCATATACTCTGTCTTCTATGCAGTGTTTCATATCACTAGGTTCTGATTACTTTCTATCCCAGTCTTCCAAATCCTATGAGACCGATGGGGCATTAGCTACGCCATCGACATTAATTCACCTGATTCTCTATTAGAAGAGTTATAGACCTTACTTAGTGGATATTGCAACGCCGGACCCTAAGGACTTAATTACAGTCGGCCGAAATATGTTCCGTAGTTTGGTCGGAGGCTCTTGCTGTAGTTTAGCTGCTCGGAAGCCACCCATTTATCACCAGGCCGGGTAGTCGGCCACCAGAAAGCTGTCGATGCAGAGTATTCTTCAGGATATGACCTTTCAATATCCCAAATCTGTGAGGTACATACTGATTAACATTACTGCCGTGTCAACACAGGGGGAAGGTTGGCAGGGGATCTCGGTACACTGTAATTAGCTGGCAGACTCGACAGGGAGCAGAACTAGATGTTGGAAGCAAGCGTGGAATAGTATAGCAAATCAAGTACATGGGCAAGTTCAGCATATGCATTAACTATTTCAAATAGGCCGAGGCGCCGTATAGGACTCCCCACGAGGACGAAAACAATAAGCGAAGCATGTACGAGGTAAGTGATAAGGAGCTTTTAGGCTGGGAATACCGGGGGGTTTCCGATCTCCTTGGCAAGTTCGATGCACTAGTCCAATCATTCCAAGGGGGTCATGATATTTACGACATGTATAAAACATGTAGATACCAATGTAGCTCCGTTTGCGAATGCCTACCAAGGTATGTAAATTAGGCTGTACTTTCAACCCCCCTAGTCGTTGCTACGTCCCCCGACCGGATTGTGGTCATCGTCTGAACGTTGAGATGCGTGCCTGCGTGTATCTGTATGAGCGGTAATGCCCAGGATTCACCCATCCTTAAGAATAGGGGAAGAGATATACTGGAGACGAGGATGGGACGAAGGCGAAATGGAGTGTAGAGAATATTTGGAACGGGTACTCATGCGGAAGGTACGGAATGATTTGCGATACAGGCAGAACAAGGCTGTGACATTAAGGTATTGGACTAGAAGCTGCATATGTACACTTGATGTATGCGGTAACAGGTAGCGAACCGGCTTATTTACATACAGTAGTCTTACACCATCTACGAGTTGGTGGTCACTGCTACGAAGTGGCTTAGACATGCTCCTCCAACAGCAGTAACAGTCATGTTGCGGCTAACGGCTGTCGCCGCCTGCTAAGCGACTCCCATGCAGCATGCTATCCTTGGCTTCAACGATTTGCTAGTGTCAATAGCAAACAGATACATACGATTTTCGGTCGACGACATTGATTTATCGTTGCTGGCTTACTATCGAGGTCAACCCTTTCCCCATCAATTGTCGATGTGTACTCTCCCACTTTTCTTTGCCTCATCGCCAATTCATTAACAAGTCAACGACGCCGACTTTTATCAATTGTTTTTTGCTGTCGGCGCTCTTTCATATTCACCGACAACATCAAAGTAGCAAAGTTTACTTTCCCTTTCATCGTCGATGTTCCTCCCCCCTTTTAACGTCGAAATTTCTTTGGTGCTTTAGGGTGCTCGTTAGCAAATTTTAGTGCTTTCGGGTTAGCCTCCTAACATGTGTATGCTTGGCACCCCCAACTACACAGCCCGATATTCCCCTCTCTAGAGACTCCTAAGCAAGGTCTTCCACGGCCAACGTCCAATATCTACCATGGCATCTGGATCAGGCTCGAGTGACCACGACAGTCCTAGTAGGAAGCTCAACGGCGCCATTTCCGACTTCGCTGCCTCTTTCGTTAAGAAAGAATTAGAGCAACTGGCACGTGATTACGATGAGGTCTTGGCTCAGGTTCACGCACCCAAGATTCGCCTTTTATTGATGGAAGTGGACGAAAAGCGCCAGGCATTCGATGAGGCGAAGAATGGGATGGTTCAGGCCTTGCGTAAGAAGCTCGAGGCGCTCGAGGTTGATGGCAGCACTATCAATTCCGCCCTCTCGGACCTGCAGAAAATGCACCCGGACTACTTTAACGCCATCCCCAGGGCATCCGTTCTGAATATTCGGCCGGGAAGTCCGACAACATCATCGAGCAGTGATTCACGACTAAGTTCTCCTGGAGACTCGCTCGACATAGCCATTGACCAGGACAACTCGGCCTCACTCATTCAGCCGGTGGATGATGAAAACCCGACCGTGGACGGTCATCGTCTTTCGTCCACGAGCGTTGGCGGAAATCCACACATTGCAGGCGTGAATGTGGACCGTGATATCCAGGAACAGCTTGTGACGGAGACTTATGGAACCAATAATAGCCAGAAGCGATCGAGAGACGAGGCCTTTGAGTCCGAGACCGATGAGCACATGCCGTCAAGAGTAGGCCGGGACTGTTTCCCTCCCCAGCTCTTCCCAATGCGTTTGAGAAATACGTTTTGAAGCAGTATCTGACTGACCTGATAGAAGGATCTAGCTACCAAAACTGAGACTAATTTCCCGCGGAAAATTTGGGCGGAGGAGGTAAATCCTGAGGAAATTGTTTTTCAGCATAGCGGTCTTAAAGGCTACTACGTAATCCGTTGCGACCAAGCAAGCTGCGCGTCCCTTCATTTCACCGAGCCGCCTCTTATCTACCGACGTGCCGTGAAGCATTTCGAGAGACATCGCAGCGGGAACACCTCCGAGCCCGTAGGAGAACTTACGGAACAGGAAGTGTTCGAGAACTATGCCGTCGAAGGTAAGCTTTACTTATAAAGCAATTCAGTGAGGTCAGGGCGACTGACATTCAAACTCAAGTCAAAGGAGTAGACGATGAATCTAGGGAATGGCTCGCGGCGCACACCGGCGGCAAACCGCACATATGTAAGTTGGCAGAATCTCCTTCCCATTTCTGTTCTTATGCTCAGACCATAGTTAGTCACGCCAAAACCAAGAAGAGCCAGTGCGGGAATTAGACAGGGAGATTCGGCAAAGAAGCCTCGCAGGGAACCCGAAGACAGGAACTATACGCCGTCCCGCCACGCTTCGCCCTTAATTTCCGTTAACGACTCTGGTGCCGACGAATGCGTGTTGGAAACTGAGAATCCTCGGGGGCACCTCCGCCGGGTACCCAGGCAAGATTATGCTGAGTTGGTCATGGGCAAATCAGTTAGGGACACTGTTGCCACCACCTTCAGTGATTTTGGCCGCACCTCCTCTCGCAGTGCTACCACCGCAGAAGAAACGGACACTCGAAGCACCCCGAAGTCAGAGGTCTTTAAATCACCGAACTCGAGATTTAAATCAATGGATGTGAGCAAGTACGTTGGGTCCAGTACCGCCCAGGTGGATTTGACCGAACTAACTCTACATAGGCCTTTTGGCTATTTCGGAGAATGGCCCAGACGCTCTGCTCCTCGTTAGAATCAAGTTCTGTTGTGAAGCTTGATCAGGCAATCGGATATGGTTCGTTTGCTAGCACCTAGCGACAGGTATTTTGCTGGCCGGGATAATTCAAGAATTGACGAGAATGGAGTGAATCGGGCGGGCTGAGTTGGTTCAACCCGTCTGAACCATCAAGCTCTTTATGATAAGCGATTTTACTCCTTACTACCGCCTAAACGATGAATTTGATAAGCTATCGAGTCTTTATAGATGCCGATCTTCTATCGCAGTAGGTGTGGGGCATCTCCTACCGGCTAATAAGTAGCCTATGGCCTTTGCCCCCTTGAATCCCGGGGTAGCTACGGAAGGTGGCCGGGGGAACACTCACTAGGGCTCAGGGGTCACCACCACTCAATTTGCCGACACTCATTGCCTTTGCCTACGTGCACGTGCATTAAGTATGAAACCGCGAAGGCCCCATTCGCGACTTTGTTGCAATACTCTTGGGTCTTCCGTGTAAGCAAGCAAAAACATACAAGTCCTTGCCCACTTAATGCAATCCATTGTAAAGATCTCCATCGCTCGAATGCGCCGTTTCAAGAGTTTGCAACATCTTGTGTGAGCATAATAATACCCTAGTTCAGCTTGACTAGTTACCGACGATGGCAGCGATAGGTTAGTCCAGCCCTTTTAATTAACTGGTTATGGCCACTCGATCGAGTGGTTCGTCTAGGATTCGCTGATTAATCCGTGGAACAACAGCAGCATCTGTTCTTGTGGCAACCGCCGGCCTCACATACCTTGACGGAAAGTATCATTTGCGACAAGACTTGCAGATCATCAGGGCGCGAAACAAAGCCGACAAGCTCCTCAACAAAGCAAGTAAGCACAATCCACGTTACCACTAGGGTCTCTTATTGCACGTATATGTCCCAGGACTCTGTTCAGCTCACTACGGAATTAGTCGAGGAGAAACGCTTATCACCGTACTACTTCTTCGAGAAGCAAGCGCAGGCTCAACCGAATAAGGAATGCATCTGGTCACGCGGGGGATGCTACACCTGGGCCGAGGCGTACTACCGCGCTAACCAGTATGCGCAGTTTTTCCTGCAGAACGGGGTGCGGCCCGGCGATCTCGTCGCCTTCTTCATGGCCAACAGCCCGGAGTTCGTGCTAGCCTGGATGGGCCTGTGGGCAATCGGGGCAGCGCCCGCGCTCATCAACCATAACCTGACCAAGCAGGCGCTGCTGCACTGTCTGGGCATCGCTGACGCGAAGTTGATCCTGGCGGATGGCGGGGACCAGCTGCTTGAGAGACTGGACACGGTTAAGGACGAACTGGCTGCGGGCGGGGTTCGGGTTATCAAGCTGGCAGACGCCAAGCCGGAGATCAACGTGACGAGGGGCGAGCGGCCGGGGGACGAGCTGAGGGAGACCCTCCAGCCCTCCTCGCCCTTTGGCCTATTCTACACCAGCGGCACGACGGGCATGCCCAAGGCCGTCATGGTACCCGCGACCGCGGGCTTCATGCATGGCTGCAGCAAGGACTGCGGGTTTTCGTACATCAAGGGCGACGACCAGCGGTACTACGACTGCATGCCGCTCTACCACGGCACGGGCGGCATCAGCGGCATGACGCAGCTGATGACGGGGCAGACGCTGTGCATCGCGCCGCGGTTCAGCGTCTCGGGGTTCTGGGATGACATCCGCGAGTCACGCGCGACCTGGTTCGTCTACGTCGGCGAGACGCTGCGCTACCTGCTGGCGGCGCCGCCGTCGCCGCGCGACCGCGACCACGGCGTGCACTCCATCTACGGCAACGGCCTGCGCCCGGACGTCTGGAAGCCATTCCGCGACCGCTTCGGCATCGAGACTATCTTCGAGTTCTTCAACAGCACCGAGGGCGTCATGCCGCTCGACAACCCGGCGCGCGGCGACTTCCGCGCCCACGCCGTCGGCCACCACGGCCTCATCATGCGCACCCGGTTCCGTAACGTCCTCGTGCCCGTCGAGATCGACGTCGAGACGGGCGACATCGCCCGGGACCCCCGCACGGGCTTCGCGCGCCGCGTACCCTACGAGGCCGGCGGCGAGATCCTCATCGCCCAGCCGCCCGTCCTGACGCCGCCGTTCCCGGGCTACTACAAGAACCCCGAGGCCACCGACAAGAAGTACGTCAGGGACGTGTTCCGGAAGGGCGACCTGTACTACCGCACCGGTGACGCGCTCCGCAGGGACGCCGACGGCCGCTGGTTCTTCATGGACCGCCTCGGCGACACCTTCCGGTGGAAGGGCGAGAACGTCTCGACCGCCGAGGTCTCCGAGGTCCTGGGCAGGTACCCCGGCGTCCTCGAGGCCACGGTATACGGCGTGTCGCTGCCGAACCACGACGGCAAGGCTGGCATGGCGGCTATCTACGTCGATCCCGCTGCCAAGTCTTTTGATTATACGGGGTTCTTGAAGTAAGAGAGCGGACCCCTTCCCATTTAGCATTCCTAGTTATATCAGCAGAAGTTGCTGACTTCAAGTAGACACGCTCGGACACATCTCCCCAAATACGCGGTACCCATCTTTCTGCGGCAGCTCAAGGAGCGTTCGGCGACCCACAACAACAAGCAGGACAAGATGCCGCTGAAGAAGGCGGGGATCGACCCGGCGCAGATGGAGGGGAACCCGGTATTCTGGATCAGCGACACCGGAAAGGGCGAAACGTATGTTCCGTTTACGCAGAAAGATCTAGACTTGTTGCGGGGTGGGCGAGCGAAGTTGTGAGGTACGACTCGTACACTTGGAACACGCATTAGAACGCTGCATTGGATGCTTGCATAACTGCTCAAACTTGCATAGGATCCCCCCACTGAGTTGGTGAAGCGGAAGTCCCTAATTTTAGAATTCTATGCCTGATAAACTTCCTGCTAGATAAGAGCAATAAATTCAAAGAGTATTTACACGTGGTCGCAGTCGAGCAAGTAGGCCATGAGGGCACTAAGAAAAGCTATGTCACGCAGTACTGTCAGGATTTACTGGCTAAAACCATTTGAACTATTCACCGCAACCGTTTACACTAACATTATATTCAGACATCTTGGGACATGTCCCTCCTTCTCATTCTTTCAACTAGCCCGATATGAGATCTAGGCTCAAGGCTATTTCAAACACAGCACCGCGAGACGAGCAGACAAGGGATATGGCGATAAGTTAGACGTTGCTTACCTTAGAATATCCACTGGAAAATATTAATAAACCAGCACTTACCTGTGAGCTCGGTTTCCACCGTGTTCCTGAGCCGGCTCCCGCCTGTAGACCTGCCACGGCGTCTCTGTGACGGACCCGAGGCTCAGGATCTGATCCTGCAAACGCGCAGCCTCCCTGGACAGCCCAATGTCGACGAGCAGGTCCCAGACGTCGTACTCGCCGGGTTGCTCCTCGGCGTGCGCGCAGCACATGACAAGGCTCGAGTAGCGGTCGATGTCGGCGGCGCAGGCGAAGTAGCAGAGCGACGTGACGACGCGGGCCCAGAGCAGAACGGACTCCGGATTCAGCGTGCCCCTCGCCTGGCGGAACTCGATCGTCGTCCGCTCCTGGGGGATCTCAGCGTCCGCAAACGCGTACCACCTGAAGTTGTAGGCCGCCCTGGCCGGTATGCCCATCCGCTGCGCCACCGACGCGAGCGTGGGCCGGGTCAGGAGGTGCTGCACGGCGGGCCTGACGGCCCAGGGCGCGTCGCGTACGTTCGGCTCGTGCCCCTGGCTGTAATACTCGAAGTAGCCCTGGTCGAAGGGCTCGGGCACGAGCGCGCCCCGCGGGATGTGGCGCACGAAGGACGGCCGGCGCCCGGGAGGGTCGCGGAAGGTCTGCCTCGAGGAGCGCAGCCTGCCGTCGGCCCACGTGGTCATGTTCGTCTCCCGGAGGGCCTCCCCGCCGACCTCGCGGTCGGCGTCATCGTCGACCCAGGCGCCGTAGTTCGTGGTCGCCCGGGACTGGGACCCCCACATGCGCGCCGGCTCTATCATGCGCACGGCGAGCTCGCAGTACCACCTGTTCGATGGGCAATGGTCGTGGTTGTGTCGGAGAACGCTGTGCAAGGTGGAGATCAGCTGCCCGGCCGCGTACGTCATGCCCCCAATCCGGCGGAGCTCGTGGACCGAGAACAGGTCCGGCCCGCGGCCGAAGTGCACGTGGAACCCGCACGACTCGTTGACCGAGGTCCGGAAGGCGGTCGTCACGTGCACCACAACGTCGCGCACGGCCCAGAAGTTCTCGGGGCGGACACGGTACGCGGGGGAGACGAGCTCGACGTCGGTCCACATGGCGCCGTCGGGCTGGACGTCGTATTTCGTGATGCTCGGATCGCTCTTGACCTCCCACCCAGGGTATTCCATCATCGTGAAGGCCGTGTCCACTGGCCCTCCATCCCCCTGCACCCGCCAGCCTCCTTGTCGGATCGAGTCAGTCACTGTTGTCCTCACCTGATCGTCCTGTCTCCGAGTGTCCTCTTCGAGGCGGATGGGCCTAGGTACTCCTGGGAGCGTGTCCCTATCGCCTTTGATCCAAGCAACTCGGAACTCCAACTCAACTCCGAAGGTGTACTCATTCAACCGCCGCGGGTTTCGGCCTGCCATGCTCGAGCTTACTTAAACCTGTTTGGTTGGAAGAGAAGATCAACACCCATCCATCTCTTAGTCCATGGCCCAAGAATCGTCGGGGCCCCGTTTGGAGACTTATACTCTCCATTTCCTCAACATCAAACACGTATGCGAACTATAAGCAGTGAACACAGGCTACCAAGCACCTTCTGATACTTCCGAGACTTCAAGGATGCTGTTCTGACAGGTACAAGAGACAGTATCAGGATACAACTGCTCCGTTTTCCATCGCAGAGCTCCTTTGGTCTGGTGAACTCGAAGTGGGGAAAACAAAGGCGACTCGAGAAGACCATTCAAGGGTGAGAAACAATGACATACGACCCGATTTGCTAGCCCTATTCAGCAAGTCGCCCCGGACGTGTCAGCACACGTGTAATAGAAGGTACCGCTGGTTTTCAGTATCGACTCCACGAATGAGGGACCCCCTTCAGTGGCGTTGCTAAACCCAACGTCTATGGCGCATGTTGTGAGTGAGCTATGGACCTTGGAGAGTCCAGGAGGTACACTGTGGCTCCGAGACCCCCGGTCTATCCATCTATTCAGCATTGGCCGGGGTCCTTCGGCAAAAACCGAGCTGTTGACTAGACCTTGCCGCTGGGCTTCAGCGACATAGCCGGTCCTCACTCCTCAGCTGCAATGTCCGCATCTTCCGGCAGCGCAAAAGGTTCACTCTGAGCCTGCCATGCTTGGCTCACATATCTTTTCGAGGTCAGCCATTTATGAGCACGCACTGGAAGAATTACGGGAACACCTTTGGTGGAGAATGCTAGAGACCTACTTCGTATGGCTTCCTCGTGCCGCAAGCTCGCCTTTGCTGTTCTTGAAGACGACGGATGTATATGCCAGCGTCTTTCCCACTGCGTTACCTGTCAGTCTGTAGTCGTTCGCTGTCTTGTATCGGCACCTACTCTTATCGCAAGTCGCAGTCGCTTGGATCTTATCACCTATCTTGCCACCACCACTCAAGTACGTGACTAGCCCCTGACGTCAGCAGCATGCCGTCAAGGCCTCTGCATCTGCACGAGTTAAGCATGCTTTACCATTTAGATCCGTCGACACCCCCGTGGCGAAGAGGCCCTTCGATGCCACCGCTAGCGAACCACCTAGGTCGACCATGCTGGCGATTGTTCCGCCGTGGAGGATCTTTAAGCGGTTCTAGGGACGACCAAGCCACGGTCAATTGATAATGACCTAGTCTAACTCACAGGACACATTCTAGCTGCCTTACCGTGTGATCTTTGGTAATGTCCAGCTCGAAATCAACCCTGCCCTCGACCGCATTGGTGACCCTGAGCTATACCTGTCATTTCCTCTGTCCATGTCGCCGCAGCATATGCAACATAGCGAGTGTGAACTCACATGAGGCAGCAACCTATACACACAAATAGAGGATTAGCAAGTGCATGACCCAGTAATAAGAGTTGACAGCTCCATGAGGGTGAACATCTCAATTGACATAACCAACCTGGGTTCCAAGCCCGACTCAGCCATAAACGACCTTAGAACCTGGATGGTGATAATGAGCAGGCATGCTCCGCCACAGGACACAGTCTCGATGAATGACACACCGTCTTTACAAATCGGGCCGGGGGCAATTTCGGACTCATTCTCAGAAACTGGAATAGAATTTTGAGTATATGAGATTCAAAAAAATTTTTAAGTAAAATATATATACCTCCCCGAATGAAGCTGAATGTTATATGAGAGAAGGGTGCGGGTACCTGTTTATGAGGGCCCGTGCATGCTCGGAGATCGGAGAAGCTATCGCTATCATAAGTGGGTCTCCCAAGAGTCCCCAGCGATGTTCAGCTTTGGTGGTCTTGTGGTCCCTCTCCACCAACAACATTTTAGCCGCCGATCTCACAGCACAACTGCAGCCTTGGGACGAATTGCGATGCAACAGTAGCATTTGGCAATAAACAATTCTTCACCGACATTGGAGAGCGAGAGGCTTCCCTCTTGAGAGCCCGCCTCTGGATGCCATGGAATGAATCCTCCCCCTTGTGCATACCATGGCTGCTTCTCCCACCGATTCTACGCAATACACAAGATTACACATTACGCCTCTCGATGAGTCGCTGCTGAATATCGTCATACCGTCGTCTGTTGTACCCAAGGCCCGTAACATTTCCTTTCACACCATCGAGACATTTCCCGAGAAGCGCTACGGCTTCGTGGACCTGCCCGTTGCCGACGCAGAGAAGATCAAGAAGAAACTCAACGGAGCCGTGTTGAAAGGAGTCAAGATGCGCATCGAGAAAGCGAGACCCGAATCTATACCCGAGCCAACAGGGGGGCCGGGCTCCAGCAAGGCCAAGAAGGAGAAGGAGCCCAAAGACAAATCTAAAAAGAGGAAGCGCGAGATCGATGTCATAGCAGGAGTCGCGCTGGAGGATCGAAAAGTCAAACGAGGGTGGACGACGACGGAGCAAGATATGATCAAGGAGAAGCGAGACAAGTCCAAGAAGGACAAGAAAAGCGCGAAATTAAAGGACGACAAGGGCAAGAAGAGAGAGAAGCGGAAGACCAAATCCAAGTACACAGATGGACCCGAATGTCTGTTCCGGACGAAGCTTCCCGAGAAGACCCCTACAAAGGGTGACGAGGATGCTGCCGGCCACAAGAAAAAGAAGCAGAAAGCGGACGACAAGCTGACAATCCACGAGTTTGAGAAGACTGTTAAGTATCCTTCGTTCCTGAAGTCAAATACAGAGAAGACGAATTCGGTAGCGGTGACATTCGAAGACGGCGTCGGCTGGGTGGACTCCAAGGGCAATGTCGTCGAGGCTGTGTCAACCAAGAGGCCTTCGCCGCCACTGAAGTCCAAAGCTTCTGCGGCTAAGGCTCTAGAATCCACACCAGCCCCAGACGAGGATGATGAAACAAGCAGCAGTGGCACCTCGTCTGATGAAGAATCAGACAACTCCGACCCATCCGGTGCCTCGGAGGAAGCACCCGTTAATTCGGAGGAAGAAGTCGAACAGACGAACGGCCAGTCGGCCACTGATAAGCAGTCGAAGCCCGAGACGCAGAGCCTTAGCAGTCCTGTTGCCACTCTGAAGTCTGAATCAGGGAGGCCGAGATCCGGCTCATCCACAAGTCTTACCATTAAAATCCCACCTACTACTCCAGCCAAGGTGCATCCTCTTGAGGCCTTGTACAAGCGGCCCAAGGCTGAAGAGGGTGCCATCAAGGATACTCCCCAGGACTCTCAACCTTTCGCCTTCTTCGACAATGAGGACCTTGAGGAGGAAGCTCCTATGGCGCCGCCGTCTCAGCCGCCAATGACGCCGTTCACGAAACAGGACTTTGAATATAGGAATGTTCGAAGCGCTGCTCCGACCCCTGATACGGCACACCCTACCAGGTCTTTTAACCTCTGGTCCAGGGAAGATATGCTGGAGGAGACTTTGGAAGAGGATGAGGATGAGGATGAGGACACCGCCATGGCCGACTTCGTGGAGCAGGGCAGCGCCGCTGCTGGCAATACTGATGCTCCAGCCTCCGAATTTCAGAAGCAGTTCTGGGAGAACCGCGGCGATCTCAACCGCAAGTGGAAGAAGCGGAAGAAGATGGCGGCCAAGGAAAAGCGGTATCGTGAGAACAAGGCACGGGCACAACGGGCCATTTAGACGTTTCACCTTCTGGTTTGTTCAGCAAGCAGTACATAATATACCCTCATTTCATTCATCACTCATTAGACCTTAGCCGCCCATTCGTGACAATCCGTTATTGATTACCCTCCAAACCACCAAATCGCATAAGCAACATTCCATCGCCATTTTCCAACAGATTGGCTGCTATTCGCGTATCACCTGCGATTACGACCCAAAGGCATGCCAGGGCCGACGAGGATATGTTGTTTTCTGCGCAACTTAGGACGGCATTTTCACGCATCAGCGACCTCGGCCGAAAGCGGATGACCGTACACCTCCGGCTCGTTTGCGTATCGACCAATGAAGCTTCCCAATGTACCTGCGGTGGCGGAAGCCGGCAGCGTACCGGTCTCCCCTTTTCCTCCATCGGCAGTTGGTCCGGGTTCCGTAGGCGTAGGCGACGGCGATAGCAGCATCGCGGGAGATGCGCGGTCGTGACGCTCAATAGTAGCAGCGCTGAATACCGAGGAGGACGATGCAACGGCGAAAGCATCGAGGCCGTGGTGCTCGGCACCGTAGAGAGAGCCGCTCCGAGCGAGGCCTATAGTACTGAGGCGGAGGCCATTGCTGTCGTGGTGAGGATTCCCCGCAGCGGCCGCGGAAGGGTCAGCCGAAGCCTGCTGCCCCTGGTTGAGGCTCTGCTCATAGGCATCCTCTAGGTGCTCTAAGTACCGGCGCAGGCGGTTTCCGTCGCTCCGCAGCTTCGCCCAGCCCGCGTTCTGCACCCGAAATTCAGCACGGCGGAGAGCTACGCGATGCGCAAGCTCGTCCTCGATAGGGGGCAGCGGAGCCGGCTCGGCGGCAGGTCGAACATCGTGGGCAACGCTAGGGTTGCGGGATGACAGAGCCGGAACGTCGGTCATCTCTATGGCGTCTTCGTCATAGGCGGGATCACGGCCCGCGAGCTGTGCGTTATCGCGCATGTCCTGGAGCGTCTTGTGGCGATTAACCAAGCGAACCAGCAAGAACATGGCCGCCGAAGTGAGGGCAAAGCTCGCAATTACGCAGACGAGGGCGATATTCCAAGCGCCTCCTACGAGATCCAATGCCTTCAAAGCAATGGCAGCGCTAACACTGCAGGCGCTGAAGAGTACGGCTCCGCCACCAGCCACCCAGATCAGGGTTAGTGCCCGGACGCGCCACCACTTTCTCGGCTTCGCGCCTACGGGGTATACAGGGTTGCCGAAAGGTGAGAGGCCGATAGGCTCGGGAGTAGCGGTGCGAAAGGGGACATGATGGATAGAGGCGCGGCGGCTGTGGCCAAGGCGAACCGGCAGAGGGGGAGCCGGGGCAACATGAGTGGGTAGGGAAACGGGATAAGCGGGCGACGCAGCGCTTACTCCGGTCTCAATAGCCTCGCCGGCCGCGGTATTTCTGGTTATGCGATTTCCGTTCATGTCGGCGTCGTAAGGGAAGAAATTCGAATATGAATTTTACCGGACGGCGATGTCGTATTTTGGTAAAAAGAGCAGGTACCAACACCTCGACGGAAATTCTATCGGCGGGGTAAAAAGGTATTTAGTAGAACAAAATAATACGTATGAGGACGACTGGATCTCGCTGACGAGGACATCCTAGGGTTACAATAGGTGTGGACGCAGACGTTGGATGTGTAGGTGAGAGATGGCAGTGGAGGGGGAAGGTAAGCGGTTGAAGTCCCCGAGCACAATCGCCAGTGTCGTTCGCTTTAACCGCCTGCCAAATTTGTTCGGAAGGGGTACTTGCAAAACTGTTAGCAGGCAGTTCTGCGGCTACGTAAAAACAAGATCACCATGCTGGTCGGTTAGGGCTAAAGCTCCTTTGTTGCCTGAGGCGGCGTAAGAGGCAAGATTTCTAGGAGCCTTTGCCGGTTGGGGAATTAGGTCCTGTGGCTGTTATGTCACTCTGCTGGTCTGATAGTATGCAGTATGTAATGAATGTGTGCCAATTGCATTAGTAAAGCCTATAATAATGGTTTCTATCGTATAACTGAACGACTTCGAAGCCGTTAGCTCTTTTACTAAGTACAACTGGTAATCCACGGTGTTTCTTACTACTATTGTTGCCGGCTTATTATGTGTTTACCAAGCCGCTACTTCTTTTATTTTATCACAGCCATTCACCCTTGAAAATGTCACACGCCCCGACGTAACAATTACTGATGAAAGTGCTTCCAATGTGCAGGGTAATGAACATCCTAGTCTATTTTCACTTGCTTTTCAGATGTGTTACCGTGATAAAGTAAAGGCTGATCTTGCCCCCAAAAGTTTAAATGTCCATAGAGTTGCTAAAGATGTTTAATCATTTAGAAAATCCACCATAATCACTGCGTACTACGTACTTAAAGCAGTAAATCCAGAGGACAGTCACTGTGCAGCATCTACCCCAAGTATATCTACGTGAAGGCGGTTCCTGCACGAGCATGAGCCATATCAAGGAGATAACTCCGAAATATTGTCCTTTCTGCCGGATACTACTATGGCTGCATTATTTCAAGCGCATTGCCTCCCTATCAGGCGTAGAAAGGAGTATACTTCTATGTGGGTGCTAAGTGCTCCAAAGCATGAAGCCTAGGAAAGCATAGGAGGTGAAAGAGTTAAAATCCTCTACTTAGTACAGACTATCACTCATACATATCCGCGGAGTCTCAATCCGAAGCTTAAGCAGCTGAAATGAGATCTGCTTGGAACTATATCCGAAACTCCAGTCTAAAGACATTGCTCAGGCGTACCCGACACTGGTACACCGCAAGAACGATCGGGAAGTAGAACAACCTATACCACCAGATCCCGGTTTCTCCTGGACCGCTGTGATAAAATACTACGATCTCATATCCACGAGGTCTTCCAGCATCAATGTCTGTCGACGGGTAGGAGTAAATCACCAACGGGAGTCTTAAAGGAAAGCTCCCAGCAATGTAGGTCAGGTGGAACTTATTACGAGGGGTATTGCAGCGTCGGTGATTAATCATGATCCGAACTAATATCAAATCAGCAGCCAGCCGACTACCTTCTTCCAGATAATTCTTCGAGGAGAAACGCCATCGCGGGCCGACGAAACCGAGTATTATTGGGCTATGCCTAGATGTGATCCTAGGATGGTAGTTGGGCTACTTACATAAGGTTACCGAATACGGCTATGAGAACCAGGGTGTGCTAAGTGGTACAAACCCGCCCCACATTTACAGTGCCCGAGCACGAGCGATCTTCCCGAAGCTGGCCCGCTCAGATGCGCGCAGGTGCGTCATTGCGCCCGCTACCTTCGGAAGCTCGAAATCCAAGCCGTGCTGAGGTATGGCTCGCGGAGTCAGGAGATCTTTTCATCAAAGTATGTGCAAAATTATTGCTTCCAAGCTGATTTAGCTGGAGCTCTACGGGTTGAAACAACATCGAGCACTGGTATCATTGAGTAATTAGTACCTGACAGATACCTGTCCACGTAGCTTATGACGCGAGGGTCGACCGGTTGTAGCTACCGAGTGGCACGAACTGAACTTCAGAACAATAAACATAATCGCATTTCCCGAATGCCCCTCGCCCACCCGAATCATGAGACTCAAAGGGGTAGGCGTTGTTTGTCCCAGGGTGCCATCCAGAACTCATCAACATACATGAGCCATTGGGCCGTTGCACTCACTGGTTCCGTGGAAGACCAGGCTCGTGGTTACCAAATTCAGTCTCGCGGTGTGCCATGAATCAGGGTTGTGTAGTCACCAGGAGAAATAATTAATTTGTCCGCATGGTTATTCGCCCTATACCGTTCATATGTTTGACCTCTTTGTCACCATTCATTTGTCCGTCGATGGATGCCGTATCCGGAAACATCGTTTATTATTATTTTTGGCAATCGGGGATGCGTGGGTCAACTCTTGTTATTTCAAGAAACAAGCAAGCGAATCAAAGACCCTTTGCTGACATAGATGTCTTTGAGGGCTATCTAGGCTAAATACCACCACAAGGGACTCAAGAGTCTTTCATGGGATTTCATCAAAGGACTGGCTAAGGAGAGGCGCTTGGAAAAGTATCATCTCGCTCAGTACCAAGCAGAGGTGCAACAAGCTAAAATCTCACTTCTACCTGTGCAGATTCTGTCCATACTGAATAGCTGCCGCCATGTGTTTGTCGGGGCCGACCCAGCGCTATGAGTAAGAATAAATTGGAGAAAAGTAGCCAGAGTATAGAGGGTACTCAAGAACCTCTACGGCTGTGGCCTCCTCCCAATTGTCAAGCATATTGCAGAGCGCACTTCATCGAGGAATGCGCCGCCTATTATTTATTGGAGAACGCAAAATTCGAGCAGGAGAGGGCCGCGATCCGGGAAGCCCACCTACCAACGTCGAGAAGTATGAACAAATCGCCAACACCGGCGACTCGAGTTCAACCTACTCGGGCAAAGAAGAGGGTGTTTGATATGCCGGACCAGACCGGTTCAGACCAGAAACACGGCAATACGGATATCATGCCCGCCACCGTACAGAGGCAGCTGGCAAAACTAGAAAGAAAGCAGTCGAGACTCGGACTTAACCTGTCTCGCGATGAGTTCCTAGCGAGATTGGAAACGGGGATCGCACGCACTAGTACCCTGCTCGCCAACAAGAAACTTGAAAAGTCACGGAAGTCAAGGCAAGCCTTAGAAAGCGACAGTAGCGTAGCGAAACCGGTAGACGAAGCTATTGCGCATCATAAATGTCCGTTCGACCCCTGGAGAAGTAATGACTGTCGTTACTGCGACTTTAACAGCAGATTACCGAAGAATACAGCATCTGTGGCGCCCATGCATCTGATTTGCCACGACGACTTCGGACCAGAGCAGCATGGCGGGTTCGGCGGGGTACAGTTTGTAGTCGACCGCTGTGGAGCACAAGAGAAAGTCATCTTGTTAAGGATGATGGGATTAGACGACCCCGTGGAGGGACCTGATGAGTTTTCCGGCGATAACAGCAGGTCGGAAATGCGAAAACAGCCAGAAGGGGAACCGGCCAGGAATCCAATCGAGAATACGACTCCCCGTAGTAAACGGCTGAAGACAAGCCCATCGCCTACGATGCAAGAAGATGAGGACGGGTTAATTGCAACTAGAAAGCGCAGTAAACTGAGGTATTCCCCAGAAAATGGTAATATGGTAGAGCAGAAGCCAAGAGAAAAGCTGGTCTCGGGTCCGGCGTCAACGAAACAGGTTGGGAAAAGGCGTTCACGGCCGAGGATAAATGAATCAGAAGAAGACGACATGGTCACAGGGAGGACGCACAAAGCAGTCCAGGTTCCCGCTGCTGCCGACTCCTTAACGAAGCAGAAGCAGCTGATGAAGGAACCGCTCACGAATACAACACCCAGAAGAAAGCGGCGAAAACTAAGCCCGCCGCCGGTAACCGATGGAACCAATGATGTTGTTAATGATGACGATGACGATGACGTAATCATAAGAAGAAAGCGACCAAGAATCCGCGTATAGAAGGGAACGTATACCTGTAAGGACCCGGAATTCACGCGGTGATGCAAATCCCGCCCACGTATCTGACCTGGAGCTCAACTTGCATCCGCGGAATACAGTTAACCCCGCAAGATCTTGATGAAGAAGGTCGCATCGCCCCTAGCCCCATCAGCGAAGTCAGCGTACTCCGGACAAGTACCCCACTCCTTCCAGCCTATGCTATTGTAGAAAGCCCGCGCGGGAGTGGTGGTAGCCGTATCGAGGGTCAGCACCTCCTTGCCTAGGGAGTTCTTGGCGAAGGACTCGAGGTGGCGCATCATGGCGGTGGCGACGCCCTTTCGCCTCGCGGATGGGTGGACCAGGAGCTTCACGATCTCGGCTCGGTGCCGGTGCGTCACCTTCGGAATGGTCACGATCGACCCGGTAGCCAGGACGTCAGCTGCGTCCGGATCCGCGGTCAGGACGAAGCAGTGCAGCACACGAGGCGTTTCGGCCAGCTTGGACGCTGTAGCCAGCCAGAACTCACCAGCGGCTTCGTCGGATAGCGGAGCGCGAAAGCCGATGGAAGACGATGCAGGGTCTTGATTCACACAGAGCTGGAGAAGGGTCCGTAGGGAAGGTAGAAACTTCGTCAAATGCCCGGGTGACTTGATGGTTTGGATGTGAAAGGGAGACTCCCGGGCACTTCCCGCCCGGGCACCGCTTATCCCTACGCTGCTGCCACCGTGCGTATCCTGAACCATGGTAACAGAGTCCCGGGAGTGCGGCAATAACAAGGGATCTCTTACTGGCTGAACTGGCTCTGGTCCTAGCGGTGACATAGAGCGCGACAGAACTGCCGATCAAGACAATCCGGCGGATAGGTTCCTTTGGTAATAGGCCGGCCTCTTCTGCGCTGTGGTCATGCGGGTGTGGGTGGGGTGCGGATGCGTTATCTTATCGGGTCCGTCTACTGAGGTTATCGTGGCCTCCGCATCCGGGGGCAATACCGTCTGAAATATTGGCCAGTCGGGACTCGGGCCGTGCTTAGCTCGCGACATATTAATATGCACCTCGCAGGATTATTGCAGTTAATAGCATACAAGCGCCATATCCTTAAAAGCTCTTTATTAATTCGTTAATACTATAAAGGTAATTATAACTATGGGCTTTTACGTAATTACCAGTTACCAAATCGGCCCCTCCATTTTAGGAACTGGTATTAATAAGTACGTATTCTTCTTATAAATTATATAGTAAATACGCATAGGTGATTTGCCATACTAGTAACGAAAAGTAGGGCTTGTAGCGCATTAAATGCAATACTCCTGCGAGAGTGTACTATGATATCAGGCAAAGGTTTTCGCATACCCAGTGGGTCGCACTAGTAGCGACGCCACCCAAATTAGGTGGAGCATTTACATGGGTCGACCGCAGGTACATGCGAATAATTGCAGCCCTTTTTCTCAACGCTAACCTAATCTAAGGTAGGTTATTGCTAAGTGGGTCTTATGACCTACATACCTAACTACGTGCGAAAACTTACCTATCATACCATAGTAGTAGAATGGGTGTTAGCTACAGTATATGGGCCACAAGAGGATTATCCACCGGTGAGCTTCGGAGATATAAGCTGTATGTTGCCGGAGAAGCACTCGCGGGGTAAGAAAATGCAGTTATCCCGCATGCACAACCCCCACATGATCGATCCTTCGTGGGAGACATATTGAGCCGACTTGGGACTTGGTTATAGAATTGCTAATGGGAGTTACAATCCAATGAACAGCACTTACTCGTAAATTGGACCTATGTAGCGAGATGCCTATCTGGAGCATGGCAGCGGCTATGAATCTTCCAGCTTTTGGCCCTTTGCTGTCTTTGGTGGCGTTGGCTATGGTATTGGACCATCACCTATCAATTCCCCTTAGTCGTCCAACAGTGTATAACACTACATAGTAGGCTCAGCTTTGCGAATGATGATTATTAGACTTCAATAAAGTCCGGAATGGTTACTGATGAGGAAGGAGGGGGACTTAGACAGCATGCTCAGTGTCTGCTCCTCCAGACCACCGATATGCACGGCACCGCTGCCTGCCGGTTGAAGCTGATTCTGTCCCATCCAAACAGCCCAATGCTCTCCGGAACCATACTCGAGCTGGGTAAGCGCATATGCGTACATGTGAGCGGGCGAGTGGCATGCGTGGTACTGACATGCCGTGGCATCCCGTTGCACAAAGCTACAAAAGAGCCACTGCATGGACACTAGAGTAAGGCGTATGCGCTGTAACCCGCCCCTGGGCGAATCAGAGAACTACGTAATCCACGGTGTTGCGCGAGGCGCAGAACTAGTGTGGTAGCATGGGGGGGCAGCACATGGCTCGATTTCTAGTTCTTGGAGCAGGCTGCACTTTGCCACTGTTCCCAACCTGCATCATAGCGGCCGAACTACTTCGTACGTACCCATATTGTCTCGAAAGTTGTGGCACCGAGTTCGTACAAGAGCTACCTAGAATGGAATATGGGGTGATACTGGTCCAGACTACCAGGTAGGGGACTCAAGTACATGTGAAAGGGACGGTGCAACTACCACGAAAGCGTTACTTGGCTTATTACTGTAGGTACTACAGAGGTAACGGAGCAGAAGGAGCAAAGACCACAGCAGTGGCGATACTTGAGATATTATCGCCGATTTCTGAGGGATAATTGCGGATTGATGTCACTTGAGGAGCAAAAGACAAAGGAAGGTGAGGGAATTGTGCTGTGGCCGATCAGCTGACGTTAGTGGAAACGGCACAATTCGCTCACACAGTGTATCCGGGACCGTGCAATCTGATTGGGCAGTAACGCCCGGTGGCACTAAGTGGCTACCAAAGGGATGGTGCTGGCTTCGAATATTTAAGGGTCCATCCAATCTCCTCGGATCTCTCCAACCTACATCTACTACTCATCCAACAACAAAGAAGTCTTGCCAACACGATCAATATCGCGTACATATCAACATCATACACAACCATCTTACTACATTCTGCCAAAATGAAGGGTGACTGCGGATGCTCTGGCGCCTCTAGCTGTAAGTTTATCGCACTCTACCCCGCTATACTCTACTTGCCCGCCTCCACTCTTCTGGTTCTCTTCGCGAGAAGGATGTTGCTGGATAACCACGGAGCATCTCTCAGCCCGTGAACAGAGCACAGCTAACTTCAATGTTATCATAGGCAACTGCGGCTCTAGCTGCACCTGCGCCAGCTGCGGCAAATAAACAACTGCTCAATCCCGACATTAGCATGTCAGCTGTTTCTCGCGACATGGTCTAAATCTCTTGGGCTCGATTCATTCACATGGCGGAGTTAGGGACGAGGTTTACGGTGTGGCTTTGGGATGAGGTTCGGGAATGAGGTTACGAGACTGCCTAGGGTTTCATTATGATTTGAGGGCTGGGACGGAGGAGCGCAGCTACCTGACTCGCCGTAGTTGCTAGTCATTCCTTAGGAACAATACACTTCCTTCAGTCCCCAGACAGTTGGTCTTGAACCCCCCTTGGTGCTACTTATAAATCTGAAGAAACGGTAAAACCCGTAAAATCACCACACGTGCTACAGGTTGCTACTAAAGATGCAAGAAGTCCCGTACGATAATAGGAGCCGCATCTGGGTGCGTAGATCTGGCAGTTTGATGAGGCCATGAGGCACACAGACCGCAAATCGAATCCCACCAAGGGGACTGCCCAATCAACAGATCTTGACCGTTTTATATCCCATCTATAATGGAATTTTCAAGCATTGTAGAATGTGATGTTGCAAAGAAACTAGGTGCAATATCTGTTGATCAATGAATGGGGCGTGTTGTGCTAATGTTACATGAGAGTGGACCGCATAAGCTACACAGGTCCTCATTGGTGGGGCTGTCTGCCGTATAATAATAGATACGCACAAGGGGGTAGAAGAGGGTCGGGCAGAAGAATCGTATTCCTCATTATATGGGTATCCAGGTCCAAGACGGATTCTAAACCATTTGCTCACTAGGGCCAGGTTATCACATATCTATCCCAAACGGCGATTCGGGACCCTATGGACCTCCAGTAGGAGCTGGCTGTTTGGCGACGCCCCTAATATAGCATTGGCGCTTAGAGACCTGACTCGCCGAGTTCTAGGGGGCTCGGGTTCTCCCTGGCACTAAACTACAGAAAGCCGCTGGGTGTTCAAACGGGTAATCCTTACATCGTTATCAGAGTCTCAAGTCGGCGGCTAATGGCAGAATCAAGTTAACCCTTAAGGAGGCCCCTGATTAGGGAAGAAAGGAGATAAGGGGTCTTATTCTCTATTACGCTTAGTGACAGACCACTATCCAATCTAGTATTCGAGAGCACAGTAATACTTTCTTGGACTTTTGATTTCAATACTAGCAATGTCCTCAAGCCTTTCCGGCCTGGTAAACTGGCCGTTGTTAGCAAGGCCGGCTGTGTCCTTCGAGACAGGTCTTTTGGGACCCTCTGAATGGGCAGAATGAACACCCATACCATTTCAACAAGGTAGAAATATTCGTATTTACATAAAAACGCTATAAGGCAGGTTTCAAACGGGTGGCAGATAAGGTATCTGTTCCGAAAGTTGCACCTAACTTTTAATCAATTTGCTAGCTTATGTCCAAGCTCGTCATCACAGGTGAAATATTTCTCATATCAGCCTCCATTCTACGTATGGAGAGATATCTATATCCTTACTCGGCTTTTACAAACACCGTCAACTGTATTCTCATCCTGTCCGCTTATAGATACGAAAACTTTCATATTACTCTTCGTGGTGCCCATTCCTACATATAACATCTTCAGCATAATAAGCACCGTGTTATCTACTTGGCTTCGTGTGTTCGCTTTCCTCTCCGCTCGGTTAATAAGCGTACACTATCTCATTCATTGGCTGACCGAATAGCCGCTGGTTTAAAGCTTAGGTTGATGGGTGGCAACCTCTAGAGCAAATGTTTTCATTGATCCAAAATGGAATGAGCTCATAGATGGTGTCGCTCTTGAGCTCCAAACGAATGACCATCGGAATCTTCTTCTGCCAAATACAATGCATTATAGAACTACAAGGGGTTTTCCTTCTTGCTTCGACCAAGCTTCATGCAATGCGAATGATTATGTAAGCCGCAAACATGAACCGCCCATCTAGGTTATGACAAAGGACACTTCATTAGGTAGTATACTAAAGACCACTCTAGCCTCGCCCTACCGGCCGTCCCGTAAGGCTGCCTTATCACGCGCTCCCCTCATCCTCTTTATTCAACGTGTTGTAGAATGGGATGGATTTATTGTTCGGTGCCTCTAGTATCACAGTCAAGGGGACACACCGTTTGGACTCATACCGAGCCTTCACCCAAGTATATGTATGTACGCGTGGTCTATCACAAGTTGCCGCACACTTTTCCAGCCCTGGGAATATTGGATTACAGCGCCTTCCCATTGGCTTGTCGCCCCCTTACTTGAAGCTGCTGCGCCTCTAAAGCTAATCCAGGCATGAGTGCTAGCAGCGCCGATTCCCTAAGAAAGAAGAGTTGCTCTCAGTTAGCAATCGTATAGTCACCCTTCTTCCTACTTCCTGAGTAGTTCGATTGTCCATGCCCTAGAGCTCTAGCTCGTTACTCGCTGCACTGTCGGGTTTGACACTCCGGCCCCCTCTCACGAGGGATTCTGTTGTTACGCTCCGATATACCCATTCGTTACTCCTAGTCAACTCATAGCCACGGCTCTCCCCGCGATCCGTCTGTCCGACATGGGAGCAGCCCAGCAGCTGCTTGCCTTCATTTTTGCAAGTGTATGGCTGCCCCTGACCTCTTTTTCAACCTGCATTTCTTACTTCCTGCTGTTACAGGGCGTATTCTGTCTCACCGTTAGATCAGTCTGGCGCCTATACTTCCATCCGCTGTCGAAGTACCCCGGCCCGAAAATCGCGGCTATCTCTGACATTTTGTATGCTTACCATTCGTAAGTGCCCCTGCCGGCATGACAGTTGAAGCATATTAGGCAGGCGGTCACTCATCGAAAGTAAACGTTGTCAGGATGATGGCCATGGGCCGTCGAGGATGCTCTCAAAAACTACGGTATGTACGAAGACTTGCTCGGGATGCTGCTTCTTTCCTGGATGCTGACTAGTCTGCCGAGGAGACGTCGTCCGGGTTGCGCCTAACGAGCTAGTTTTTGTCACTCCGCAAACCTTGGCCGGTAAGCAGCGCAGCGACAAGCTCGCTCTTTAGTACATGGGGCTTATTGAGACGATGCAGACCTTTACGGCTCCCATAACAAGAATCTGGAGCTTTTGCCAAAGACGCGGATCAACTATCATGGAAATGACGAGCACGGCGGCATCATCCGGGAATGGGACCCTGTACGACGCCGCAAGGTGGCCAAGCAATTGTCCCCGGCCTTCAGCGGACGAGCGCTCAGAGCGAAAGAGCCGACCCTATACAGATACATCGACCTTTTCGTCGAGCGCATGAAAGTTCTGGGAGGCGGAGCTCACGGGGTCAGCTTGCCTACCTGGGTCAATTGGCTGTCCGTCGATATCTCGGCCGACATGGCCTATAATTGGCAGATGAATCGCTTTGAAAGATAGCAAGTCTAGCAAGTCTACTACTTTCTTGGGAAAATACTAACTCGTTACAGTGAAACAGTCACTGTATCTATCCCTTCTCTCGGGTTTCAACAGAGCCATTGTGGTTATCCAGATGTCGTGGCGCTTTCCCCTCCTCAGCACGCTCAAGTATCTCTTCCTGCTATTCACAGCCATGAGGCCCCATACTCACATCAAAGATCACAGCTGTCAGCAGTTAGAGCAGCACATTCGGCGCAAGGGTGCCGTCGAGCACCTCGACTCTTTTGAGCAGCTCATTCCAGAGGACCGCGAACCTCCCAAAGACCGTAAAGGGATGCGCCACCTTGAACAAGTCGCAGGCCAGCTGCTGGTAGCAGGATACGAACCTCCGGCAATGTGGTTTTATTTTACGATCTATCATTTACTTAAAGAGCCTGTGATTCTAGAGACATTGACGAAAGAGATCAGGGGCGCTTTCAAAAGCTACAGTGATATCACGTCGGGTGCGGCTGCATCATTGCCCTACCCGACAGCCTGTCTGAAGGAGTCCCTTCGCATGATGCCAAACGTTCTGACCAGAATGCCGGTTGTTAGCCCAGGCGCCGTGGTCGACAGAACTTTTATTCCAAAGGGGGTAAGCTACCCTGGTCTCCCCTCTTTCATTCTTTGTATTTCTATATTACCTGTAATTAACCGTCGGAACCGCCGCTATAGGTTATTTGCCAATCCAGCCCTTTTGCCTTGGCTCGTGACCCGCGTAACTTCTGCGAACCCCTGCGCTTCCGGCCCGAACGCCGGTTACCGGAGGAGCACCCACTCTACAATACGCGGTTCGCTAAGAACGACCGCAAGGGTTTCCGCCCTTTCAGCCTGGGCCATCGCATGTGTGCAGGGAAGGAGATCGCGTGGTGGCAGAGCAGGGTGTCCATAGCCAAGGTCCTGTGGACGTTCGACCTGGAAATGGTCTCTGGGCAACAGATCAACATGGACAGGGACTTGAGAGGATTGGGTATGTACGAAAAGCCTGAAGTTCGCGTTAGGTTCATACCAGTGGCACAGAAAGCGGAGGTATAGTGATAAGCTTCTGTCTACTCGGAAGCCGTGTTCTTCACCTAAACTGCCTTGTGGTTTATCGTGCACGCAAGAGCACTAGGCTCGTTCTTGTCCGGGACCTTGGCCGTGGTTTGTGGTAATCTCCTATGGTTAAGGTTGGACGAGAATCGGATATCGCTCGCCAAGAAGTCGTGATGGCCTTCGTTGTGATCATGGCGTTGCAGGGCGCATGGTTCCTGTGGCTTACCGTTAATATTACGAGAGTTCAGCAAGACACTTCCGTGTCCGATTAGGATGCTCCGGGGTCGGGAAAACTTTTTAACGTCTTCATGTTGCTAGTGCGTTGGCTTTCGGTTGAACTACAATTTCTCGTGTTTCATCATTGGACAAATGTCCGAGAGCCTCTAGAAAACCGTTCGACTGGCTGCACTTCTGAGAGGAATAGAGTGGGCATGGCAGGCTCTCAGCTACGGGCTGAATGCTCTTCCGGTCTTCGCAACCACCGGAGGAGCAGATATCGACTTCGAGCCCCGAGGCCTGTCCTCGTTTCCGGCATGGTTGGCAGTCAGGGAGATCGGGTCCTCCCATGACAGGGACGGATATGTTCAGGTCTCAGAAGTCCAACCGGAAGGGCTCTTCAAAGGCTCTAACGTTGAAGCTACTTGATGTTGGGTGTGACGGCATGACAGTTCAACTTGTGTAAGTACCTCGAGATCAGGGACAGCTTGACGTGAACTCCTTCAGGGCCATGAGACACGCTGAGGAGATTAATCAAATATCTGCGGTCAATCGTAAGTCGCCGTGGATTCAAAGCGACCGATACCCCGTCTACACACATAAACTCTGAGGCTGAACGGGAGTACGCCGCCTGATGGCTACAGAAGTCTCAGGTGGAGAGGTTGGGAGCGGCGCGGTTCATTGTGATGTTTGGCGCTTCGTTTAATTACCGATCTCCTAGGTCCACTGAAGTACACATATTGACTTAAAGACGATGATGTGGTAGCTAAGCAAACGAAGCCAAGTTGCAAACTAGCTCAACGCCGGTAGACTTAGACACGCCAACGTCGTAGGCAGCTGGAGCGCAGTCGTGTCCAAGCTTGTCCCCATGCCTCACAGGTTGAACATATGGCTGCCAGAGCCGAGTGTTACTGTGCAGAAACTATACATAAGTTTTGGGGCCAATAAGGCACCAGCCACGGTAAGAGCGCCTTGGGAGTAGATTCTTTGGGACTCTAAATGGGGACTCCAACCGGGACATTGATTTCATGTCAACAAGTTTGACCCTGCAGTAGCAGGTTCATCCAGTTAGTGCTCATCAACAGAGATATTAGCATGTTGAGCGTAAAGAAACATAAACACTTCTACAGACAGCTGTCAAAATAGAATCCGTCATTAGCATCCGAAATATCCTATATACTGCGTCAGGGTTCCCACGAGGTTCAGGGGTAGAGAAGTGAACGTCCCTTGACCCCCTTACTCAGTTAAGTTGAGCAGGGTTTTAAAGCACAGGATGCGATAAAGCTTCCGACCAAATATCTCTTAATTTTGAGCTGGCTTGATAAGTACGTTACCGCCTAGCGTCTGACAATACTTTTTCCTCAGAACTATGCTTAGTTAGTAATGTGTGAAGGAGATAAATGGTGTGCTCCATTGGCCACACAAATCTGACGCCGCGAGGCTCCCAGTATTGAGCTTAACTACAGAGACAAAGTTGAGGGGAGTTCTAAGTAGACCCATGTAGGATCGCGAAGGTTTCACCGGGGAAGCGCACATGGTCTTGTCAGCTCTTACAAGATTTATCTAGCATCGAGAATTATACGTTGTACAACATATAGGCCAGTCGGGAGTTTCCAGCTTTCCT
Organism: Monosporascus sp. 5C6A; assembly: GCA_004155035.1. Classification (NCBI taxonomy): domain Eukaryota; kingdom Fungi; phylum Ascomycota; class Sordariomycetes; order Xylariales; genus Monosporascus; species Monosporascus sp. 5C6A. Next base: position 374,130 of record QJOB01000003.1, on the reverse strand, counting down.
AAAGATGGGTTTGTTTAGGAACTGGTAGTTGCTGTGGATTAGAACGACACATAGTAGCCTCAAAAGCAAGCGTTCTGTTCTGCGAACACTGTCATTGTTTTCTCACAGCGACTCTGTACTGTTAGCATTTACCTATATATAGACTTACACCATGCGGTACTGCGGACAACCACCTGCGGCTGGATATCATCGGTAAGTCTAACTCATATCCGTAGGCCGGTCCAACTTCATCAACTATATACGCCATCATGGATATCACTCCGTACTTGCGCGATGACCAGCCCATCTTTACCAGGGGGGATTTGGAGAGGATCGAGGAACAGCTAGCCCAGGACAACGAGTCTATTCAACTCAGAGCCCTCCTCAATGGTGAGTCGTTCTCGCAACCAAACCCTAACAGGGGTCTGGGCACCGCCGACCCGTTACCAGGTGAAAAGAGAATGCAGCTCTTCATCAGATTTAACGACGAGCGAAAGCTCAGGAATGCTATCGCGAGCGGGCAACAGAAACGGTTCTCCTGCGTGGAGGCGTGGCGGGGCACCCTTTGGGGCCCTAGAAAATCCGAGGCTGACACGCGGCAGGAAATGAGAAGGATAGTGGACGAATGGGAGGCCAGCGAGGAATGTCTACACCTCGTCAACGCTCTGAAATCCTCGACGCTGTCGCCCCGTATCGACAAGGTGATCGGCTTTGGCATGGGGGTCATCGCATCGAACTCCGCCGGTCTCGCCAAGACCCACATGAAGGAGCACGCCGTGGCTCTGACGATCGCCAAGGCGATAGAGGGGATGGGTGGCGGGGGCGTGGCGGTTATCTCTCAAGAGCCCCAGTACACGTCCGTCTGCAAGAAGGTACTGGAAGAAGAGTTCGGGATCCAAGTCATCGAGGGGTTCGGTGCCCGCGGCTTCACGCTCGTGGACGAGCGCACCTTCGTCCTCGCCCATAACTCTTCCGTCTGCGTGCGTGAGCTCATCGCCGACCTCGCCCGTCCCGCAGGGATGTGTTGGAGGCGGAGCGCGACCCCGGCTCAAATCCGGAATATGGACGACCTTCGATGGGACGTCAGAGCTGACATCGATACCACTCGCACAGAAAACATGATGAGAGGGTACTCTAGGATCCCCGGAGCCAGGGTCGGCTCAATACTTCCGAACAACGGTTGGTATGTCCGCAAACCCCGGTCATCCCAAGGAGCAAACTTAGGATCTTAACCGACTAACCTCACAAGGTCCTGACCACGATACGAGGCTCAAATATTCCCCGTAACAAAGGCTGGTGAGTGTAAGTAATGGCGGAGTGCTTGGCTTCGTGTATACTCAGGCTCTTTGTGAATTGAGAAAATGTTTCATAGAATTAAAACACATTAAAACCAAAAGATGTCTTGGTTGTCCGCGTATAATAAGAAGTAAGTGTTTTGTTTCCCTCGTGCATATGTTCTAACTACCTAGTTAGATCACCCGGATATGACTTATTAGTGTCAATGATAGGTATGCCAACTCGGTTAATTCACCTGTGAGAGAATCTGGTCACGTTCGCCCGGCTGTTTGTACTTCAAGGAAGGTGGACAGACTCGCTAGGATAGGGCCTAAGGGATGTATCGTACGATTATCCTTATCTAAGGAGCAAGCATTGTAGTATTGAAAGATGCAAAGCTTCGACCTCGAAAATTTGATGTTAAGGGACAGAGTAACAACTAACCATTGTATTCGGTAAGACTAGAGTAGACTTACAGTAACTCATAGGAAAGACAAGGTACGACAAGAATGCGAATAGGGGTCGTCAAACATTTCACTAAACCAGGCACAAGGCCGGCAATACGGCCATATATATATAGATAGATACGGCAACTAAACCCCGAATCTACCTTCGCCCCTACGTAGGGAGAACCGTATTAAGATCCACGATAGGTAGCGCCGTAGCCCAGGGCACGGCGTGGGTATCGTGGCCGAACTCGCGGACGGTCCTCTCGAAGCCGCGCCTCGGCACCGGCGGCGGCGCCCCCGCTCGCAGGAAGTCGGCGTGCTCGAGGTACGCGCACGTGCAGGAAGTAGGTCTCCCAGCGCCTCGTCGTCGGCGGCGTCGGCGTAGGTGGGAGGCGGGGGGTTGTCCACGGCGAAGCCCGCGAGCACGAGCTCGGCGCCGGTGCCGAAGAGCAGGTTCTGCAGGCAGAGGAACAGCGGGTCGCACGCGAGCAGGTAGGCGAGGTAGCCCTCAGGGAGGCGGCGGTCCTCGCCCTCGTAGAGGTGCAGGCGGGTGACGGGGCGCGGACACCCCCCCGCGCCGGTTCTGCTGCTGCTGCTGCGTCCTCCTCCTCCCTGCCCGTTGACTCCGTTCGCTGGCGGCGAGGTGCTCGCGGCAGCGCAGGCTGGTGGTCTCGAGCCAGCAGCAGCCGCGGTGCCCAGCGGCACCGGTTCCGCGGCGGGGACCTCGTGGTAGGGCCGAGAGCAAGGCCGCGGGCACGAGCGGTAGAAGGGGCTCCTGGAAGGGCGAGGACACCGTGTACCCCGTGGCCACGTTGATGACGCTGAGGAAGCGGGACTCGTGCGTGTAGTTGGTGTGGTGGAGGTGGACGGTGACCCACGTTGTGTGGTTTAGTGAGATATGAGAGGGCGGAAGGGCAGACAACGCTCTGTAAGGGAGTCGTTTCAGCTTTGTTTCGTGTTGGTATATATGGATAGATGTGAATAAAGGAAAGGGAATAGCTAGTAGGTGAAGTAAAAGGCTTTCAAAGGGGGCGCGGCCGCAGGGTGGCCTCTTAAGAATTATTATCTTCCCCCCTTTTCGAAACAACTTCTGAAGCTACGTGAAACACTCACTGGAAAGACACACGGAAATATCTGGTATCGGCATTACCATGGGCGAAGCAAGCAGGCGGCAGTTGTGCTTGCCTTTACGGTACGTAACGTCGCTGGGGACAGCACGCATCCTCGCCAGGGACGAGCAGAGTCGTCTTACTTGAACTAGAACTGGGACTCGGTCTCCTTGTTCGTCGAATGTTCTCGTACTTACCAATACCAGATTCACCGCGAGCAACCAGCACTACACATACTACTCGCATAGCCACGTAGATAGCCTCGTGGGAAATGTAATTGTGTCGAGTTATTCGCTGTTTAGATTGAGCTGGACGCATCCACCTCTACAGTTACGCAGCAAGAGAAGATGGGCCCCCGGAGACCATATGCGCCCAAGCCAGATTCGATTCCGTGACGACAGCCAGGCAGCAGATGTGGTAGCCACGACATATTTGTGGTGCCTACTGACAGACTTGAGACTTGACGCCGACGCAAGGAGGAAGACGTATGAGCGGCGACTTTTGTGGCGCCAAATAAGACATCGTATCGTATGGTTCAGCGCCATACGCGTCTACGCCGCTGCCGCAGTCACGGGGCCACATGCGGAGCCACAGAAGACTCCAGTCCGGTTAGCATTCCCCTGCCCAACGCTTGCTTGCCCGGGCTCCTTCCATGCCATCTTCCGCCTCTCAATTCACCCCTGGGTAGTCAAACTGGAAAGATCGACAATCGAGCTGGTGGTAATTGTCTAGCTTCAGCCGAATGGTTGTTTCTGCCATGCCTGAGACAACGGACCTTGATGAAAACTCTGCGAATAGACTCCCCCGACTCCTCGTAACCATATCCGTAAATGCTGTCGCGATGATGCGCAAAACCTGGTATCAATTCCCTCTCATCCAATAACGCCGATTCCCAATGACCTAGTTTTGATCCACCGCCGTCCCGGGCAGTCTAAGCATTCATGCTGTCGTCCCCGCCGCCCTTCTCCTTCTTTTCCTCCTGGAGCATCCGGATGAGTTTATTGATAGTACCGCCATCGCGAAGCCTCTCCACTTCCTTCACCGCATCCTCTTCGCTCATGCCGTGCTCCATATACTCCTTAATCTTGTCCCAGATGACCTTGCGCCTCGAATACCACGTCCGACCCCGCGGTTCCGGTCGCCATCTCGATCCCCAGTTGGCGTCCAATTCTTCGATGGCGGGTTGACCGTCCATGCCTTCGCGATACTCCTTCCATACTTCCTCAACCGTGCCGACTGTCCGGTAATCGTAGGCGGGCGGGCCGGGGGTTGTTGGTATTTGCGTCGAGGGTTTAGGCGCCAGTCGCGGGTCTCCGTGAGACGCCGGAGATGGGGGCGGCAGCCGCGAAGGCTCGCCGCGCGAATGCGAAGTCGACGGCCGTGGGGTGTGGACGGAAACGGGTTGCGGTTGCGACAGTGGTGGAGGTGGCACCATCTGTCTGCTAGTGGTCGAGGAAGAAGGCTCCCGGGTAGTAATTGCCTAGTAGGTCCAAGGCGTCAATAGTCGGCGTAGGTGGTAGCCAGCCAGTGCGTGAATGAGGATACGTACCGACATAGCAGCTTGGTAATTTGCTACTTGCCCTCCATAGAAAATCAGCAGACTTGCGCGGAGCTCGCCCAGTTGCTGCAGGATGTTCTCATATTGCGCAGAGAGGTGCGCAACGTACTGCTGATGTTGCGACTGGATCTGGAGTATGGTTGCGACGAGCTGATCGGGCGGTCTCCCCAGCAATTGATCCTCGGTGAGAGTAGTCTGAGGGGGATGCTGATGCGCCGAAGGAAGAGGTGGGGGCAGAGGATAAGGAGGATGAGGATGAGAAGAGGAGGGATGAGTAGGGTACTGATAGGGAGGGGCGGCCGAGGTGGGCTGCGGTAATGGCATCATGGGTGTCGTGGTCGGTACCGACATGGCAGGCGTGGCGGCATGGCTGTGGCTACGTGCATGTCGATGGCGCGCGGCACCGGGGGAAGAGGCACCACCAAGACCGGGGAATGCCGAGGTGGTGGCAGATGAAGAAGTAGGGGAGGGAATGGGATAACCAGCCCTGTTTCCAGCAGCGTGCCTTTTATTAGAAGACGGAGTGCCGGGACCTCGCTGCAGGTCGGTTGCAGCTGGTCGTTTGGCCCCTGCAGTAGCAGAGGCGGAAGAAGAGGCGTCGGCGGTGGTGGCGGCAGCGCTGATCGCCGATGATGGTGGTGCTATGTTCGGCGCTTGGGCCGGGTCATTAACGTTAACCTCCGAAGAAGACGTCGAGGTGGACAACAAGCCGCCCGCTGCTGGCGAAGGCAGCATGACTTGCACGCTCGCAGTATAAATAAAATTGTAATCAAGTCAGAGATGTACCCCTCTCTCCGCGTACTATGCTTTTTCTCATTCAAAGCACTGCTTACTGCTTGGCGATTCGCTGCTTTCTCTTGCCAGGTATGTAGTCTCTAACATAGACTGCCGATGTACGGCCAGGTATCGTTGCGTGGTATAGGGTACGTTACAGCGTCTAGGCAGCGAGGAATCAGGAATCTATCCCCTGCCCCCGGGGGCCACGCGCGGGGGGGCCCAGCTGCAAATCAATTGCAGTGCGATTGTCTGCGACGGATGCTCGAATAAAAAAGGTTTCGATCAAGGAAATTCCATATAATGGTACCCCGTAAGGAACGTGGTAAATGCTAGCGTGCGTAACTGATGTAGGTACTGCAACAATGATGTTATGTCCACGGAATGCGAAAATACCCAGGAAAATATAGTCATTAGAAAAAGAGATAAAATAAAAACAACAAAAGTAACGGGATCACGAATGAGATCGACTTCTCCGGGCTAGCCGGGATTTTCGGCAAGTTGCAAGTCGGTTCAACGAGTCAGCATACATAATCGTCAAAGCTACCTAGGCAGGCGTTCTCTTTTAGGCGTTTGCTTTGTTTCCCTCTCTTCCTTCATCGGCTTCGAAGAGGTGGGTAAGTATGCTGTCTTTTTCGCGTCTCCGGGGCGGGGTGAGGGGTCGCGTGAGGAACCTCTAGGGTTTAACTAAAAGACAGGAAAAGAGGACAGACAGGATAGGGGGGACGAGAAGAAAGGAATGGTGAGGGCTGGTTGGGCTATTGGTTCCCATGTGTTGCCAAAGAAGGTAGGTAAATAGATATGTAGCCACTCGCGTGCCACCCAGTCGCCATCGGGGCTTGCTTGCAACGCGCCTACTTTGGTGAGCACGAGGTAGCCTGCTTCAGGTCTGGCACGTCTGCTTAATATGTCATATTATGCCGGCACTGGGGGTCGAGTGATGGCGCGTGCTTGCCCGGATCGTTGTAGGTAGGTAGGTGATCCGTCTCAGGTATGTGTGTTGGTATCCAATACGACACAGGTGGGTATTTTTTTTTACCAAGCTGGTCCGAGTAATTACTACCAAGGGGCTTATGTGAGTGGGTAGGGATGAGGTACCTATGTGTCTTGTAAGGAGCATGATCGTTGGTGTTGGTGTTGGTGGTGAACTGATGGCGTTGACTGCCAACGACATATGTAGATAGGCCCGTTGGGGGATGCGTTCAACCCCCAATATCATAAAGCTGACGAGTTGGAGCTTACGATCATGAAGCGACCAGCATTGGGAGCAGCGCATACATGTAGACGTAGGGTAACTTCTGACGTGAGAGTTTCAGTTATCGAGTAACTTTGCACCATCAACATTGGAAGGCCAAGCTTTCCAGGTTACCTCATCTTACCTACTACAAACGTTGACGTGTGCATATTCCGCCCGCAAGTGCCTCTCGAATCAGGATTGAGAAATTCCAGCAAGATCCCCCTCGTGAACGTCCCAATCACATGCGCCGAAATAGGTCTCCGTCTCATTCCACCCTCCACCACCGTAAGTCGTTAACCCTCAGTAGTACGCGTACTCAGCGTTGCACAGGCTCTTCCCTGCCGAGGTAATCCATTAATTCATTGGCTCCATGTTTACACGCGAAACGCACATACCTGTGACTATCACATGTGGGAAGAAGGATGCTCGAGGTGCGAGGATAACAGGGCTGGCTTGACTTGGTATGTCTGTGCGACACGAGAAATACACTACAGATGTCCACCTCCTTACATCACAATGTCCAGGAAACGAGGAAAGGAAGTACCTGACGTTATAACTTATAACATATAAGACTCTCACTCCGGATGTCTGAATATACAATAACATATACTATGTACATAGTACGCAATCATGATAATCCTGGGACCATTCCGGGACTGTCAAGTTCGCGATGCTCATTAGTAACATCGAGCTTTGGAAACCCCACGGTAAGTTCAGCCGAATATCTTTGATCTCCGATTCCGACCATCAATCATGGCTCACGCGATATTGGATCCTGTAACAGGGATTGCCAGATGTCACAGACTTTTTACAGTTAACATGATGCATAGACATATGCAGCAACTCTCTTTTGGTTGCCCCACAACGCGGAGACTGACTCAACCTTAAAAAGCGATGCGCCAAATAGTGACCGTTATTTGTATAAGTAAACAACATTGAAGCTGTCATACATCCGGCAAGAACATGTCTACTGACCACCAACCAAACACCGTGGGGAAGGGCAGCATATATCTCATATGATTCTGGTCAGAAGCCCACTGTTACCTAGCATAGCAGAGATATGTACCTAATGCCATCTAAACGGCAGACTCCACCCGTGCGTAATGTAACACACACACAAGGAACACTTTTTTTCCCTTCTTTCTTCCCGGTTAAGTTGATGGAGTGAGATATCGACTACGATCGACTGTCAAGATCACTGAGCCAGTGGTATGGCTCTGAACAGGTTGTGATGACTTCCGTGTCGTACAAGGACACCCACATATGATTCACGCCCACCAACGCTTGAAGTGGATGCTAAGGGCATGTATTATGCCGTCAATATGCTACGTTGAGATGGAGAAACGAAACTGAGGCTCGAGGTCGGGCTTGCCTGAATGTCAGCTGGGAAGGGACACACTGATGCCCCTCAAAGCCAGAGCGATGACTTCTTGGTCGTTGTTCGAGCCAGATCGTCGGTTTCCGGTGGTCGGTTCTCATGGCGGTGGGCAAGGCGATCAACCCTTAACAGCTTGGGTTCAGGGCGTATGTCTCGCCATCTACCAGCCGTTGTCCACCCACTTTATTCGACTTGAGGCGAGGGACAAGCAGTAGGAGCCCCGCTCGTGCGTTTCCACGTCCCACGTAACGGCTTCCTGTAATCGTCGCCGGGGGAAGGGGGCTAGCTGAAGAAGTGCTGTCCGTGGTGGACTAAATGGGGTTCTTCGCACATTCGTCGATCGACTCTCGCAGGGATGGATCAGGAGCCGACGAACGGGCCCTTGGACTTAATCCGCGGCCGGGGTGATACTGCTCGACCAGAGCTAAGTCGACTTGGTGCAAATCTCCGCCGGTAATTAGGCGGGGAATGTCTTGAAAGGAGCTGTCGATACAGCTTCGTAGAGCATTGACTTTAGCCGCCCTAGCCTTTACAATCATGATGGCATTTCAGTTGAATCCTAGAGGTATTTAACTAGCCTCGCCGACTGGTGTTCATTGAGCAGCGAGTCCCTTCTAAGCATTGATCGAGGATATGATCGAGGATATGGTCTACTTCCTTTTTCTCCGCACTAGAGACGATGCTACAAAAACGCGGTCATATAGCAGAGGAACATGAGAACGCGAGGCGGCCATTGTAAGGAGCAAGAAAACACATATCTTGAATGTAGAACACGGTTATGGTTGGGTATGGGCCTGTGTATGGTGTAGAGGTTACGCAGCGTTTTCATAGGGAGTTCGGTTAGAAGAACCTACAAGGAAATGACACGTTTAAACCTGTTTACCTAAATAGCTCTAGAAATAGGGATAATCCTCGGTTGCGATAGCGCAGTGAAACAAGTCGGCCAAATGTTACGACAGCTGCCACCCACCTACTGCCGCATATATATTGGATGCTATTACCATGCCTAGCCAATGCTTTGCTCAGCTGCAATACTGAATCACTGGGGGCAGCCTCCACTGCACAAAGGATGCTTTATCGCCAATACAGCAGTCAGAGGGCTGATACCCTTCTGGGTGTGTTCCGTGCCCAAGATCTACCATCAGTACCACGGCCTTCTTATTTTAGAAGGGGCCTCACGAGTGGGATTAGCCGACACCTCATACCTCACACACACCAGGGCGATGCTGGGGAAGGAGTATAGTGCGACTATCTGTCCGTTTCGAAGATTAGAAGGGTCAGTTTCCAACAAAAGCCTTCCGCTATCTCTCTCATTCTAGTTTCTCCTGCACAGCACAGGCATGCTCATTGGCTTTTATTCTCTGGAGTTCACTGCGGGGCTCACATATGTACGTGGGCTAGATGCAAGCCATCTTAATTAATTTAATTCCGTATTGCGAGGAGTCCTTGACCAATAGGAGGGTGTACTCACTTTTGTCGTGCTCGTGTGGCACTAATCCAGGAGGGAGGGGAAACTGGGGAAACGGTCTAGGGATTGGGGCGGGAAACTGCCCCCATATGTTTTATAGAATTCCCAAGAACATGTAAGCCTGAGACATGGGACTATCAGAGATTGGAGATACCCGTCGCTTTAGAGAGCCATAGGAGAAGACGGACCGGAGCTGCGCGCGACGCCCAATGGCGAAAATAACTAATAAGTGGGAAGTTACACCTTTCAGGAACCATAAATCCTCCGCTAAACGCCTATGGATACTGCTTTGGCTGCAATTCAAACGTGGGTGATACCACCGTTCTGTGGCTCAAGCTCTACAGAGGTGATTTCGGGACCCAGATATCAGAGTCCTGTTAATCTTGTATGCCCGAGCGGGTCCAAATATGCTACCTCATCCTCTTAAAGGATCCGAAAATTACTATGTCCTGACGCTCTTGTATTCGGACTTAGAAAAGTCTATAAATCTGAGTTCATAGTGGCGTATCTACCGCATATAAAATCGATTCGAAAAGTCAGAGTAGGTTTACTCATCCTCTGACTGGACATCGACATAGAAGTGCAAACATCAGGAGACATATATCTTTTTGATATGGCATATTCCACGACTCGCCCTCTCGAGAAGCACCTACAGCGAGGAAGAGGGCGGAAGTTAGGGTTGATGGCTAGAAGACTGTGAAATACGGCCACACGGGGAGAAAAGGGTTGTGCACATTCTGCATCAAGCACTGCTAAATGTCGAGATCTAAGGGGCCAGCGGAAGCCACGAGTACCATTCGGCATCGAAACGCGAGCCTTGCGCACGTATTGGTCGTAAGGGACGTATTATGTGATATTAGTACTCGAAATAAGTCTATTGACGCCCGTACCGACGACGACGTCGTCCCTGTTGCGGACCTCTCTCTTAGCCCTGCTCTATTCCCTTTCGCTCCTGATATCGTTCTTTTGCTGCATAAGGTCGTGACTCGTGCGATCTATCATTCATCCTTGCGTCTTCGGTCATTTCCCAGCGTGAAACGTCCCTCCGCCTCTTGAAGAGGTTCCCCTTCCAGCGTCGTCCTCCGGGACATCACGCGGACGCCTCCTTGACGAGCTCGAACTCCGCGGGGCCGACGTAGGCCGTGGTTGTGTCGTGGGGGCCCGGGCCCGTGCTCGACGTGGTGACGGCGCCGGGCCCGCTCGTGTACGTAGCCGTGATGCCTTCGGCGTCGCGCACGGTGAGCTCGACGGCGTAGTCCTCGACCTGGCGGAACGAGAAGCTGAACCCGGAGCCGGCCAGGCACTTGCCGTCGGGCACCGGCACCAGGAACGGCGTCGAGCCCAGCGCCGCCCCCGTCACGTTAGAGCAGGGGATCGTCTGGTTCGCCGCCGGCCGCACCAGGTTGAATGAGGTTCTGTCAGCCGCGGGTTAGTTGGTGCCGGCCCAGAAGCAAGACGCGACAGGTGATGATGACTTTCCAATTCTGTATGTATGTACGGATGCATGTACGGATGCGTGTTTGCGGACGGTGTCCATGGGTATGGGATAGAGCCAATCTGGAAGGAGAAGAGAGACTTACATCTGCGATATCGAGTGGGGAGCCACCGCTGAGCTGAAGCGATTGACGAGCCACTTGTCGTTCGCCCTTCCGCAAAGCGGGCGGGAGGCGGCCAGGACGGCGAGTAGGGCGATTTGAAGGATGAAGAACTGCATCTTGCTTCGGCTTGAGTAACGAGTAACTGAAAGCTGTGCTGTGTCGGATAGTACAGAATGAATGTTTTTGGTCAAGATGATCTGATACTGGATGGTGGTTGGAGGATGAATGCCCGGGATTGCTTAAGTATTTGTATCGTTGCTAATACTGCGGCTCACAATGACTGACTGAAAGTTCATTACGCTTCCACCTCGCGGCGAACGTGCTCCCTATATACATCCTATTACGCCGTATTCGAGAATGCGATTTCTAGTTTCCCATGCGCCAGTAGGTGGCAGTAGCTTGACGTTCGTTGCAGCAGCTTGACTTTCGTTGCAGCAATGACGTTTACGCATGGTGGGGGAGGAAAGGCAAATACGAGGGTCCAAGTCTGATATGACCCCTGTGATATCTCAATACGGAACGGCTGATAAACATGATTGGCAGGGTTGTTGAGCGCCAAGCAGCTGCCACCGTTGTCTGGCACGGCCCGTCTAACCCAAACTGAGACCGATCGGCAACCATATGCCGGGACGAGCCTGGGGTGGCATTGTATGGTGTATCGGCGTGTTGACCTTTGGTTGGTCCTTCTGGAGCTTGTGCATAGAAGAGTCGTATCGTGTGCATCGTATTCACTGAATGGCACTGCCTTCTAGGCTTGATATTCAAGTCACAACCGGCTCCCTTCGTATGACCCCATTAGCTACTCGAAACCTACATCTAAATTACACGTTATTGGACGTCGTTCGACATGACTGAGCCAACACGCAGCTGGAGACCATAGGACACATCTTCATAGGGCAGTGGTACCTGGGTCATACGATTAACACAGGCCCTCGAGTGGGGTGTTCGAGGCGTCTGAGGGGCTCAACGTTGGATAGCGACTGCCCCAGCCTGTTGCGGGCCAGGGCTGAGTCTTTGCAGCACAGAACTGACTCCTTCGCAGGATAATAATAGAACTTTCCTGGTAGACGTAACTTGCAACTTGCGTGGGTCCCACAGACCGACTCTGAATGTGAACGTTACCCGTCCTCCTTGCGAGGAAGACCATGCACCTTAAGGATAGCGAATGTCCTAGAACGAGTGCGAAGGAGCCACGAGCGGTGGATCATCTTCACAAACTCATTCGAGGAACGACTTTCGAGACGCTGCTACTAACCTCCGCGATACTGGCTGGTTGACTCGATCCGTTCCCACTTTTTCGTAGGGCTCCACTAATTCCATAATTACTATTAGTTCACTCTGATTATACATACAACACTATTCTAAATTTAATACCCCTATTCACGCATCCGATTGGCGACAATGCTTCAAAATCAAGGGGGTATACAACGCCAGCAAATGCGAAGCAATGCAAACACCTGAAAAATGCAAGACTCCCACCTCACCAGCTTTCCTAGAGTCGTCCTCGCTGTCGCTCATCGCCCGAATAACCATCCTATCTTCTTCCCCCCGTCGGCTTTCTTCTCGTCATCCTCCTCGCATTCAAGCTCGAGTCGGTACCGCCGGACACTGCCGGAATCGTCGTCAAAACCGACCCGGCGGTTCTCCTTGGGGACCAAGCAGTTCGGGACGTGCTTCAGGAACCATCCCTTAATGCCTCGGCTCGCGGCGTCGATGGCGGCGTATTCAAGTCGCCGAGTCTGGTCGCTGGTCCAGTAGTGCGTCGTCTGAGGAGGCGGTGGGTACGACGCCTCCGCCTCTTCTTCGGCCTCGTCCTCCTGACAGCCGGGGAAACTATCGAGGGCGGGGAAGTGGAAATATACGCCCGCTTGTTGCTGGTGTTGTACTAGATGCACAGACGAAAGTCTCGCTGGTGCGTATGATGTGTGCGGGCCGGGACTGGAGCGGGCTGCACGTCTCATAGATGGGCGAGATCGCGACTTGGCCCGGGCAGATGCCATGGAAGCGGCCGGTCTTTGACGATCCTTTGACAAGCGAGAGTTGCTCTCCCTGGGGCCAGAGGGTATCGACTCGTAGCCCGAGTCGCGCCGTCGCAACTTCACGTCCTTTTCGTTTCCATACCCCCTACTCTGAAGGGCCGACTCGGACGGGCCCTCCTTGGACATCGGTCTGTCGCTGTCCTCGTAAAGAGTGAAATGCTGCCTCGCCTCGTACAGGTCAAGGTCTTGGAAGCTGTGATAAGTGGAATCCGAGGCCGCAATGCTGTCGACGGATGCCGATCGGTGGTGGCCATGCGCTGCCGGTAGCGCCGAATACCGTGACATGACGTCCGTAGGAGGCCGAGATGATTTGCTGCATTCCAACGACCCGACGATGGCTTCCTCGAACGCAGGCACAGGCGTCCTTGAGTGCTTCCACCGGGATGAAGAAAGGTGGTTGAAGAGTCCAAGATTTCGAGACCGGCGGCGTTGTGGGGTTTTGATCGTGATACCCAGGAAGACTGTCGGGGAGGAAGAGTGATACTGAGGTGAAAAATATTGATGGACGAAGTTGCGGTCTGGTTTTAGACAGTCCTAATTAAGCGATGATAGACTCCCAACCGATTCCCAGTGGCACCTTATGGAGTTTGAGGTGGATAAAGCTAATACACTATATATACCGGGTGACCGGTGATCGACGCGGCCGGCGCGCAAGTGGGGGAGATGCGTGAACGGCTGAACGTTATTGGTAGACCGGGGAAGAAGCCAATCTACTTTCGGAGTGGCCACCGTCTGCGTCGATTGCTCCAAATGTATGCAAGTAAATGGACGGCACCGTGTCGCCCCGCTGTCTGTTTATAGACGTTTATCTGGTTTCGAGAGTGGTTGGATAGAGGAATTGTGACCAGGATTTTGAGCTACCAGATGTGTCCACAATTAAACCCAGATATAGAGACCGATTCCCCTGTGTCTTCAGTCAAATGGATCGACGATGAACCACAACGACGGTCCTTAAGCGTAGTTATAATTCCTTTTGATGATTTTGCCTTGGAAGCTCTCGAATTGACCGCGTATTATTCAGGGTCCTGGAAAAGGCGGTCTAGAGATCAGTTCACCATTTATGATATGGCTAGAACTTTTCGACAGCTAGAATTGGTATCGTGACCCCGCTTGGCCCTGGTAACGTGGGGTTTTCTGGCGTTGAGAATCAATCCCACTTAACCCATGTAGGTTTAGGAGCAGAGAACGGTGGAGTCGCCAGGAACGGAGTTCATTAACTTGACGGAATCTGGACTTGACGATGTTGTGGATTAGAAGTGCCTTGGCCCCCCTATTCGGATTCAGAGTAGATCGCGAAATCGTCAAGATGCCGGAATCATACCTGACTACGGTCCGGTATTAGAGGGACGGGTCGAATCCATCTTTAAGTCATCTTCTCATCCGTGGTGGCCTTTTCCCAAAGACACACCCTGCCCAGCATACATTAGCCCTGGCGGCTAGCAGTTTCCCCTCAACGCGAGTCAAACGATGCAGCGCGTACGCACGTGCAGTTAGGACGAATATGAAGCAGTCCCTGGCTACCAAGAACAAAATTCCCAGCTAATAAGGTAGTTTTACAAGAGTCCGGTGGCATGCTGTCCGATCCCGCTAATGATAGTGGCGGGAATAAGGCTATCCAGATGGGCCCGGGAGAGGTCGGGCTGGGTGCTTTAGTCGCGCGTGATTCCCTCCATCTGCTTGGCAAAACGTAGGACCTCGGGGGAAGTTCATTGTTGCAGAGGGGCGCTTCTGCATTCCGACAGTTGTCGTTGTACCGTTGTACAACATATGATAGAGGGGTTGAAACCGCCGGACATTGAACAATAATCTTTCTATATTGCTGTTGATCGTTTTCACATGCTTTCAGTCACAACGGCCTCGGGGTTTTCATGACGAACCTTGGCCTCACACTGGGCGCGTCACGGTACTTGAATCGCGGGGATCTGCGGTACCGCCATGACTTCCAATGTTACCTTTGGCCCTTCTAGTGTAGCACATGCCAATGAGCACAACCGCTCCCTTTACCGGAGGGTGGGAGCTTTTATGACCAATTATCCGAGCGGTATTGCACGGGTCGTGCCCCTCTCTGGCGCTTAGCCACGTATCGTGCATACATGTCCTTACCTAATAAGCCGAATAGAAGGTTCTGACAGCATATTCAGGGCTGCCGCTAAAGTTACCCAGGGCTCAGGCCAGAGTTTTCCCACTAGCCGCCTAGCGGTAGACCTGGTGGAGAATGAGAGACAACCATGATACGGTACTCACCAGGACATGATCATCTAGTCTAGGTAAATAGAATTCAGATATGTCACATGTCCCACGATATCTAAGTCAAATCCCGAGGTTTTGTAATAACTCTTTACCCGAGCGTATGCGTTTTATTTCTGTACACCACCCCCTGTGGCTAAAGTTTGGCTGGCCATTGACCCAGTGCTAGATGGTTGAGTCTGTTCGGCCCCTTTTTGCAGGGGAGTGAGACGGGCATCTAGCAGAATGGTCTATACTCGGAAATACTCCTTTTTGGACATGGATTTTGGTTGATTGCACCGGGACTAGGTATGTTAGAAGAAGTTCCGGAAAGGCTTTCACACCACAGCTTCTTGTGCATCCAGATGTTCAACGGAGAATACCATAGTGGTCTCGTCTATAAGGCGATGATCCTTTAAGTCCCCGCCCCTCTCGTTAAATGCAACAGGCACAACTGAGTGAGGAACTTGAAAGGAGAATTGGAGTGATGTATCCTCAGAGTCCCATACCGGAATCCTCCCCACACTGAGCTGTTCTATGTGCCCTATACTCGTGTGCATATCAACATTTGTGCTGTTGGCCAGCATTGCTTTCACTCTGGCAGCGCAGTGTCGCCGAACGGCTGACCTGTCCACGACCCAGATACCTGGATAACCTGGATCAAGCCTCTCTCACGACAGGAAGGCAATTTGGCTTGGGCATATTGCAGAACATCGCCCTTCCATTCTTCAAGTATGGCTTTTATTCTTCCATGGGCAAACCCCATCCCCAAGCATCCATCGATCACCATCGTGAACGTGACTTTTTCCAGGCCGGGAAGTTGCGAAAGCCGGAGGTCGAGGTCACGCCAGAGGTTCAGGTCGTTCTCGTTGTCGACGGTAGTCTTCACTGTTGAGGGCCCGCAGTTGATGAAGATACGTTCCAACTTCGACACCGAAGATACGGTCTGGACCAAGTCAGAGAGCAGGGTTTCCGTCCTCGGGTACGACGTCATATTGATACTGAGATTTTGCAGCAGCTTGGCATTAGCGAGGTCGAATATCGAACCTACGTGTGATATAAGTAAATGATTAGGCTCTCAGCATGAGAAAATGGATCATTTACCTTCCGACTTGAATCCAAGAGCAAGCGAGCGGAGGGAAAGCTCTGCTCTTTTTATCAATCCAGCAACAACCTTGTTGTCTTGACAGCTTACAACCAGCGTCTTCAGGCTATTCAATGGAGTTTGCTGTATCAGACGGGGTACTAACTCCGACCAGGTTCCCTTGCTTTCTCCGAATATGGCGAGGTGGCCAAGCCCGCTCAATTTAATGGGCTCCGCAGTATACTGTTCGACATGCGTAGCTTCTGTGTTCTCACCAGAGAAGCTGACGTCTCCTAAGCCTAGGAATTCGAGGTAAGGGCTCCCCAGAATGAAAGGCACCACATCAGACGGTTTGCCCGCAATTAGGCGCTGGATGACAAGAGTCTCTGTGACGATACCTGGACGGAGGACCCTCCCTCGTACCGGTTCCGGGAACTCTTTGAGGTCCAAGTATCTGATCGTCACGCTGGAGATAGAGTTGAAATGGCCCAAGACGGTCGAAACGCCTTCGTACCAGGCGAGAGTCTCCTTCTCGTCACGGTCATCGACCTTATCCGATTCGTCGATCACGACCCCGCCGAGATGCCGCGGAATTGTGGTGTTCTCGTGTCTTAGCACAGGTGGAAACCTTTTTGGTATATAACCTCCTAGATACAAGTTGATACGGCCCCAATAAAGCTCTCGGCAGGGGAGCAGCCAGTCACGGCAAACTAAGCTTGCCCTTGAGTAATCATCTCCGCCGAGATGACTAAGTATCTGGCGAAGTAATTCTGGGGCGAGGAGGGTAATAGACATCTGTAGGGGAGAATGGCGTGGACGTGTCGATTGCCCTACCTTCGCCGGCTTGTAGTCTGCTATGTGACTTCGCTTGATAGGGAACGAAGGAGGTATTGCTCTGTATCGTTTGGGTGAGTACGGCTATGTGGTACAGATATATGCATGTTATTTGACTCATCAACTGGAAAGATCCTGCGGCTATACGCAACTCACGTATGTTGGCTCCTCCATCAGGTCGATATGCAGCTCAGCCACCACTACGTAGTATTAAATAGTTAGCGCTGAGTCATACCATGTCTCTTGGCAAATGGACCAATGCAACCTCAACAAGCGAACCGCTGCGCCTCTTTAAAACAATGTTATGCCAAGCACGTATGACAGGGGTTGCAGAGGCAATGAAAGGTTGGTAAGGAAGTGGCAGAAATCAGCAGGGTTAGACATTCTTGTATTCACTTGTTACGGGTAAACAGAGATGGATACGTATAAGGATGTGGAGATCAAGTTTGATCATTTGCTGGAACTATCTTAAACCATGGCATTGGAGTTATATATCTCAGGTGGCAGGGACAGCCGGAGCCCTATAACCTAGCTCTTATGGTAGTCCAAACAACCTAAAGCAGAATTGATAGCAAAACGCGTCCACAGCCGGAGATGCGGATAAGAGATGCCTCTGTGCAGAAGAGGGTAGTACGTGGGTATTAAAGTGGAAGAACACTCATGCCAAAACAGTATATTAACAGAATAACACGCATGCCGGTTTATCGTGGCGCATGGACTCTTATCTAAGCAGTGCAATATATATAAAAAGAGTTCGTTACTTATTCTATTACGCTACAATCGGGTTACTATTTGCGAAAATACTAATATAGTATAATGATGCAGGCGATAGATTTTCTCGAGGATTCTAAGCCAGTTGGGAAAATGCTGTCCAGGGGAGTTAAGGAGTTCCAAACCTCTTTGCTAATTAATGCGAGCGAGCTGTTTATTACGGACTTTATAACCCTCGTAATGCCTACGTCTTAATGAGGTCTTCAAGGTTTTATGGGATTATAATAACTTTTACTCTTTATGGTATACTTCTTACGGATCTTAGGCAGACATCGCAGCTTCATTTTCTAATGCGCAAAAAGCGGAACACGAACAGAGTGGAAAGGGTGGTAATATGCATTTCCGATCTTAATCACAATTTCTTCCATCAATATGGTTGAGAATCCTGCAAGACAGAGAGTGCTGCTACTACCCTCCAGGCGCTAGGCATCGGTCCTTTCCTTGATCTTATTCCCCAACTGCCTCGATCGCTCGTCGATCCATTTTCCGGCCGTCCACCTCTGCCCCTCGGGCTTCGGCACGGCACCCGGAGTCAAGTCCTCCAGCACGACATTGTCCTCAGGTCTCACGAAGTAGACGACGCTGTACCGGTCGTAGGCGGCCTGGGCGCCGGGCGCCGCGACCACGCGGTGCTTTCCGCTCGATACCTTGCCACCGGCAAACTCGTACATGGCGTCGCCGAGGTTGCAGATCGCGTGGCCCGGGACCGGCTTTACCCACTCCCACACCCCGCTCGCGCGGTTCTCGATCTGCAGCCCGCCTAGCCAATTGAAGAGCAGGGTCACGGAGCCGAAGTCCGTGTGCGCATAGGTAGTGATCTTCGTCTCGGCCTCGGCACGCGTTGCCTCCCTCTCCGCCTCCTCAGGATCACCGGGTCCAAATGTGAGACGTACGTGATCTCCGCTCTTGCCCTGCAGCTTGTGCTTCGACAATAGCTGCTCAGGCGGGATACCTAGTCGTCCGGCTAGCAGCTCCATCACGAGTAGTCCGACTCTGTGTGCGTTTCGCATGAAGTCCTCGAACAGCGGATGCGCCTCTTGCAGGATAGAGGGATACGGCACAGGATTCTCGCTCTGGCCCAGGACGTCGTCCTTGCTTATGTTCCAGAATTCGCCAACGTCGCGTCGCTTGTGCGGGTCGTCCTGAGCGACGTTGCCTGGCCCTTTGTAACCGAACAGTGAGCGCATTCTGGACATTGCTGCGCTCTGCTTCACTTCAGTCGGGAGACGGAAGGCAGGGTGAGAAAGCTTCTCAAGCTCGTCGGCGGCCCTGACGATGGATCTTCCAAGATCGCATGAGGTGCAGTCCAGGTAGAAAAATCCATGACTGGTGCAGGCGTCCCACAGATCCTTCTCTGCTGCGGGGTCCCGATCGATGAGGTGCTGTAGTGAGATGCGCTGGATGGGGGCTCGAGGCAGGGAGTCAGGAAAGGGCGGCGGTATCTCTGGCGTGCCTGGACGCGCGACAGTGCTGTGTGGCATCGTTCGTAACCTAGTCGACAGACCCTTCAGTACTGGGCGCAAATGTTCCGTGATACACTCTGGCTATAGTGAGGGTGTGATGTTGAAATGCGATAATGACCACAAAAACGGTCTTCGGTGTAGAGGAAAATGACAGCACATATAACTGAAAGTTAAGAAGTGAGGCGATATCGAGAACTGCTGTATATACCGTGGGTACTATTTTATTAGCCTATGGAGTAAACAATGGGAAGCGCAACTGCCGATGAGGAGACGTAATGCTCATACAACCCTTTGTTAGTCACCTCCATTGGACCACCATAGACTGTATAAGGCTAGAATGTAGACTCCTATAGAAATTGTATGGAAAATACATTGGCATTTCGACCAAGATCGATCTTCGTCACCCTGCGATAACGGCAACTTCGGCAAGCACTGGCAATAACCGTCAAAGCAAGCTTATTCCCATATAAATCTGTATGGGATTCTACCTGATGCTACGGTGGACCTGGTGAAGGTAGCTAAGAATGCGCCTGGGAGTTGTAAGACGTTTGATTTTCTAGCATAACCATAGCTAGGCTGCACGTCCTAAATCTATTCATAGCTCCTAATGGTTACCCGGCAATGCACTCCGCGGGGTGCGGGGAAGATGATAATGTGAGAATGACAGATCTCCAACCTGGGCTGGGTAATCGAAGTCCTCAACAGGGATGGTTGGCTATACCGGACCTAACCCAAGCCTATGTCATATATTGTCTGTCTAGGACTTCCACGTCCCATTCTCTTCGTGGTATTATGGTAAAGTCGAGATTGTTTCATATATTGGCTGTCGGTCTTGTGAACCACGCCGTGAATAAACTTTATATAATTAAACCTACTGGGAATCACATTAGTCGAAGGTGAAACACTGTACTATGAATTGTATCGAGGGAAATATTCTTGTGATACACGCTGGCGCCTAGATGCAAGATAGCCCGTTGCCCGGTAGAACAGACGGTAAGTGTAAAGGTGCGTTGTTTGGGAAAGATCGGGGTTAAAGACATCACGCAGTTGGATTAGATCCAAGAACAGTTGGCATATCAATATTACTGAAATGTCTTTACCGGCCTAATACCAGTCCCTTCGGATAAAACCAGGTGCTGATACTTTACTGCAAATAGCGAGGAACAGGATTGGAATACACTAAACGTTTACGGTATTCACGTGTGCTCTACATCATGGTAAGAAGTGCAGGGGAAAGCCAAGACTTGTTCAGGACCACGTATATTCACCAGAGCGCGTCCCTTTTGTACTATATCGTATGCATAAGCCAGCGGTGCATTCATTTTGAATATCATCGAGCTAGCTATGGTCAGGATGTAATGACGTATATGGAGTGTGCGTATCCAGGAATCAGGGGGAGCCCCTTGGTATTGGATCGTCTGGTTCTGCGTCGTCACCTGTATCCTGAGTACCGTATCGTGTGGTTCCTGGTAAAAGGTTGGTTCTTTCTTCAATACCGTCACTGTTCACTCCGCGGGACAACGGGAATCGTCTTAGCTCATGTGTCACGGCCCAGCTACCAAGTCGACGAAACCCTTTCACATGGTTGTGAATGAACCTCGGCCATAGCCAGAAAAGCCTGCTCCAGACGGTCTTGGACTTTAATGTAAGCTCCATGCCTTCCTTGCATCTCCCGGCGGCTTCGATCGACAGAAGCACGATACTGGCCAGCCATGTCCTATCGCGGCATCGCCGCCAGTGTTCCTTGTCCCCTAGTTGGTCTGTGATTGCGTCCCAGGCGCCAAGGCACGACGACAGGATCACGGCGTTCACGGAGAGGAGGATAGCGATATTGAAATAGCTTGTAAACAAGGAATAGGCGATCCCGTAACCCATGTAATTGGTTGAGATGGCGAACTGACACGTCGCAAGGGGCAAAAGGACAGCCATTACGCCGGCCAAGATCAATGTCCAGGAGATGAAGGAGAACAGGAGAGAGAGGGCGACCTGAAGTCCTATGCCAAGCACGATGCGAGCAACGAGCGAGATGAGAGATCCCGTCGCAGCGATTCCAAGAATTGTATCGGCTGTAGGTAAAAGAGTCCTCGTGCAAATATCCATGCTGGCGTCAATGAGTGATCTAGGGGAGCTTGGCCCGCCGCCATTGCTGCGGTGACGGCCCGCATATATATGTACTTTGTCATTGACTGGGGGATCCGGCAAGTCCGGCAATTGCCTAATGCGTATCCTCAGGAGGCGTTTTCGACCCTTGGGCGACTAAATTTAGGGTCGCTGACCCTTGTTTAAGCCGGGTTTTAGGAGAGTGTAGTGGGGGGACCCATCCTTACCTGTCATGTCACCAGCAGGATCTTGCCATGCTGTTGAAACTAATACTTCATCATGCAAATAACACTTGCTCCGTAGGACTCGTATAGTGATCGAGTCCGATCGCGACAGAAATTTACAGGGCCATGACTATTCTCCCTAAGGTACCCCAAGCTGTCATGGGGTTTCAGGTTTTGAGGGAACCCGGTAGATACAACAACTTTAGCTACGAAATAGATAGCTACTGCCTAGATAGTTACTAATAATGTGTAACGCCACGACGAACGAGGCTCTGTGTATCACGAAAGCTACTGAATGCATATGCCACTGTTTATAAGTTTGTCTATGGGCCGCTTCCTGGTAGGGTACCGACGGAAGGCCCGTTTCTCCCTAGGGGAGACCAATGCGGCGTGTGCAATAGCAGGAAGCTACATCGGTGAGTTTTGTTGCTTGAAATCCACCTGCTGTTTACACCTAGATGTATTGGCTTTATGCCTTCAGTGTCGATGTTGATATTACTGTAGTACACAAAATACTCGTATGGTCTGCCGGGCATTCGTAGTCATTAGTACGAACAACTCGCCGTCAGGTTGCCTCAGCCATCCAGTCCGTTCAAGGCCGACATACCCGTCTACTCGCTCCGCTAACTGAATAATCCGTCTCGCGATGGGTCCATGACCATGTGAATCCGTATCTAGACATTCCTCCGCCTGTTGCTGTATGTCGAACGAATTAGATACCGCCAATGCGCTGGCAAGCCACCAGAGAATCATGAGGCCCAGATCTTCCAGTGCTGGACTCATAGCCAGGCTGCGGACCACGCTGCCCGCCAGCGATACATATCCCTCGTCTACTCTGACGCTCAGGAGCTCGAGTCCGCGGAGACGTTGGGAGAAAAAGCAGGCAATAGGATCCATACGTCGAATAGCGTGAGATGCACCCAGAGTTCGCATGCAAACAGGAACGAGGCGGCGTACCAAGTGCAACACTGCCGCGTGGACGCCAGCAACGATGTGATTATGTATAACGTCAGAGTAACGCAGCAATTACCCTTGAAATGATATGTTCGGCGGCGTGCATCTTCGCGGTGTGCGGGCGGCTCGTCTGGAGTTGCGTTTAAGGCCGCGGTAAGACGGGGTCGAAGAGGTGGTTCGTTGCTGCTGCAGACTATTTCCCGGGCGATAAACCAATCTAGAGCGAAGATGCACTCATGTTCCAATGGAAATGGAGGAGACTTCGAATGATGAGCTGCAGCTTAAGGGGGTTTGTCCATTCATGACGTCTCCATGCCGGCCGGGTTTCACCACATAAACGAGCCAAATTTAGAAAACCTAGTTGTGCTTTCCGAGCTTAAAAGTCAGATGGCGTTGGCATCGAGAATACGTCAAGTAGCCCTAGAGCCTATTCGCAGCTGAATGTCAAGTGCAACCCAAAGCCCCCAGTAGCCTACCTCGAATGGGCTGGCCGCGTCCTCAATCTAGTCAGTTCTCAAAAAAGGCAAACTTGTCTGCGGCGGCTTCGTGGCCGAGGTCAGCAAGGATGTTAAAGTAGTAATAAAGATCACATCACGGTTGTTGCTACCATGGGCATTGTACTGGAGGAATTACTGTGTTGATGATTATGATGCGAGAACCTAGAAGTTCCTACCAATGTGATTATTTCAGAGCAAGACCTGAACCATCACGGCAGTGGTCCTCCCTCGAGTTCCCGTCTCTGTCGGGCAGCAACCTATGCGGGCCTCGCACAGCAGCAGCTAGGGGATTATTTTCGAATCCTCTCATGCCTTTGCAAAGCCTTCCCCCTTTGTTGGACCTCTCCTAAGGAGAAGGCGCTCATGATACTGTCGTCGCGGGATCGACCACCGTCAAGCGCCTTATTGGCGACAGCGCCGAGGGCGGACCAGCTGAGCCTCTTCGACCCTTTCCGCATTCTCAGCTGCACGTCGTTGACACTCTGCACGAGAGCAGCCAGCTCCCGCATTTCACTGGTTTCGCGGTTTATCTTGCAGGTTTGACCAAGTATACCAGCCCGTGGATCGCCATTTGGGAGGAGCGTGTCGATATAGTCGTCGAGAGTCCAGCGGCGCGGACGAATGCCACCGTGACCCATTGAGAATAAACTGCCAATGCAGCGGCCTTCCAACCTCTGGCGGATACCCAGATATACCCCTATTGCTGGGAAAGGGTCGTTCTCAAATGTGAAACGGGTGACATTTGGATACGACACGTTCCGCCTTCGGTTTCCTTCGAGCTTATCGTCCTAGGCTGCGATTTCCGGCGGCGCGGTCATCTCCGCTGACGCGGCCCCAAGAGTGAAGACATCGAGCTTCTTGAGGATCTTCGTACAAGGCACGTCCGCATAAAGGTGTGATAGAACTAGTACCATGTCGAAATTCCCCGTATTATGTACAAGAACGCGCACGCCACTATTTTTTCGCCGCAGAAGATTGACTCGTATCAGGTCATAGAAGTTGGTTGAGGTTGAGGTCAAAAAGCGCACGTTCCGTCTAATGTATAGAAAGATAACCTCAAACGGCAACCCCATCCTGTACGGAAGAACGGCATGTATGTCACGGCCGAACAACCTGGCTAGGTTTGGCAGAGTCATTCCGTGGATGCGTTCTTGGGTAACGTCGATACCCCCTACAATATCCAGAAGAAATCTTCCTCAGTTTCAGCTTCTTCGTTACTAGGCGTATCCGCTGCGCTTGTGAAGACCTGCTCGGTCCCGTTGAGACGTCTGAGGAGTAGCCAGATGAACGTAACCTGCAGACACACTCATGGTACGCAGACAATGTCAGGAGTAAAGAACCACAAAGGCAGGGTCAAGACGAGTAGTTGTAATTCGATAGCCGATGCCAAAAAAAATTAGATTAGGACCTCCCAGGTTTCTCTCCAGCTCAGATTTGTTCGTTGTTCCCACACTGAGCCTGCTATGGCTGATAACATCTGGGGACGGCCATAGCGACAGGACACGCGTCCTTCTTGAGCAGATGGAGCGCTGGCTGTTGATGGGTCAGTGGTGTGGTCCCTAGCGCGCTGTCACGGAGAGGCAGAGTAATTAAAGCTCAACGACATCCCGTCGATTTCATCGCGGCTGAGGGCGTCGGTACGGTTTGATGTCGGAGATCATATCTGGGAAGACGGGCGGGATAACCACGGCACCCTGTAAGCATTGAGAGGGTCGGGGCATGGTTACCTGACGACGCGAAGAGTATTTGAGTCTCAAGTCGGAAGGGACAGGATAAAATTCGTGTCATGGACAAAATGACTCCAGGCGCGAAAATGCATTCATTCCAGCGCGATGACTCTGCAACATGGATAATACCTACCGCATATTCCTTGTTAACAGCTTGTAGCGCAAATTCTATAATACGCGAGACACGGCGGACACGCAAGCTAGGAGCCACAATGTCTCGGATAGAGAGCTGGCATACGCAGAGATTGATTCGTTCGTACATATCTTACATTCTCAACGTAGTTTACTTTGGGGAATGCTGGATACCGTAGTACTTTGCAGCTCCCCTATCCCGGAGTAGAGAAGCTTTAAGTCGTAGACTAAAAGTGTTCTCCAGCGATAGATCCTTGTTTCCCAAGCCCCATTTGTGATACGCAAAGGGGCGCACCTGGGGATTAGCCGTCACATCAATGGGACCAGAGACGGTTGTATGAGGAGTGGAAAGTCAGTACTAGAATGACGGGGTTCTTAGCGCAAAGTAGAAACTCCCAGCTGAAAAACGTTTCTCGAAAGGTCATAACGCATATGAGCCGCAAGTCCGAAGGGCGCGGTCTCTGCGCCTAATGACGGAATTGATCCCCCGTTGTCGCGTAGGAGATTCCTTCGGATGAGGCTAGAAGATAAGATCCGGGCTACACGCGTTTGCCCTCCTTCCGAGACGTGCCCCTCTCGTTGTGAACTTAGAAGGCTTCTACAAGATTCGATTGTCAGATAGGATTTCATGATAGGAAGTATGGTGAGAGGGAATTCCGGCGGCGGGTGAGCTCTTCCCAAGTTGGACGATCTTGGCAGAAACCACAAACAATCTGCCAAAATGTGACGTCGGGAGAGTAAGGGCTGGGCATCCCCATTCTCATCTCCGCAAGAACGTGATGGAAGATAGAAGATAGTCAATGGAGACATCAAGTGGTCGAAATCCTATTGGAAGAATGTTAAATATAAATTGCTGCAGGTTTTTCCAGGTCTTGGGGGTTCGGTAGTTTTAGACGAGTAGGCTATTTTGGTTCCCAGGCTGCAGAGGCACTGCAGAGCCCCAAGTTAAGGGGGGTATGTCCACTAAGCATTCGCTAGTCAGGCGCATTCCGAATCTCCAGTCTGGAATTGAAATCACTCCCTTTATTACAACCTTGAAGCTGTTTTCTCGATTCCCGAGGTAACATTTGATCTACACCCCGTATGCATGCAGAAATGGGGGAAATTGACGGGTGCCAAGCAATTTTCTCTCGCGATATTGAAGACAGCATAGCAGTGCCGCAAAACGTGGGTTACCACCACCAGCGTTCCTCTTTCAGCAACCCTCGGTCCCTTGACATCAAGTACGCAGGGAAACAAATTTGAAAGACAGCCGACGAAAGCCGAATCCTACCCCCTTGGGGATATATTTCGTAGAATGATGCAGGTCATAGTAGCTAGGTCATGGTAGACGATGATGCTGGACATTGACCGAGATCTCGATGGGTTCGGCATTACCTTATACGCCCTTCCTGCTTTCCTTCCATACTTCCAAATATGGGAATCAGTCTGATTATCATCCAGTGTCGATTGCTTCACTTGGCCCACTTGACCCGACTTATTGTGGTCGCGTTGGTATTCATAAACCCCTTCTCCCTCCCGGATCCTCAGCCAGTCTTGTGCCGCACATTTCACAAAAACCGACAGCGCTATTCACGCCCTACAAAGTCTGAACTGCAGCAATTACACTCTCCTTGTCTATACACAACAATGCGGTTTGTCGCTAATCTGTTATCCCTCGCCCTTGTCGTCCCGTCTGCTTGGGCAGCCCCTGTTGTCGGGAGACAAGATGACTTGACACTTTACCAGCTTCAGATTTCTAGGTATTTGCGGTCTCCCTGCTTATGCGTATAGACATCTCTAATCCACCCTTGGCCTAGCCCGAATCACGCCGAGATCAATGGCCGCTGGATTGCCTCTAACGGGTCGACTCTAGGCCTGTTCGTTGAGGACCAACCACCAGTGCAAGTCTTTGCCCTTGAGAGCGAGAAGGAAGGGCTTGTGGAACTACACACCTACCCTATCGGCATTGTCGATCACGCTCTGGGTCTTCACGGTCCACCCGGACTCCTTACTTTCGTCGACTTACCCAACCCAAAGATGGGCGACCCTGAGGATGGCACGGTGAAGGTCTGGGACACGTTCCGCGTGTCTGACGGGAAACTCGTCAACGCGGGTAAGGGCGACTGGTATACCTTCCCTCTACAAACTGGTGGCTGGGTGGTGAAGTGGTACGACGGTAAGCTGACGGATCTGGTGGATCTCTACGTGGCTTTTCTCCCTTACTGACCTCGTGTCATCACAGGATCCCTTGCCATCACCGCCAACTACATTCCTGTTGAGATCCTCATGAGGGAGGTCGACAAAGGCAACCACAACAACCTTCAGAACTGAAAGCCAAGTAACAGCCTTTTCCCTATGTCTCGGTCAGGAGTTAGTGACCCTAAAAGTTCTTGTTAGTTCGCTTACCATTCTTGCCCAATTATGTTTCCCTATTTTCTCCTGCTAGTTACCTATGCTTTGGTTGCCAGCGGACTCCGGGTAACACAGGGGACCGGTTCGTTATACTAAGTGGGAATTAAGGGGATGGTTACTAGAATTTCGGGTACATTATTCCTACATAATTGTCCCCCGAGGGCATATAATCAACAACCTTCAGAGTTTACCATGTTTACTGTCTTTTTAGTCACCATTGATACTTACATAGCCATCCACTTTACGACAACTTGGTCATCGACAGAACCATGTATCCACAATCTAAAGCACCACTGGCCCAAATTCAGCTATCAGAGATGCAGCTATCTACCTCGGTGTCACTGTTAAACCGAGCGGAAGAAAGTGTGGAAAGTTTAAAATTGTCTGGATTGATTCAGGGCTCCAGGGAGCAGTGGCTAGAAAGCTTCATATAGTGCGGGAACCCTGGAACAACGTTATTACAGTGTGCCTAGCGGATTCTGGGCCTTGATGACTAACCGAGCTACCCCTTTTCCGCAACACCCGGCTGCTACTAGAAAGCGTATTCTGATCATTCTAAGTGCAAATGGGATGGCAGAGAAGCCCGCGAGCTACTTTCATGTGAGGCCCTTAAATTCCATTCATTAGGATTACAGATTTCCAACGTAGAAGCCGTTCCGTGTCATTCTCCGCTTCCTGGACATCGCCATTTCATACCGTGGGAAGGGTTAGCTGGCAGAAATTTTGCTATACACTTGATCTGATCCTCTAGAATGACTTCCTTTCCGATGCCACCACTTAGCATCCGCCTCTCGTAGACAATGTCGATCTCTGACCCCAGACATGACCGTGGGCTGCGGATTCACTTCGTCTATGCTGGACCTCTTAGGTGGGGTCAAGGCTCCCAGTTTCAGGAACTGACCCCCTCGGCTCATCCGGACTTGAGTGACAGATATTTGGTCGCCAGCGTCCGACCATCTGAGACGACCGAGAGATCCACAGAAGCGCCCGAAACCTCGAAATGGAGTCCATAGTCGAACTGGCGGTATCGCACACATTTCCCATTCACCGTCTTCGAGACTACTCTGAGCTCTTCAACCGGGACAGGGGTGTTGTACTCTATGTTGAGCAGATGGCGGATAGAGGGATCCCATCTCTTCGGAGGTTCAGATGAGTGGTGCGTGTGAATTCCATCCGTCAGCGATTCTATACCGGTCCGTTCGAGCCGAAATTTGCGATACCAAGGAGAAGTACCAGAACCCGATAGTCGAATTTCCTGTCCTCGCTTGATGACCCAATGCATCTGTCTTATTGCACCAAACACCTGCTCAAACTCATCCCAGGCTTTGTCGCGTTCATCATGGACATCTTTATCGAAGGGAAAATCCGAATAAATCCATCCGTAACTCATCCTTGCTACGCGTGATCGAACTTCAATGCGCCCATTGAGCAGGCCATGACCCAAGGATGCGAGGACGACTGCTCCTCTACAGACAGCGGCCCATCTGAACAGCCTTTATAAGTGGGTGATCGCAGTTGCAAAATGCATCAATGGTAACTTACGGCCGTTCTCCACGCTGTTGCAGTACCGTAATGTCATCACCATACCGATGTCGAAGGGGGTCCGAAATGAATCGACACTGACTGAATCCACCAACAAGGATTAGGACCTGTAAGGTGATATTAGTAGCTGAATGTCTGTCTCCACGAAAATGAGGCCAGTTACCTTTGGCCGCTGACCTGTCGTCTGATCTACTGCTTCAATCTGGTTGTCGATCAACGTTTCTATCTGGGAGACAGTTGTTCTGAAGACAGCCCGCATCTGCTCTCTATCGGTGAATTAGCATTGTGCAAGTGCAACGTGTGCATCCGCAAAACGGAAGCGCCATTTGTGCCTGAACCTACGGGGTAATGGTGACAGTGCATCGTTTTAGCCGTGTGGGGAGGTCAATCGTCCATGTCTTGTCTATATCGGACGTTTTCTTGATGTTATGCTCCCAGTCATCGTTCATCACCTTCTTGGATAGATGGAGTGGAATACTTCTCCAAATTCGTGCACCAACTTGGCTTTTCAGGAGCGACTCAAACTCCTGGTCGACAAAGGTCGCTCCATATAAGGCGCCTAATTGAATGTATTAGCTCCACAACGCGGGTCTTAGGATTTTACAAGCAGTACTTACCATTCCCTTCAACTGCTTCACTTACGGCAAAGGGCTCAGTTTCCTCAACCATGTAGGTTACCAAGTCCTATCCTAGTCAACACATGTCAAGGTGTGACAGTCGATACACTTACGGCTGTTCCGCCACCGCAGTCACACACAACGAACGTATCTCCAACCTGAACAACCATTAGCTCAACCTCCTACACGTGTTCGTAAGGATACTTGCTCGTAGATCGGGACGGCTACTGAACTCGCGTAACGTGGAGAGTGCGGCTGCCTCGGGTTCAGAAATAAGGGACAGCTTCGTTTTGCCACAGAGCCTGGGTGCACAGATTCCTGCGAGGTCAACCGCTTTCCGCATTCGATCCCGGGCGTAGTCTGTCCAGATAGCAGGCACAGTGACGACGGCATGAATTGGGGTACCCTCGACTAGGGCATCTCCTTTGGCTTCCTTTATCATCGACAGAGAGTGTCCCCACAGCTGTCGTAGGAAATCTGCCGTCACCTCAATGGCGTCCTTGTTGAGCTTTCGGATTGCGGCCTTGGTGTCTTCTACGTGAGACGACCATTTTATGTATTTCTGCAGATCCGCGTCATCTAGTAACAAGAGCTTGAACCATTTAATCGGCCTAGCTTTGGCAGGAATGCCATGTCCCCATGATATGGATCCACTTCCATCCTGGTCATAGTAAACGGCCGAAGGCACTTTCGGGGTTTCCGAGTTGTGGCTCAGGGTGGATGCCCAGGACGTGACAAGATCCGGCAGTCCTTCGTCCGTGGAGAATTTCCAGGCAATGCCTGAGTGCCTATATTAAGAGTAAGCCAACAACTAAGCAGGAATGACCAGAGCGAAAACTCACGTGGTGCCGAAGTCAATACCGACCATCAAAGTGGTGCCAGCCTCAGAGTCGGAATCCATTGCCTGAAAGCGCACTGTTAGCTCATATGGTTTTCCAAGTGGCCATCTACAACAACGGAAAAGTAGTTCTTGGATATTAGAATATTATCGCTCAGAGCTGATGACAAACGCACCTACTCTACGTTGTAGTACTCAAGGGTATGATGATGAAGGAGGTATTTGTGGTTACTCGAATGAGAGCGCCTATGACAACCGCCGTTACATGCAAGTGCGCAATAGGGTAAATGATCATGGAATGTTCTCGACAGGCTTATTGACTAGCTTCGCGTTTGGTGTTTCTGAGACCAAGGTACTGCGTCCCAGGAGAATGAAGCCAGCCTCTCACCATGTACCACGGCTCTAGCAGCTATGCTTTTGGAGTGGGTATTCTGATCAAAACTCGCTCAGAGAAGGATGGTTGAATTTGGGTGGTATGGAAAGGTAGATGAGATGAATCTATCCCACTAATGATACGAAAGAAGGGAATACCGTACGTCACGCAGGGTTACTATGTGATTTGGCACGGTACGATGCTGTGGGTAGAAAGAGAGGATGGAAAAGTCCTGAAGTGGAAGTTATATAAATACAGCCTTGAGT
Organism: Monosporascus sp. 5C6A; assembly: GCA_004155035.1. NCBI lineage: Eukaryota > Fungi > Ascomycota > Sordariomycetes > Xylariales > Monosporascus > Monosporascus sp. 5C6A. The sequence goes on along the minus strand of QJOB01000003.1, from coordinate 343,224 downwards.
GAGGAAAGAAGTGTCCTCTGGTTTGCGTAGAAAGTTGAAGAAATCCAGGTTGATAATTAAGTGCCAGGAAATCCCAAAACCTCTTGAAGGAACTTGCCTGAAGACTCGGCGGCAAAGCGCTATGTACTAGGCAGGTGAAATTGTAACGGATAAATCTGTCACCAAAGGATTTTTGAATTACCAGAGTCTACCAATGACCCAGCATGGAAAACTTCACCCCATTTGATACTGTCTTTCCGTTTCACGTCATTTTCACAGTATCACCCATCTGCTACTGCTCACCACCACTATATCGATTAGAACTTTCACACACTTAATGCGATGGGACTTGATCCCTTGATCCCACCAAAAATGTCATCGGCGATGCACAAGCTAAAATCCATCATCGCGTTGACCAATGAGCCAACATCAGGTCCTTCCACACCTGACAGTGTCAACGAATCTCACTACCGTAGGGGTCACCAGGTTCAGTCTCTTTCGGCTCAAGGTTACCATTCCAAGTTCGATCCACTTCGAGGAGACATCAAAAAAGGACCAGTTAAGGTGCCAGCGCAAGTTGGAAAAGGGTCTCAGAGGGATCATGGACGTCGGAAGACGGATTCTTCACAAGCAGTCTCTCTGGCAGCGACGGACGAACAAATTAAGAAACTGAACGCGGATTTGGAAGCTGCTCTTCACGGCTGGAACAGGGAGAAGCAGCGATGGCAATTGGAGAGAACTCGATTAATGGAGAGAAATCAACAACTGGAGATGGGTGTCGATGATCCTGTTTCATCATCAACCTTTACAGGGATTGAGAAGAATGGAGCAAGGAATAACGGCCTGTCGGACTGGGAGAAGTCGCAAAGGGGGTACACCAAACTCGAGAGCGACTTGGCAACAAAGACTGGTGAAATCAAGGAGTTGAGAGCGGCTTGGAGAAAAACTACGGAAGAGTTAGCAAAGCTGAAGTCATTGGAGCCTCGATTTACTTCGAATGACGACATAATCATCTCGAACTGGAAGAGACTTCGGTGTTCTGTTATGGACTTCTGTTGCGACGCTTTCAGAAGTCCAATGCATGTCGTTCAACCTTCACCTACCCGGATTCGCCACTTCCAGCGTCTAACACCTAATTGGCGAGAATACCTCGAGACGGATTCCTTGCGACCTCAGCTCTTTGCAGCACACATTTGGCGCACATCGATATTGCCCATTCTCGGCCACACCAACACGGCTTTCGGATGTGGTAGCACAGCTGCCTTCAACAGCCTCAACGAGTACTTCGAAGGTAAAGTATGCTTCCGATTAAATCTAAGAAGCAACCTGTGCTAACACACCAAGGGGCAACCTGCAATGGCGATCTCACAAAGAAGGAGCAGAGGAGATGGAAAGCGCAAACAGCTAGCATGCTGTCGAAGTCGTCCACGATCGATAATGAGGCTATTCAGGGATATGCGTTCAAAATCGCCAACATAGCCTTTCGAGTTTTGCCGGATTCCTATGATGAAACAGCGAGAAGCAAGCTACTTGGTTCGGCTTCGGAGTTGGCACTCCAAGCTACAGAGCTTGCTAGGCTCTTTGCATGCTCATTGCCTGATTATCAACCCACAATGGGGGGTGATTCATACAATGGATTCAAGGTAGACGAGATGAGCATGGAAGTGGTGGCTCAGAACCACAATGCTAGAAAGGTTGATCTGGTGCGATCTCCATTCCTATTCAAATACGGGAATTTGTTCGGGGAGAATTATAACAAGAGATCTGTACTCATCAAGGCAGAGGTACTTCTTTGAACGGACCTCGGCATGTAGTACCTGAGACGATGCTGTCTGTCAGTCTTCGCATGGGTAGTAAACCTGGACTTGGCTGAGCGGGCCGTTTCTTGCACAGTTGTATCTTAGTCGTATTGTACCAGCCAAGATGCTCCGGGGACCAGAACAAGGGTAACGCCACATATGAAAAGCATAAGAACCTAGATGGCTACATATGGTAACCTAGTTAGGCTAAGTTAGGTTTCTTAATGAGCACTTCGGTCAGAAATTATTCACCTGAGTCATCGCAGGAATTTGAGACACCCCTTAGATGATGTAATAGACCTTGTCCTAACCCTGGCCTATCTAGTTACGGACATATAACCGTATATTGTAACCATTTCCAATGCCTACCGGAACTGTGTTCGCTTGAAGCCACCAGAGCACCGTCTTCTTGATCCTTAAGGTTTGAGCAGACTTTTTCCTTGCCTGTGAAAGGTAAAGTGTATGTTCATTCTCACGACGCGCACCGCTGGAGACTTATTCTGTCAGCTGTTGATTTAGACGGAATATGACTTGGGTCACATAATGCATCTGAACAGCCTATTGCTGTTGGCGACATAGCACTGTGATTTATACGTCATAGGGCGGTCTTTCGGGAATAATTCGTGCATAATGTTCACACGAACTATGGCTGTCCAGCACTCGGGACTAGAATACGGTGGTCGCCTTATGCGTTATTTCCCAACTCTTTGCCTATGTAGCAGCTCTTTAGGAGGTACTGATGGAATTCGTATGAATATGTGACTCCCGGCATCACAGCAAACGTTCGAGATCGCCCTTGATGGAAGCGTACGGTTTTCCCAATATCGAACGGACGGTACTCACCACGGCTCGCACCGAGGTTACATACAGAGCGCGGAAGCTTGTGAACAAGTTGATGGAAAAGGTGGTCGTGCTGTTACATGCTGACGGTCGTGCGAAGGATCGCGCCAGTAGCCACCCCTGCCCTAATTTTAAGAGGCATAGATAGGGGAACGCAGTATCCCACAGTCGCTTTTCCGAGCCACTTCCTTAGCTTTTTGGAGTGGCGGTGCAAGCTGCAGCAGTTTTACTTACTAATGCATAGAGTAACATCATGGCCTTCAAGTTTATTAGTGCTTGCTTGTACTATCGCAGCTATATCGCATACCAGTTATTTACAGTTGGTAAGCAGCTAAGGATGCAGAGGTTACTGCTGTTACGCTGTGATTGACAACGCGATCGGGGCAAAAATAAGCGGCTAATGGCTATAGTACCGGTTTCGACACCGTTACGCCCGTTTTGAAAAATAATCGCTTTAATAAATCTTTAGCTGTTACCCACAAAAAAATAAGTCAACGTGCGATCTTTTTAATAAATTGTTATTAAAGCTCGGTTAGTCACATTTAAAAAGCAAAAAATAAATTAATAACAAATATATAAAATAAATTACTATCATTTTTTAAATAATTAAAACAAATAATTACTTAAAAAACAACATCGATTAATTTCGAGTTTATTTACTAATTACTAAGCCCGTATAAATAATATAATAATAGCTTTTAAAGTTGTTAAAAACTTACTAATTATAGCCTAATTTGTAATTAAAGTAATATTATAAAGGCTTTAACGTACTACATAAGCGAGTTGGCCATATAAGCGAATCGGCTAGTTTTTTTAACTTTTTAACCTTTTAATTTTAATTACCAATATCTTAATACCAATAATATGGAACGTTTTATAAAAGAAGCTAGGATAAATTTAACTATCCAGGTTAAAAAACGGAATCCGAAACTTACCTTTAAAAAGCTTTATTTTTTATATGACGTCCCCGAATTTACTTTAAAAGATCGATATTACGGTCGACGCGCCCGAGCCGACATTATTCCTAATTTGCGAAAATTAACACCGACCGAAAAAAAATCGATTATTAACCGAATTTTTGATTTAAATATGCGAGCGTTTTTTATCCGACTTTAGTATGTTGAAAATATGGCGAATTTATTGCTGGCCCAGCGGGTCGCGACATGCGTTGGTATTAATTGGGCGTCAAACTTTGTTCGACGGCAAAAAAAACTTAAAACGCGGTTAAATCGAAAAATCGATTATTAAAGGGTATTATGCGAAAATCCAGAGGTATTTCGCAAGTGGTTTAAGTTGGTTCGGGTTATAATCGCAAAATACGGTATCGCCGAAAAAGATATTTACAATTTCGACGAGACGGGATTTTTAATGGGGCTTTTAATAATATGCGGCATGGTAATTACAAGCGCCGAAAAACGTGAAAAACTTAGATAGGCTTAATAAGGTAATCGAGAATAAGTTATAGTTATATAAACTGTTAATTTGCAAGGTTAGGTTATACCCGTTATTTATTATTTTGGTAAGGAAAACTTATTTTAAATCCTGGTATTACGATAACTTATTATTATCTAATTAAAAAGTTGGAATTAATTATAATAACTAGATAACGAACGAATTAAGTTTAAAATAAATTTAACATTTCGATAAACATATTCGAACGCATACGAAAGGAACGAAACGTTTCTTTATTTTCGACGGTTACGAAAGTTATTATTCGATGGAATTCGAAAAATATTGCGCGAATAACGATATTATTACGTTTTGCATACTTTTTTATTCTTTTTATTGGTTTTAACTTTTCGACGTATCCTGTTTTTCCGTTTTAAAGCGCGTTTATGCGCTTTATATCGAGAATTTAATATAACGTTATTATATTTACATCGTTAAGGAAGATTTTCTTGCCGGTTTTTTCGATGCGTTTAAAGCCGTTATAACGTTCGATAATATTAAATCCGGTTTTACAAAAGCTGGATTTGTTTTATTCGATCCTAATAACATTTTTTCCGATTTAGAAATTTTTCCAGCTGTACCTACGCCGACCGTCTCGCCGCTTACCTCCGCCGGCTTTATTCTTTCCCTACCGTCGAAGACCCTTCGAAATATACAAGAAATAAAAAAAACGGGGATAATACTTACAAAAAAAATTAAAAATTATCAAGGGAGCTTGCCGACAAAAATAGTTAAATCGGTTAATCTTTTAACAAAAAGTAACTTAATACTTTTGTACGAAGTTGTTTTTTTTTATTAAAAAAACCGCTAAATTACGCAAAACCAATTATTTTTTTTAGCAAACGCCGAAAAACTAAAAATAAACGTTTTCAAGAAAAAGAAATATTTACTATACAAGAGGGACAAGCTTTTTTAGTCGAAAAAAAAGGGGGTAATAAAAAATCTCAGCCGACAGCGGCAGAGGATAATCGTCGCAAAAAGGTTAAGACGAAGGAACGGAAATGTGGCGTTTGCGGCAAGCCCGGACATAATGCGCGTACTTGTAAAAAGGCTGTAAATACGTCTAGCGACGAAAAATCCGATTAGTTTAAATTGATTTATTACGTTATGGTTATGTTATTTAGATTTGTTATTGCGGAATGCCAAAAACCGGCCGACTCGCTTATGTGGCCGATTTGCTTATGTGGTATGTTAATCGATATATTTTAATAACTTTAAATATTTTTATTATAACAGTTTTATATAAGCTATTAATAATTAATTAATAAGCTTAAAATTAATCTATATTGTTTTGTAAATAACTAATCGTTATAATTATTTAAAATAGCATTAATTCGTTTTATATTTATTTATAACCAATTATTTTTTTACCAAAAAATTATGTCGCACCTCGACCTGTCTTTTTACAGGGTAATAATGGCTAAGGATTTATCAAAGCAATTATTTTTTAAAACGGGCGTAACGGTATCGAAACCGGTGCCATTAGCCCATTAACCTTTTATTTCTGTGCCCCAACGCGTTGTCGTTCAGGGTCTGATTCTTCTGCTATCTCCCGCTACTCTTATTAGGATTCAGGGCTGTTATTGGCGTTATTAAAGCCAATACGCCGTTCGAAACGTTGGCGAAGTGATATACAGGCGTTGCCTCTTTATATACTGAGTATGGTCATCTAAATTCATTTGTAATTAGCTTCTAAATGGCTTCAAACGGCGTTGAATTCCCGTTAATGGGAAGGAATAGCTTGCAACAAAGGGCTTCCTTAAGCTGCTACTGGCGTTATTGATGAACGACAAATAGATGATGTATTTTCCCATACAAATGCTATAGGCTTCTACATACTAGCTTCATAAGGCAGGTGGTGGGTTGAGTGGAGGAACTGGGTAACATTAATTACCCATGCGTATTGTAGCTTGCTAGGGATCTGTAGACCAGGGTTATCATTCGCCTATTCTCCGGGGGCGCCGGAATGGGCTTGGAACCCCCTTGTAATCATCGCCAACGAACAATTCGCTCCATATGACTCGTTCGCTCGGACTTCATAACCTGCAAAGCAGGATAAGTGAATATCCATTGGCTCATCACTGCCTCCCTGCTCTATCTTATGGCGCGGAAAGGCAGTCGGAAGGTCAGGAGTGGTTGTCTGACATGCAAGTACGTTACCTTGTTTACCATGGCCGTCCAAATCGGGGGAACACGAGCCCTAACCTCCATGCAATGCTAGAATCCGGAAAGTGAAATGCGACGAAGGCAAGCCGGAATGTGACCGCTGCACCAAAACCGGCCGCAAATGCGATGGCTACTCCCCGGTGCCGCCGGCGGGGGTGTTGTCGCCTCCAGTGAGACAACCTTTCCATGGTACCCACGACGCTAGCGAGCTGAGAGCCCTGCAGTTCTTCTTCGAGGAGACTGCGCCGTTTCTGTCGGGCCCCGTGGATTCGTACTTCTGGACTCATCTAACAATGCAGTTCAGCCGTTTCCAACCAGCGGTACGGCATTCGCTCATTTCTATCAGCTCGTTGTATGAGCAGGTCCGCTACGATTCCCAGTCTGAACCGCTGCTGAAGAGCAACAACTTCGCGCTGCTCCACTATAATGCTGCCATCCGCGAGCTCAAAGCTCTGAATAGCGAACCTTTGGTGCTGCTAGTCTGCATACTCTTCATCTGCATCGAGTTTCTGCAGGGCAACCGGCAAGCGGCGTTCCAGCACTGCAAACATGGCATCCTCATACTTAAAAACGTCGAGACTACTTATCCATGGACGAGAGAATACTTGGGGCCGATGCTCCGGCGTCTGAACATGGTTCCCCTATTCTTTGGGGTGGACCTGGGGATGTTTCCCAGAGTCACCGAACTAGATGATCCATTTCCGAGTCATTTCGCCTCCATTGCTCACGCACAATTCTATCTCGACGATATTATGAACCGCATCATACCCGTAGCGCGCTATAGTGATATGCGCGCCCTCGAAGGCCAGAGCCCGGAACGCGACCCCGTGCCTCCTGGGTACCTGGCAGAACAGAGAAGTCTCAAATGGGCTCTCGACGGTTGGTACTTGCGATTCCAAGAGCTTATCAGCAAATCGCCACCATCACCGGACCTGGCCAAGACATATTCCCATCTCGTAGTGCGGTATCATGTCGGCCATGTTTGGGCAAGCGCCGCCTTTCAAAACAGTGAGACCGCCTACGACGAGCACATTGAGAACTTCCGATTCGCAGTCGACGAGGCGTTTCGGGTGAATACTGGCGGTAAATCATTGGCGAGTTCCCGAGAGGAGCCAAAATTCTCATTCGAGAGTGGCTTCCTTCCGCTTCTCTACTTCATCGTGATGAAGTGTCGCTGTCTCGCTACCAGGATTCGGGCTCTGGCGCTCATGAGAAGCCTAGGCATCGCCAGGGAAAACTTGTGGGAGGCATCGAGTTTATGGCTAACGGGCCGTCGCATTATTGAGCTCGAGCATGGAATCACGCTGGACGAGAATGGCGAGCCATGCGATAGTGCGGTCGACTGGACGGCGCTACCCCCCGACGAGGTCAGAATCCGGTCCATCTCGACTGATCCCGAAACTAGGATCCGAACGGGCGAAAATGGAGAGGCGATCGCCGGAACGGTTGCAGGCTTTTTCATGCGCAACCCCGACGGCAAGATATATGTTCATTCCGAATTTCTTCCCAAAGTTGCCGACTCGCGTCCCATTGCACACGGCGGCAGACTTCCAATTATGTCTATAAACCTCAGACCCCACGGGAAGTGAGCATCGATCTGCCGTGTAATAGCAGGACACGGATCGTCACGCTTGGTTGCCTGGGCCACCTCGAAGCTTATTCACTGTGGTTTGAGGGACAGCGGTAACACCCACCTCCTAAACGGGACGTTACCGTGGGGGCAACGGGTTTAGGGGCGGAACCGACGATCGAATTGGGATGAAATCATTGTTGTCATTACATGCATCGGACTAGCCCGAAACCTTAGGACCCCTCATGCCGTGTAACCTAAACGTCCCACCCGTCAGCTTCAAAGCAGGCCGACCACCGAAATCGGGCATCCGGAGGGTGCAGAACATCCCTCATATTCCGGCCGCTCCCATTCTGACGTGGACCGGTCCCTTCCCCTCTCCATCGTGCAGCCCCATTCCCGTATTACGACTGAAAGCTAGAAACCTCAAGCCAGAGATCACGATGGCGTCGAAAAGCGATGAAGCCTCTGCCCCGAACCCGAGCGATTCACGTCCGCCGGTCACTTCTCAGCTCTCCCGCGATCTGCCCGGAACCACGACGTTTCTCACGGGCCACAACTCCTCCGGCCAGGCGGTCGTGCACTCGACGCGCGCCGCGTCGTGGAAGCCGTTCGAGGGCGGCGCGATGGGATTCAACCAGATCTACACGAACCGGTTCCCCGCGGACCTGAACGGGGACGCCGACGTGGCGTTCCACGACGAGGTGGTGGGGGGCGGCGGGATGGGACTGGCCGTGAAGGGTGGCGTCGTCTGCCGCATGGTGGACTTCGGCCCGCTCTACGAGTGCATGATGCACCGCACGCAGTCGCTCGACTTCGGCATCGTGGTCGAGGGCGAGGTCGAGATGCTGCTCGACGACGGCAGCAGGACGCTCCTGCGCCGCGGCGACGTGGCTGTACAGAGGGCCACCATGCACGCCTGGCGCAACCCAAGCCCGGACTCCTGGACGAGGATGGTCTTCGTGCTGCAGGATACCAAGCCCCTCGTTATCGATGGGAGGCACGTGGGCGAGGATCTCGGGAGGGGCCTCGAGGGGTTGCCTCCGAGTGGGAATGACAGTTAAGTTATGAGTACGGGGCACTGCCTGAGGGTCTCAATTTGGACTCTGGGTTGCTCTGTCGATTTCAGTTGGGGATTAGTAGTGTTACGCAGATTTAACGTAGTCGGTCTTCTCAATGTCTTTTGATGTCACGGTGTCTCAAGTCAGTTTAAGACAACCCCGTCGTTGCCGTAAAATGCTAGTCTTCGGCTATCACATCTTTTTACCCGTCCAATAAGTCAAATCATTTAATCTCAAAGACGAAGCTTTGATTCGCTGTCAGATTTCTTGACGCTGTCAAGGTCCCTACCCGGGATTAGTAGAGTCCAAGTAAAGACTCCTGGCTCAGGCCAATTGTTTCGCGATATCCAGTCCTTGACATCCGTACTAATCAGCTCATAAATGCAGTGCTAGATGCTAAAAGACTGTGCAACTATATAGCCAGCATCCTTCGAGGCTACAGAGGCGACTAGGTTCCGGGGGCCCTGGTCCTACAATATCTACTGACGTCGACTGCCCGCTTTCACACGCCTAATTCCGAGCCCAAGCCCGACAAAGGGATATATGGTTTAATGTCGGGGCGCCATGGTTCACACTGACAGTATAAAGTGGCTCACCCAGCGGCGCGAGTCTTCTTTGACTATCATTTCATGATTTATTACCCTTCAGTATCTAAAAGTACTTCGGCAGCCTCTTGCTTGCAAGTTTGGTGCCGGTGGCCAGCTCGACGACATCGGTCGAAGCTAATACATTTCCTGCTCTGTCCAGGGCATCGACGCGGAAATAGGACGCATTCGAAGGTGGTTGTATCGCCGTCTCGAAGCCCTTCTTTTCGACTCGGGTTATCCCCTTTAACATAAGCGGATCGTAACCTCCGGACTATTCCCATGTGTTAGCGTGAAAAGCTGTGTTAAGTGGGGCCGCTCATTTCGCGGGGAACTTACGACGGCCCAGGACACGACCTCGGTAGCCCCATTCCAGCTTACGTAGATAACCGAGTCGAAGGCGGCAATACTGGGCGGCCACGGCGGCTGCGCCTTGAAGTTCGACTTGAAAACCCGGTACGAGGTCGCAAGGCCGTCCCAGGCGTCGGACAATGGCCCAAACTGAATATCCATGGCCACCTCGCCGCTCAGCGTGAACTCGGTAACCGCGGGGACGGTCCCCCAGCTGATAAGCGCGTTACCGTTCGGCAGGCTATGGTAGCCGCCCTGGGCCCAGGCCTGCACGCTCTGGGGGTGGTAGAACTCGCGTACGAGCCTCGCCGTCATGGCGTTGAAGTTGAGCTCGATCCGCATGGCGCGGCTGCAGTCGTTCTCGCACCCCGGGCTGGGGGAGGTCGGGTGCATGACCTGGTTGTTGTAGAAGGTTATCTCGGCATATGAGTCGCCGACGGTATACGATTCGTCGACGAAGCGGGCGTGGTGCTGGTAGCCGAAGTTGGTCGCCTTCCCGCCGCTCAGGTCCTGGAACATGTTGTTCTTGCCCCCGATCTGCCAGATCTTCGAGCCGTCGGTGCCGTTGATCAGCGCCAGCGTCCTCAGGTGCCGAGACGAGATCAGGTAGTTGCCGTCCAGCGTCTTGAAGATGCTGTTCATATGGAACCAATCCCAACCGTTCTCTGTCTCCTCATAAGCGTCGCCGAACGACTCCGTCAGCTCAAAGTGGTCCGTCGCGTGCCACTCGAAGCGCACCTCGCCAGTCACGACGTCAATTTCTTGAAAGGCGCAATCCTGGATACGCCCGTTCTCGGGGCCCCCTACCGAAGTCACGTTGTAAGTTCTGGTGTGGTAGTTGTTCAGCATCGCTCCCCCGTCGTGCGTGAGCTCGAATTCGTGGTTGTCCGCTCCGGTTGGGAGGCCGTTCGTTGTAATGTTGTACAGAACGTTGTAACTCTCGTCGAGGATCAGCACGCTACCGGTTCCCCATCCCTTCATTGCGGTGCCAGTCCAGATGGTCAGGTACTCGGTGCCGTTGAAGGTCTGCAGCATCGGGTTGCTGCCATCGCCCCAGCTCGGGTCAGCATAGACCAGGCTTAGGTCTTTGGCGGAGAAGATCATAGGACTCCGGGGCTGATCTGATACGTCAGGAGAGATAAAAATATGCGATTCATTGCCCATGGCCTCCGGCCTCCACGCGTTGATGAGAAAGAGCGGCGATTCCAAGTCCGACGAATGATACGTCTGGTTCGGCCTGCTGCCATAGGCACCGGCATTATATGCTCCATCGTCCCCGCTAGCTGCTCTGAAGTATGGCGTATCCGCCAACACCCAAGCGACCGGGCAGACGAGCAGAGAGGCTGCAAAGTACGCAGCCACGCCCGGAAACGAAGACATCCTAGAGTGCAGGACTGTATATGGACGAGAGACAAAGCCAACCAGTCTTTGGCGCAGTACAGCGAGGTCATTCAGAACTGCGGTCCTCTCTGGCTGTGGACTCTTTCGACATTAGCCACAGCTGCCTCTAGATATGTGGTAACGAACGACGGAGGCAGGCCGATATGTCGAAGTTGATTATACCTATCATTTCCTATTCCCGGGCTAAATAACCACCCACGAACCTCCAACACTGCACCAGTAAAAGGTTTGTGCACTATTGGTGGGACGGGAACTCGGGCTTGGAGGTTCGGCTCGACGGCTGTCGGACTAAAAGCAACGACGGTATTCTTTCAACAGACAAGGCGAAGATCTGTATATGTATTAGCAATAGTAGGAGGCGTGACCTCATTTTGATTATCCTACCTGCCTACTTGACTAATGATTGATGGAAGGATTGGCAGGGGTTCCGGTACTTCGATGCAGTGCTCTCCCTATTGGCAAATCAGCTGCGACTTTCCCTTTGCGTAGCAAGTCGTAAACCCGGGAAACACGTCTTATACTACGTAAGTATAATATGCGTAGGACGATCAAACTACGCAAGCCACCAGCCCTACCATGCGACTCTATTCATACGCTAGAACAGAACACCCCTTGCCACTGTTTAATGGGTGTGACACAGTGGTATCACGTTTGTGCAATAACTAGAAGAACCTGCTGCTCGTGGAATGAATCATGGAAACGCGAACAAGCCAGAGACGAACCTTTTTTCCTTTTTCCTTTTTTCTACTGCGTATTCTGCTTGAGTAACCTACCGAGTAGATCAGTTCCACGTTATTATCTCTGTGCTTATTCATTTCCTAGCCTGGTTTTGGCTCGTACATGCGTCGCGTGTCACATCTCTTCAACGGTGCTGATCCTTACCAATGTGCGTAGGTAAGTGCATAAGGGCATTTACAGGAGGATTTTTAAAAAGTGGGCAGAGGCGTGGAGGGGCGGCTTGCAAATATATGGCATACTTCAAATCCGCTTATATCGCTTGGTGCAACAAAATAAACACTTAATAAAGTAGAGGGGGAAAGAAGAAAAGTCTTATACGTTTACTCAACCACTGGATACTGTCATAGAACACTTTATATCTAGAAAAGTCGTTGGTTTCATGTTGATGTTGGTCCATTATATTATAGCTATCGGTGTCTGAAAGTGTGTCATAAATTCTGCCAAGGCCCTGCCAAGGTGAGACTTGCTGATCGTAACTCCAAGGGACCACAGTTCGGGGCGACAGAAACATTGTAACAGAAAGCTACTTGTCACCGGTTCTACCAGTGGGTTGTTCTCAGTTCCTAATCAAGAATGGGCAGGCAAGATAGGCAGGGGAAGGCATAATGTATGCACGTGTTCTACTGTGATAATCCAACGTGGTCGTACCGACTTCGTTGCCTTTAAAGCGGTTCTTGGAAAACTACTTCGCGGCGATTACAACATCGGTTGGGCGAATGACAACAATTGTGATAAGCTATCAACCTGTAACCCCTGAGGCCTTTAACGTTTGCTCATCAGTCGAGAATTGCTTCTCGTCAACCAATCGCATCTCAGCATAACAGCTGGTTCGGATTATGTGCTGACCGCAAACCCTTGTTATTGTCCGTTTCCAGAAACAGTATGTCCGTCCTTAATGCCAAATGGAGCGATTTGCAAACATCCAAGCGGCCGCAAATTTACATCGTCTCCTGTGCCACTGTACCGCCTTCACAGTTAATAGCGATCGGTTGCCGGATTAGGAAGTCAAGAAGGCATGGCCTGCGCCACGATAAAATTAGTAACTTACTAATAGCGGTTTAGTGAGCACGACAAGTTAAACAAGCCCCTTATCCTCTATGCTGGGAACCCAGCAAAATGTTCCGTGGGGTGAAATCGCCATATGCCAGGCTCGTCTACCCAATGGATATTGTGTCACCGACACTCATGGCCTGCTTGCTATCGGGCTTCTAGACTACTCATACTGTGCCTTCATGCTTCATGGTCTTAAACGCACTGGAATCCTAGGAGGATCAGCTTATGTGCTTCTAGATTACCAGTCACTTTCAATACCCCCTCCAGGATCTATAGAGTAAGATGAGAGGAACCACGAATCAGCAATCGACCAAAGTCCTGGCTTCCAACCCACGACTTCGAACTAGCAAATGTCTCCAATCTCTTTTTCGGTGACAGCCCCCCTGACAGCATTTTCAGCCATCGCCTCATTTGTGCCAATGTTCTCCGAGAAGGCTGCTCGGCTGAGGATCCCCTCCTGCAGCCTCCACACTCCGAACTTCAGTTGCGGCTCTGGCCTCAATGCAGTGCATACCACCTTATTCACAAGTGAGCCTAGAGGTGGCAGAATATCCTTTTTGTTTTGAAATTTTGCATTCCCAGCGGGAGAAAATAATAATAATAATAAGTAGAATAAAATAAAAAGGAAAAGAAATCGCAACAACGCCCGCGTACAAAACTTTACAGGCGCTCTCGCCTTTCGAAAACCTATCCCCAGGACGACTGTTAACACCGCCTACTACGGCGTCAGCATCCTGGTAGAAAATAGCCAGGTGGGCCGGCTCATTGTTTGTACTACAGTAGCCTCGTGGCATGCGTTCAAAGCAGGGAAGTTCTAGCATGTGGCAGGTTGGCGTGTGTTGCCATTGGCTCAGTACCGACCGCCTCTAAATACTTCACTACAGCGGCATCAGGAAGCGGCGCAATCTACAGGAAGTGGCGCAATCTACAGGAAGTGGCGCAATCTACAGGACGCGGCGCAATCTAACAGATGCGGCACATACTTTCGTTGAAAATCCGGAAGAGGATTCAACGGTCTCATTTTCGGCGCCGGAAGCCGGCTCATAACACCTCAATTCTAGCAACGAACGAGACGTCCTCATAAGTCAGTTACACGTTCAACAGCTCAAAGATGTGATAGAAGTAACTGGCCGTGGCTTGAATCGCGGGTGAAGACCTCCACGGTGAGACGCAGAATCCAATTCGCAGATACCGTAATTGTTTGACGGATGCCATCTCAGCGACCTGCTTGCGAGAATCCCCCCAAATACCTAGCTCCGGGTTGCGGTGACGGCTCCCGAATAATACCCAGCCCCTAAGTCGTTTCTCTTCGCCTATATCCCCAGCAGTCAAGCCATCTGAGAATTGCCACAGTCTGTTCAATACTGTCAGTATAGGTATGGTCACGAAGAAGTGAACCCGCTTCGGCACCTGGTCATTAAGCTGTAGGCAGGGTGTAAGTCGGAATAGGGGTCTAAAGTAGGGGGCTTCAAAGCTCAAGACCTAGTCAAGAAAGGCGGAAGAACTTTTTGGCGCAGCTTTTGGCAAATAATTGTAATAAGAAGAGCTCATTATTCTTGAACTAGTATATGAAGTAAGTATATTAGCTACTCCCCATTACTGAATGCTCCAGGATCTGTTGAGAAGCACGAAGTTCCGTCGCAGTCTATGCCTATTGCACGGTTAAGCACATATATGTTTAATCGGCTAGTGGGAATCCACTGATAACAGATAACGAACCAGTTTATGGCGTCATACACCTCAATTGATGCATACCGTGCTTTACCCTGCATCATGACAAAAAGCCACGGGGAGACTCGACTTCAACATAACCGAGGTAATGCGAGAATATATATGACCATATTACACCTGAACACATATAGTTCGGGCGCCCGATCTCTCGCCGTGATCCAATAGTAATGCCTCATGCGATGTACGATCTGACAGTCGCCAACCTGTGTCAGCACAACCAGTTGTGATGGCTTGCAGGAACACATCAATACGGCGACTGATCGCCTCAGCTTTTCGGCTTGAGCATTCGAACCCGCCGAGCTATTTAGGGAGGGTCTCTCTCAGTTCATCAAGATGCTTCCACGCTTCGACCGGGTGCCGTACAGACGGGGTATTTCGAGGCCTCTCGGACGACAGACTGCCGATGCCCTGGATAGAGGCATGGAGAGCTCAACAGAGAGGGGAGAATGCTGGACCGGAGCATGTGGAAACGAAGGAGCGTGATCTGTCGCCCCGGAAGATGAGCGATAGTTATCATCGCGTCATCCTTCCTCTGGGCCGCGATCCCTGGCTTTCAGACACCTATATCAATGCTGCCGGTCATATTCGGTATGGCCTCTAATCCTTTTGACGTACCCCATGCATTCTCTAACATGACCGTACCTGCTGTACGAAACAGACTCGGTACGATCTTCATGGACCTCGATGCCTTATCTGGCATAGTCGTATACAAACATACCGGCCCCGGCGTTATGACCGTCACGGCAGCGTTAGACCGCATAACAATAGCCCATCCCCTGACTGAGATATGCGACCTCGAGTACTCCGGACGAGTGACGTACGCTTCTGGCAGATCCAGCATGGAAATCACTTGCCAAGTCGCGAGGGCCAGGAAAGAAGGCGAGCCGAGCAAACCTGAAGACATCCTCCTTACTTGCATGTTCACCATGGTGGCCCTCGACCCGACCACGAAGAAGCCTGTCAACGTCCCGGGCCTCGTCTGTACGACGCTCGAGGAGGAGATAATTTACAAGACGGGAGAGGCCAAATCGCTGACCAAGAAGAAGGCGGCTAAGACGTCCCTCCTCGCGACGGAGCCGGACGATCCCGAGTCCGCTCTGATCCACAAGATCTGGCTACGGCAACTCGAATACCATGATCCTAACAGTGGCCTGCGGCAACCGCCTAATGTTGTCCCCATGTCGAAGACACAGATCTCGACTGCTTCTATCATGCAAGCCTCAAAACAGGAACCGCCATCAGACCATGATCTTCGGTGGCTTCCATTTGAAGGAGACCTTCGAATTGGCGTTTTGCTGCGCCGCCAGTTTCGCACATGCGCGGCCTACCTTCATCAGCGCCGACCCATGCACGTTCCGGAACCCGGTCCCCGTCGGCAGCGTGCTCTACCTGACCGCGACCATCGCGTATACGGATCCGCCGCTGCTGGAAGAGGACGGCAGCGAGCCGCAGCACAAGGATCCGAAGAACCCCGTGACGAGACTCCATGTGCGCGTCGACAGCAAGGTCAGAGATGTCGAGCATGGCGTTGCGAAGCCCACGGGCCAGTTCAATTACACCTTCTCCGTGCCGAAGGATGTGAAAGTGATGCCGCACACTTACGAGGAATATATGATGTTCATTGATGCCCGTAGGAGGGTTCAACTCGGTGACGTCCAGTACCGTCAAGGGCAGCCGGAGTCGGAGCAAGAGCGGCACAAGTTCGCGGACCATTTCAACCTCACTGAATAAGGTTTAGGTAGCCACGCGGCCTGTGTATTCAGACAGATCTAGTAAAGGGGAGCCTCGCTATGGTGCTTCTTCCCCTATAATCCTCGCCGTCGTAGCGGCAATCAGCTTAAACGTACCTCTTGCCAGAGTCGGTGACAATTATTTGTCACTCGCTGTCTTAAACGGCCGCTTTTTGGCTCCAGATACGCCGCGGACGAAGATTACATGTCCTTGTCTTACCGAAGATGCTAGTTGCTGCTACTCTGCGTGCACTCTAGCTATGTATGATACGGCTATATCTCTGGGATAAGTTGGAATAGGGTATAAAATTCTGTCGTATGAGACGTAAGTCTAGTATAGGGAGGGAATAGTATCGGGCGACACGGTGTGAGACATTCACCTCAGGTAAAGGTCTTTACTTCCTGGTGAGGCGAGTGTGGCTAAGATTAGCGAGCGCGTTCACGCTGGTGATGCCTCGGATCATCCCCCTCGAGTGCGTCGTCTTGACGAGAATAAGCATCATGTATATCATGAAGACATCGTCTCCTCACCCGGTGAGCTTCTGAGCCGAAGATGATTCCCCCTAAGATCCGCCTGTCCCAGAACGCAGAGAAGCCGCACGTCCTGGGGCCGAAGCGAGTACTGTCAAACCAACGCTATCCGCTAAGGATACCCACTCCCTTCTTGGCGAGTACTGATTTAGGGGAAGCTCCTCATCACAGATTCTTACAGCCATGATCGGATGTGGTCAAGTCCGGCTACTGGAAGATCAGTGGCTGTGCCTGGAGATGCCGATGTCGATGTTGGTCAAGTCCGCTTCAATATGGCGATAAACAGTATAAACCTCTCGTTTACCCAAGAGCCGAAGGAATGCCGTATAATTCAGAAGAGAAAGCGTCCATCAAAGAAGGAAGACGGCATCAGATATCTATGGTACTGACTTACTCAACCGAGTAAATCCAAGGAATGGCATGCAGGCTGCGCTATTCCGCAAATTATCGGTATCAGGGGATAGAATCCACATCGAAGGTGAAGAGAGACGAGGCCCCGCGAGTAACCCTCCTAATTTCGCGTCTTAATAGGACGCCGTGTTCCGTCCGACACCTCCCTGTCCTTCTCCATCGCGACCAACTCCTCGTCGCTCTTCCGCATCTGGAGTCTACTCCACCAGGCCGCATCGGCTTCCTCCAGCTGTATGACCACGTAGTGCACTTCGTTCCCCTCTTCGTCCCAGGTCTTCCCCTTGTCCCCCTGAAGCCCGTCGCCGCCGCGCTCCCGGCGCCAAGCGTCCTCCGAGAGGACCCTAACCGGGGCGCGAAGCACCCCCTCCCCATGGGTAGCCGCGACGACGGCTCTTACGCCCCCTTTGCTGAGCCGCATGCCTTCATCGAAGAACTCGACCGGCCCCCCGCCCGCTCGAGCAGCAGCCTCACGGTGTCGCGGTGCCCGTTCCAAACCGCCACCCCGAGCGCGGTAATGCCGTTGGCGAACTTGCCTGTGCCCATGTGGACGTCGAGCCGCCCCCCGTGCTCCGCGAGGAGGTACTCGACGGCGGCGGCGTGGCCCGAGCCGGCGGCCGTGTAGAGGGCCGTCGTGAAGTAGGGCGGCAGCCGCCGCGAGAGGTGGTTCACGTCGAGCCGCTCGTGGCGCGACGCGATGAGCCTCATCATGCGCGCGCAGCCGTGCTGCGCCGCCCAGAAGAACGCCTCGTCGAGGGCCTCCGCCTTGCGTTCCTGGATCGCGGGCGTCGTGAACCGGGAGCCCGCGTCTAGATGGACGTCGTAGACGAAGCCGAACGCCGCGAGGTGTTCGTCGTCGTCGTGGCCGGCAAAGTCCCACAGGGCGCTGCTGAGCGAGGCCAGCGTCTCGTCGTTCAAGCTCGTCCAGTACGGCTGCGGTTCGCCCTCGTCCGCCGCCGCCGCCGACGAAGCCTTGCGGCGGCTGTCGCCGATGTAGGCGAAGAGCGGCCGCAGGGCCTTGCGTTTCCCCGCCTGCAGCGTCCGGGCGAAGGCCTTCTCGATCTTCTCCTTCATCCCGTCGGTGAGCGCGGCGGTCTCCCACGGGCCGCCGCCCTCTTCGCCGGCGGCCGGCGGCCTCGGGAACCCGCCGGTGTCCAGCACGAAGCCCAACATGTCGAGGTCGTCGCTCTGCGCCGCGGAGGCGAGCGCTTGCGCCGTGACCAGCTCGGCCCTCTGCGTCCCAAGCTGCTCGGCGCGCCCGAGGACCAGCTCGGCGCACTCGACGCTGCCGCCGAGGGCCGCGAGTTCGAACGCGTTCGCGCCCTCTTCCGCGGCGTCCGTACGCTCCTCGTCCGAATCTGCGTCCTTCTTCTGTCGGACGAAGATGTCCGCCCCGGCATCAATCAGGAGCCGCACGACCTCCGCGCGCTTCCCCGCGCACGCGCGCATGAGGGGCGTGCCGCCGATGTCGTCGCGCGCGTCGACGGATAGCTTCCCGTCCCGCAGCAGGATCTCAACGCACTCGCGGTGCCCGTGGAAGGCGGCGGCGTGCAGCGGGGCGAGGGAACCGTCGTCGCCCCCGCCCTCGTCCGCCGTCGGCCTCACGCCGGCGCCGAGGAGGAACCGGACGACATGCGCCTTGCCCTTGGCCGCGGCCCCGGACAGCATGTCGAGGCCGCGGTCCGGGCGCTCGGCGAGCAGCCGGCGGAACTCCTCGACCTGCTCGGGCTCGGATGCGCGCGCCCAGATGCGGCGCTGCTTGACGAGGTCCTGGCCCAGGGGGTCGTACCAGTCCGGGTCCTCCAGGTACGCGGGGTGCGGGGGCTTTCGCGACCACACGTAGCCCTCCGGGAGTTCGGGGTAGACTTCGTGCGGCAAGGGCATGTACGCCTCGCCGTTGACGATGATGGGCTCGATTTCTCCAGGATCGATATCCCTAGTCTCGATTTCCCCAGGCATAACGTAGCTAGGTGGTGAGGTATCCCGAGCTGCCAGCGAGAACAATATGGAACGTCTTATGCAGGCGAAAGACACTGAGGTGTGACAGGCCTTCAGGTTTTCTTCCGAGACTGGAATGGCATCTCGGGATATCCGAACCCAAAGTATCTAATCAGCGCCAGTTCAGCCGCTTCATGGTGATCGTCATCGCATCTTGTGGTTTTCAGGGTGGTGAATCGGCTGTGAATGCTTGAGCTAACAAGGCAGCAAGTACCAGGCGGGACTAAGCAGTGCTAGGCCAGCATCGCCAAGCATGACGGCAATTACCGCCCAATGGGCTAGGAAGCTCCTCGGTAATAGGACTTGAGCGAATGCACAATCCGCCCTTCAGCTGGCACAGCATAGTCGCTGCATCCTATGAACCGACGAAGCCTTATTATTCAGGATAATTGTTTTGGGAGGACGCCATGGAGATTTATAATAGCGAGCCCCGTGGTTACTGCAGACATCCCCTTTTTTGAGACATTTCCCCAGACACCAGATACCCCGAAGGAAGTCCAGATGATAAGGCAGTTCCTGCCAGTTCGCTCGCCCCTCTGTGCAGCTTGTAGAATATCATCAGTAGACAGATACTGTGATAGATTCGGTGTGTCTAGAAGCCGGGCCGAGGCTCAAATCAGTTTCGCGCAGCCAGATAACTCCTTACGAGATTTGCGATGATAGTTGCGAGGTCCTCCAAGGCCACCTGCCCCAACCCGTGCTTTATTATCATGACTTGCTGTCCGAGTCTATGGCGGCAGCTCACCAGTAATGCCCGTGTCTGCCTTAGAGGAGCCTCCTCTCCTGTCAACGGTTAGTTCGACCCGGGACCCACCGTATCCCGAATATGTGCTTCTTGAATTGGTATAATACAAGCTCTGTACATGTCATTTCGGCAGCCCATGGACTTCGCGCCGCGACCTGTTGATACAAGCTCCCCCCACCCCTCTCTAAAAAAAACTATACACTGCCGCTCTAGACGCCCCCCTTGAGCCACTCCCGCTCCTTGTTCTTCCTGGCGAAGCCGTGGCCCTCGAGGGGCAGGTCCCTCTTCCTCAGCTCCTCCTCGATGAGCTTGAATCTGCCCACGGCCTTCTCCTTGTCGCCACGGGTGACGCGCTTTGCGGAGAAGGTGACGTTGGGCAGCTCCACCAACTCCTGCCTCCGCTTCAGGATCTCTTCCGTCAACGTCTGCGGCTTGGGCGGCTTCTGTAGGACGCGCAGGAGGGTGTGGACGTTTGTGACTTCGGGGAGCTTGTGGTCGGGAACCAGCTGGCCCGTGAGCTGGAAGATCCGCTTCGTCACCTGGGGAGCCGGGTCTGTTAGTTTTGTCATGCATTGTGGTGAACTGAAAAGACGTAAGGGAAACGTACGGCGAATTTCATCCTTGGGTCGTCCAGCGCGACGGATTTCCAGCTCGCATCCCAACTCTCCTTGTGCTCGGAGACCTCCTCAGCGGAGAGCACCGTCTTCTTCGTCGCCTTACGCGGGGCGGAGCTGCCACCCGTAGCGGATTCTTCAGCCGGCTCCTGTAGCCCGTCCCTCCAACTCAAGTCCTCCAACAGGCCGGCGACGTCGCCATTCAGAGAAACCCGGCCATCTTCGGTGACCGTAATACCCAACTCCAGGGACCGGCGCATCTGACGTAGATCACCTTCCGGCCAGACGCCCACGAGATCGTCGTCCCGACCCGCCTGTCTCAGGGCGAAAGCCTCGGCCACGGCGCGCCGGACCGCGGCCTCGAGGACGAGCGGCTCGACAATCTTCCTCTTGGGCCTGAAACCGATGAAGTCGCCCTTCCAGTGGTCCTTCTTCTCCCACCAGTTCTCTAGGCCGCCCACCGACTCGAGGCCGTCGGCAATGGTTGCGGGAACGTAGCTCGAGTCGGCGACCTCGTCGGGGCGTTTGGCGGTGGTGCGGCGCGGCGGAGTCACGTACAAACCAGCCTGGGGCTCCTGTGCCGTGCCCTCCCCCGCGATTTCTCCTTCCGGCCGGGTCGACAATGGTGCGTCCTCCTCGGCTCCCGGGGTAACCAAGCTTCGAGGGACAGGCTGATTCTCCGTAGAGTAGAAGCGAGCGAGACACGGGGAGCGAGACGGTACTGTCGCTGGCCTCGTGCCGCTGGTTTGCGAAGTCGTGTGAACAGAAGCCGGGGCCGAAGCCGCGATTGGCCGTTTCGCCGCCGAAAGAGCAGGGCCAGACGGCCTTCGTAACCTCGCTATCCGTCGCATCGTTCTGGGCACTGAGCTGGAGTAATGACGAACCCGCCGGCAGGGAAGGAGGGGGACATGGACTTTTTGGAGCCAAGGCCGCTCCGGACCGATGAGTGGGTCTCAAGATGACGAGCCACAGTTCTTAAGCTTCAGCCACATATTCGTGGCTCGTGGGCACGTGGGCACGTGGGCACGCACTGGGGGCTGGTACTTTATACAAGGGTCCGGGACTCCAGGTAGGTAGGAAAGCTTTCCGTCCGGCAGCTGTCACAGGTCGACAAACCCCGTCTTGGCTGACAGCTTCGACCTCTGTGATGGTGAGATAACGACGACATCGTGCACGAACTACGCCGACGATGACACGCCTCTATGTCTGTCTGCTCCTCGTAGGCGCGCTGGTATCCCTCGTTTCAGCAGGTGATTAACGCCCAGTCCAATTCGTTTACCCATGCGAAATTTTTCATCCCAGCACGAGGAACCAAAAGCTAATCATCCCCCGACTCCTATCCAGCGGCGCCGACATTCTGTAAATGCACCTGCTTCAAGAACAGCACCCTGATCCAGCTGGGTCCCAGTAGATCCACCTCCCCCACGGACCAGACGCTCCTCTTCTCGCCGCGGGACTCCGGCCTGTCATCGCGACGAGACACCCTAGACTCGCTCAGCTCAGTCCCCCCGCCGCTCGGGCTCGAGCAGCGGGCGGCGTCGACGTCCTGCACGCAGTGCACGCGGGCCTTCTGCCTGTCGCAGAACCTGCCCATATGCCGGGACGCCGAGGAGACGGACGTCGTGGCCACGTGCTTCCAGCGCGACAGCCGCAAGGACTGCATCATCGTCTGGGGGTTCATCCTGGCCACCGCGGGCCTGCTGGGCTGGGCCGCCGTCCGGCGCGTCGTCGAGCTGAGGGAGGAGCGGAGGATCGCCGCGGCCGTGGGGCCCGGGACCGTGCCCGGTGGTAGGGGCCGCCGCCGCCGCCGCAGCAGCACGAGCCATCAGGATAGGGGTGCCTACGTGCAGGTGCCCGTCCGTGTGGAGGGCGCCGGCGGTGTAAGATGAAAAAGGTGCTCCACCGTGCGGTTATTTATATTTGGCTTTGTCAAGATTTGAAGGTACCTTAGGACTTCGAAAGCAGAAGGCGTCGGGGAGTGTCGTGGGCAAGGGCAACGGGCGCAACGCATTTACACTAGATATCTGATACCAGCTGCTTACTCTTGAGTGTCGCAATCCACGTCCGTGGTTATATATCGCAAATCACTGAGACTTGGATAATCCCGAAACCAGTGGGAAGCGGGAAGGGCTGGCACCCTCCAGAATTGCCACGGAGAGAGATACGGTACTACGAGGCTGCCTGTGGAGCCCTCCCACCAGGAGTAAACATCAAGGCGAGGCATTATGACAGTACGGATGAGCCAACTGTATTCATCAATCCGAAACATGATGGTTTTTCTATGCACTCAGTTAATGAGCGGCCCTTCCCCAAACGCCCCCAAACCCTTAACCCTGCATGTCCGGATCGTCGGAAAGTTGATTCCGCGGTACTTTGATGCATATGCAAGGCAAATCAGCCTCGTCATCCAGAGGACTCCCCTATGTCGGATAACTTTTGTAACAAATGCGCTCGTTGAAAGCACTTGTCCTAAATGCTTCCAGCGTAGGCAGTTGCTGCCGCCCCGCCTTCTATGTTGTGCACAAGATCCTAATCCTCCTCGATAATGGTCGTTTTAGCATCCGTAACAGCATCACCGTCGGCGGCGTTCTTCTCCCTTCGCGCCCTGACCGCGGCTGCGAGATCCTCGATGACCTGTACGGTAGTATCCCAGTCGATGCAGGCGTCGGTGATGCTCACGCCCTTCTTCAGGGCGGCCGGCCCCTCAGCAGGTACCTTCTGGTTGCCTTCGTTGATGTTGGACTCGATCATCACGCCAATGATGGCCTTCTCGCCCTCCCTGAGCTGGTCGGCAACGACCTTGGCCACCTTGGGCTGGTTTCTGTGGTCCTTGTTCGAGTTGCCTGTTCACGTATCAGATCAGCTGCACTCGAGAATTCCCTCCCCAGTTTCTACCTACCATGCGAGCAGTCGACCATGATGGCCATCTTCTGTCCCTTCTTGGTCAACGTCTCCTTGGCGGCCTGAATGCTGTCCTTGTCGTAGTTGGTGCCCTTCGTGCCGCCCCTCAGGATGACGAATCCGTGCTCGTTGCCCTTGGTTCTCGTGATGGCGGCCAGACCCTGCTTGGTAACGCCCATGAAGTGGTGCTTGGCGGCGGCGGCGCCGATGGCGTCAATGGCTACGCTGAGGCTTCCGTCGGTGCCGTTCTTGAAGCCGATGGGGAAAGACAGACCCGAGGCCAGCTCCCGGTGCAGCTGTGACTCGGTCGTGCGCGCGCCGATAGCGCCGACAGAGATGAAATCCGCAAGGAACTGGGGAGAGATGGTATCCAGCATTTCGGTTGCGAGCGGCACCCCAGCGTTCGTCAGATCGCTGAACATCTTGCGCGATATCCGCAGTCCCTTGTTGATCTTGAAGCTGTTATCGATGTCCGGGTCGTTGATCAGACCTTTCCAGCCTACAGTTGTCCGAGGCTTCTCGAGGTAGGCGCGCATTATGATACAGAGGTCGTCTGACAGCTTCTCGGAGAGCTTCTTGAGACGGGAGGCGTACTCCTGGGCCGCTTCAGGGTCATGAATGGAACAGGGACCGACAACCACCAGCAGTCGGTCACTGCGGCCCATGACGATAGCAACCGCTTCTCGGCGTCCCTTGACGACAGTCTGTAGAGAGGAATCCGTCATGGGAATCTCCGATACGAGCAAGTTAGGCGGGATTAAGGGGTCGTAACCCAGGACTGAAGGTTCGGCAATGATTAGCATACTGGTCCTCAGGTGTACAGCTCCGGATCACAGTACATGTACGTGCCTATAAGTGCGCGTTGTCGACGGTTAGACTAAGAGGCACGGGGAGTGAATAGGATCCTGATTAAGACACGCTCAACAGAAAACACCAAAGGGGGGATTGAAACGGCGGATGCGCTTAAAGCCATTGAACGGTAGGGCAGGGTCCGGCAACGGTTCGTCCAAACGTACGTACCTCTCATGTCGTCCGCCTTCAATGGCTCCATGTCTACTCCCGGCATGATGATATAGTTTCTCAAAGTCGGAAGGGAGAGTGCAGTGGAAGACGGGAGGGTTTGATCAAGCTTCGGCTACCAAAAACCTGGTATAAGCAAACGTGGTTGATGATAACGGCTGAAGCTGTTGGTCACAAAGTGAAGAAAAAGCGGGAATCTGTCAAGTCACGACGAAGGACTTTGGCTCAACCTAGAACACGAGGCAAGACGGGGAGAAGAAGAAGTGGGTATCAATGATGGTAATGGTATTTGTGTATTGACGGTCAAGGAAAAGAAAGAAAAAGAAAATAAATTCCACAGCAGGACAGCAGGAACCCGAACGGGTGATGAAGGCTAGAAAGTTTGGTCCTGGATGATATTAACGAGTCAGAGCTCGGCCTAGCATCGGAGTTATAGCCGGGGTCTTACAGCTGCTTGTGTGCGTGGAATGGTCCAATTGCATGTAAAATTCAAGCTAAGCGATCACAGGTTTGCATGTACCGTAGCGAAGGAAGAATATCGGTCTGTTCTATTAGAGGTCGTCCAGATCCGCAGACATAATGCCCGTTTCACGAACTACCTGAGCATCGAGTCATCATTCATCCCCGTTGAGGGGTAAAGAGGAAGTACGGTCTGTGCCTGACAGTGAGAGGTTACATAGTAGAGGGGCAGAGGAGGGACAACACACGGCACTGAGGGGCATCTGCAGCTGTGCTTTACTGTACTGTCGGCAGGTACTTAGTTACCTACGTCGTCCGACCCTTTTGCGGTTAGAGGGTTTTTCCCCATGAGGTAAACTTTCAAAGAAACTTTTAGGTGGGCCACCATTCCGTAGGCGCCCGCACTACGATCAAACGACGGGGAGTACGAAGCACAGTATGCTATTAACGTAAATATACACCGCCTTCTGCATGCATTCTGGAAGGACAGATCCATCAGTTACGGGTCGACAGCGTGCTTAATAAAATTACGATAGCTCCTCACGATGACAGGGATCCTTTATGATGGGGACAGCGGATTTTCTTGCGTGCAAACGCCAAACATAAGAAGAACAGAAAATGTTATTATTCCTTGTGTCCCCCCATAAGTCTCAAGCCACAGGAGTCGCATAATCATGCCTTAATATCATTGGTGAGTGCATGGTAAATATCATTACTTGTTGAATCTCTGTTATTCGGACTTACATTCCAGCTAGTCCGACAATACAACACCTCTCATCCCGAATCCATCCACACTTCTTTGGGCTCACCACGGGGTACGGGCTGGTCCTTCCCCTATAAAGGTTTTTACCCAATGCAGCGCATAAATATGGGAAAGATACTAGCTCAGAACAGGCTTATATGTCGCATATACGGGGTGCTTACCTAGCCGTCCACGGTTGTGGCCTCGTCCTCTACGGCCGGCCCGGCGGGCTCATCATCTTTGGTGGTGGGCGCAAGAGAACCTCATGGGGTAGGGTGAAACGCCAGTCTCGAATATCCGGTACGGCTTAGAAGAAACTCGAAGTACCCCCACAAAGACACCGGATCCAACCCCAGATTTCGGAAGATCAGGGAATGATGTAGGCTCTCCATAGAAGAGCCGAGATCAAGATCGATCTTGTTCACGGAAATAGTCCCTTGTCAGAACTCCCAAGACCGGAAACCTTGAAGTTCAGTTGATCTCGACTCAGATTTCGTATAAAGTCGCTGAGGATCTCAATGAGTTCAGTGTCTTGTTCAGTAAACGCGGGCAAAGTTGAAAAATCGACTCGAACCCTGCCAACCATGTGGTGGGTGCGGACTCGAGCCGCCCCTTGTGATGGGTGCGGGTTCGGGCGGCCTCATATTGTCGGAGCGGGCTCGAGTCACGCCGTGCGGTGGGTGCGGGCTCACCCCCGGGCTCGAGCTGCCCCGTATGGTGCGTGAGCTCGCCGAGCGCGGGCGCTGGTTCGTCCTCTTGGTTGGTGGACGTGGACTCATCCTTTGTGGGCACCGGCTTACCCGGGCGTACTATGTAGTGTGGGCGCGCGCCCCTTCTTGGCTGCCTTATGCTATTTTCGGGTAATTAACATTCATTTTAAAATTAAGAATATTTAAAGTAATATCTACTGCGAGGAATACCTTGTATGCGCTTTTATTTAGTGCTTTAGCAGTACTTGTGAGTAATCGTAAGCTCATCTTATGTGCCTGGATACATCGGCTACATTTGGAATGGTATGGTTGCTATGTACCCCAGATCCTTAAGCGAGGGGTTGGCGCTGCGTTCTACATGGCCCAAGTTCGTCGCGGAAACATCCCCAATTCACCAGTCGTCACGGTGGTCCTGCTCAAGGAGGGAAGATGGACAATGGACGCTCGGCACGCCTAGCGTCAGCTGCAACATCGGACCCAGCTAAATCCAGTGGCATTCCAAGATCCGCGGCGCCCTCATCCTCGCGTCTTCCCGTACCCCTTCCTCGATCCTCACCCGCG
Organism: Monosporascus sp. 5C6A; assembly: GCA_004155035.1. NCBI lineage: Eukaryota > Fungi > Ascomycota > Sordariomycetes > Xylariales > Monosporascus > Monosporascus sp. 5C6A. Next base: position 316,083 of record QJOB01000003.1, on the reverse strand, counting down.
GTTACTTCACCTGCACGGCCGTCCCCATCGACTGCTTCGCCCTCGCAGCGTTTGCGCTCGACAGCCTCCCGCGATCGCCTCTCATCGAGTACCGCGTCCACGTCTGGTACAGGGACGGGAACGCTGACGAGAAGGAAATTGCCACCTCCCGTAAGCTCTCAAACCGCCCCCACGAACAGAAGTAGAAGCACGTCTCGCGGACCTTCCCAGACCCCCAGGGGGGGCTCTACTTCAAGGAACTCTGTCCCAGCTCGGGCTCGTCAGGACACCAACGACCATGGCGACTTCAAGCGGCCTCCCTTGCCCGGACTTGGGACCAGGAGGCGGCCGTCTATCCAACGTGCCTGGGCGATGGAAAGCATCCAAGACCAGGAAGACCACGACAATATTGACGTCGCCCGGGTGACGCGTTCTACTTCTATTTCTAGCCTCAATCGTAGCTCCAGCTCCAGCGTTGGGAAATCGATACCCGCCGAATCCTCCGAACCCTCCCTATCCGATAGGACCATCGAAACATTGTCGCAGTTGCCCTCTTCCCCGGCCATCAAACAACGTAGTACCAACTTCTTTGATCCCGACCCGGCCCGGCGCCCTCAATCTCGGTCTCGGTCCCAATCGCGGCCAAGGAGTAGGGACTCTAAGCCTCCGTCCAGGCCTGGGTCCAGCTATCGTTCGGATGCGTCGACCACAACGGCCCGAAATCGTCCTGGCTCCAGCTCGGAACACGATAGCATTAGTGTTGTTACGCCTAAGGTGCCATTCTTGCCTACGGTGCCGGGGACGCCGACGCGACGTGGGTCCATGTCGTCAGCTTCTACTCTTGCGACACCACGGCCCTTGACAAAGGTACCATCGCGGCCTTCTCTATCCGCTTCCGTGGGACTTGGTACCCCTCACATCCGAAGCACGGAGATTAAGCATGGCTCGAAGAAGTTGGCCGCCCGGCCATTGAAGTCACGCGCCTCGGTAAACGGGCTATTCAAGAAGCCTACTAATAATAAACGAGCTTCTCTCCCGAGCCTGAGCCCGTCAACTGCGTCTAGAGCCACCGCCGCGGATTCGGGGGAGGATGCGCCCTCCTCTTTAACCAACAGAAAGTCATCTGTGGCTTTGCGGGAGCAGATAGCTAAAGCAAAGGCTGCGAAACGTGCCACCTCTCGGCACACGTCCGAGGCCGCGGTTGGGGGGACGTCGGATTCCGAGAAAACGCTCACTGTACCTACGGACCCGGCGTCCGATGTTGACCTTCCCGATGATCCCTTTGGCCAAAAGAAATTCGAGAGTTCTAATCGGAAGGAGATGCGGTCGCGCATCGAGGCCGCTCGCACGACTGGCAGGCTCAACATATCCGCCATGGGGCTCGGGCTTATACCCGAAGATGTCTTGAAGATGTACGACCTCGAGTTCATCGGTCGCGACGACGGTTCCTGGGCCGAGAGTGTCGATTTGACAAGATTCGTGGCGGCGGATAACGAGCTGGAAACAATAGAGGACGCCGTCTTCCCTGACACCGACCCAAGAGATTCGGTAGACGACGACGGTGGTAGTGGTCATCATTTTCCCGGGCTCGAGTTCCTTGATCTCCACAACAATTCCCTCATCACCCTACCCAAGGGACTCCGGCATCTTCATTTTCTCACGTCCTTAAACCTGGTATGTACAGCCGCCGCCCATATTGAGCCATATCGTCTAACTCCTCGGCGTGACAGGCCCATAACAAGCTCACAAACAATTGCCTTGAGATCATCTCCCAGGTGGCTACGCTTAGGGATCTCAAGCTGGGCCACAACTTACTGTACGGAGCAATAGACGAGTGCTTCGGCGGGCTCGAGAACCTGGAGATATTGGACCTTCAGAACAACAATATCTCGGCATTGCCCAAAGGGTTGGCGAACCTGTCGAGGCTTCGCATTCTAAACCTCAACGAGAACGCCTTCGAATCGTTACCGTTTGAAAGCCTCTCGAAACTACCGCTCACTGAGCTGCAAGCCCGCAAGAATGCCTTGTCAGGCACTCTGATCCATCATCCCGATGTGAACGGTCTTTCCCAGCTGCAAACGCTCGATGTCTCAATCAATCGCTTGACATTGTTGGCACCCGTGACGCTACCGCTCGTCTTACCCTCACTTCACCAACTAAGCGTATCGATGAACAGGCTCGAGTCGCTTCCCAACATGGAATCCTGGACGCGGCTGCTCACCATCGCCGCCGACGAAAATAATATCACCGCGTTTCCCGAAGGCCTGACGAGCCTAGAAGTGCGCAGCATTGACTTGGGGAGTAACGAAATCCGTACCCTGCCCTCCGAAATTGGCTTCATGGACAGCTTAGGTATGCTTCGAATAAGCGGAAACCCCCTTAGAGACAAGAAGTTCTCGTCTCTTACGACGGAAGATCTGAAGGCGGCATTGGCGGCGAGATTGGAGCCGGTGCCTACCGACGAAACGAGGGGCGTAGAGCAAGCCGGGGCTGGACGTGGCGTGGCAGGTTCTGCCGGCGGTGGACCTCCCCTTGCCGAATGCGACGACCTCGAGGACAGTCGCTCCGAGTATGAGGATTTCACCACACCGCCCAACTCGGCACCTCATTCACCGGAGAGAACGCGACCACGGGCCGCGAGTACTCAGGTCTGGCCGATCAAGGCCGGGGGTGTGCTCGACCGGTCCAATACGGAATCTTCATCGCTCCATCCCGTGGTCTGCTCCAAGATCGTAGCTCATCACAACGTGCTCGAGGTGCGGCTCCAACACAACACTTTCACCAGCGTCCCCGAGTCGTTGTCCTTCTTTGGGGACACGCTCACGACGCTCTGCATGTCGCACAACCAGCTTGTCGGGGACAGCTATATTGGCGGAGATGAGCTAGACCTTACAGCGCTCAAGGAGCTGAATCTCTCTTCGAATCGGATTACCAGTCTGGTTCCTTTGACATTGCGGCTCCGGGCCCCGAACCTCGAGAAGTTGGACGTCTCGTTGAATAGGATCGTGAGCCTGCCCGTGTTGCGGGACTCCTTTCCGAGCCTTACGATCTTGCACATATCAAACAACCATTTGGAGCAGCTGGAGTTCGAGTCGGTAAAGGGGATGAGGTCTGTTGACGCAAGCAACAACGACATCGCGCACCTGGACCCGCGACTTGGGCTGCTCGGAGGCAGCGGCAACCTCGAGAAATTGGATGTCGGCGGCAACCGGTTTAGGGTGCCGAGGTGGAACGTACTAGAGCGAGGCACCGAGGCGACGCTCCGATGGCTTAGGGGACGGGTGCCGGTGGCTGAGATGGCGGAATGGAGGGCTAGAACTGGCGGAGATGACGAGGACGGCAATTTAGACGATTTCGATTAACTTAGCAGGTTGAGTGTAAATACCGTACTTACGATTAATAGCGGGAAATTCGGGGAATATGCGTAATAATTTAAAGGGAAAGGGCTAAAATTTTATATGTATATATCTTAATACGTATACAATCAATTTTAAACCTATTTCATTTTTTATACCTATTAAGAATTTCGGTCTTAGAATAATTAAATTCGCAGTTGTATAAAATATGTTTCTATTTTAAAGCATGTTTGGATTTCAGCCCCCGCCTTTATTCGCTTGTATTAAGTTATTTACTTATAGTTAAGTACCTATCCTTACATCCATTGTGCATGGTGCTGTCACCACCACCGAACTTATCAAATACACGATTGATACAAGCATCAACATTGACGTCGACCCATTTACCGTCGTTGTCGCTACGTTCGGTATTGGCAAACCCACACGTACATGGGCTCGAACAAATAAGACCCCGGGAATACTGCAGGGTTTGGCGCCAGCGAAGGCCATGCAATTTTGGGGCCGACCGTTCTACCAACCACTTGCAACATCATTACCAGCCAGCCTATCTCAATCGTATCTCTCGATCGCTCACCACCTATTCGTCCGTATGCACACCTACCTACACATACTTATGCTGGAATAACGAGGATCCCCAACTTCCAGCTGCTTCCCGCCAACTTACCGCCTTCCAATTATCTCTAGCATCTCGACAAGAATGCCAATTAATACCGAAATGGCTACCGCTTCGAAACCTCCCCGTCCCCATACTGATATTGACGTTGATGAAATCGACATGGAATCGGCAAACTCATCACAACAATCCCTTCCCTCCACAGAAGGTCCAACATCGCCTATAGATCCAGAGCCCTGCTCCCACTCAAACCCGGATCAGCCCATTTCCTTCAAGACGGAGCCGATCGACTCGCAATCCCGTCGGACGATTCCTTCGTCTTTGACACCACCGCCGTCGTCCCAGTATCCGGCAGCCCAGCAGACCGACGGCAATGGCAATGGTGCACTGGGCCCGTCCGTGGGCTATATTAGCTCCCAGCGAGCCAACGTGTTCTCGCCGCCGGCAACCACCCTCAACAAAAAGACCAATGCCAGCCGCCGCTTTGGCGCCGCCTCCTCGGGCGCCGCTCTTCCTGCTGCCGCTAGTACTACGTCAGATTATGTTCCGCCGACTGCGGACCAGATCGCAGATGCATCGGCTGACGAGGTTCGGAATATGTTGCATGCCTGTCTAGCCGAGAACGCCAGACTCAAGATGGAGACGGCTCATCATAAGCTTCAATACAACCTGCTCAGCATGCAGGCCGACGAGGACGCCAAGAGAGCTGCTGTGGAGCACGACATGACCCGACGAGAGGTCCAGGCCCTACGCTTGGTCGAGGATTCCCGCCTGGCCCGGCGGGAGCTTGACGCCGCCGCTCAGACGACCCTAGCCAAGTACCTCCAGCTTAAGGATTGGCATGACGCCACCGTGGAGGAGAATAACGGTCTACACAGGCGCCTGAAGCTTGCAAAGAAGGTCATACAGCAGAAGGAAGACGAGGTTATTAGTTTGACTGACGAGCGCGACATGTTGCTGAACCGCATCCGTGAGAACCGCGAACACTTCCACATGCTTTGCAGTCCTGGAGGCGTTTTCCATGGGGCCCTGACGCCCAAGACCCCAGCGGCCGCGACCCCACAGCAGCAGCACTGTCGGACTACCCCCCAGCACACGCCCAAGACAATCTACCATCGGGAGGCTCGTCACGAGAGCGATCCGGAACAGGCGGGGTTTGCCGTTCTCCTACAAGCCCTCAGCCACGACAACAACAGTGCTCCCTCGACTCCTGTTCCGGCTGGCCGTCCCCCGCCTCGAATGCCGTCGAGGCATACGCGTGGCGTCCAGTCTTTGTCGTCACTGCCGACTACCCCGACTTCACGTGCCCGTGGGGGGGATCGTCCGGGCCTGCTCCCCTCGGTGAGTCTGGTGCCTCAGACGGAGCCGGCTCACCGCTATAGTGGAAGCAGGGTCGTAATGGAGACGCCAACGCCAACCAGACGCAAGAGCCGTGAGAGCACTATTTCTGCCGATGACAACGAAGAGCTGGCGCGTGCGGCATTGGAATCCGTGGCGGCTGCTACCCAGTCATACATGTCGCAGGACTCGCGGGGGTCGCGGCGTCGCAACGGGAACGATGAAGAGGTGTTCGAGAGCCAAGCCAGCCAGGCGGCGTCGGAGATGCTTCGTCGGGATCCGCGCGAGAAATACTTGGATGTTGCCAGTTCGGTGGGGTCCAGAGACGGGACTCCGACCCCGGCAGAGAAGACGGTAAAACTCCAGTCGAAGCTGTTTGCCGGAGTCAACAAGGCCGTCTCAGCATCGGAAAAGCGCAAGTTCGGTAGCGGGGCGGTCGATGTGGCGGATGATATTCGAAGAGACGGCCTCACGAGTCCAGCGAAGAAGATGAGGCACGGGGGTGGCGGTGATGAGACACACCAGAGAATCGGTCTAGGTATCCGGTATAGCCGGGTAACATAAAAACCATTGAAGCCCTTGGGCGCCCAACGGGAGCCCGTGGGAGGGCTTGGATCTGTTCGTAGGTTATATATATGGCTTGGCCATGCCAGACTACGACATCGATACAGGTCATGGTGGACGACTTGAACCCGAAGGTAGGGGAGAGTGACTACATAAGTGCATTAAGGGCTTCTATACCATGGCTAATTATATGGTATTATCTTGGTACGGCTGCTAGTGCTCCAGCATTTGAAGCTCATCCCTTCTTATCAAGAGTAGTTAGCAACTGTTAAAGTTACTCTTGTATGGCAAGCCAGGTTAATATAAGGCAAGGCAGAGCAAGATAAGACAGATTCTTTTCTTTTGAAACAAGGGACAAATAATGTGACCCCCTTGGTGCTCTTTAGTCTCGTATATATCCCTTTAATATTCCCGAACACTTGCCGCGGTCCGATCCCGGGCGGGGAACGGGGAATGGGGAATCCCGGAATTTTCTTTACCGCGTCGCCACTCACCTTATGCGCTAACTGCATGCATGTAGGCTGGAATTTGCCATATACTGGCACCAGGCCGTGGTTGGATTTGCCTTTCCTGTGTCATAGATCGAAGCTACTGCAGTCTCTGCCCGCCAATGATGTACTTGGTGGCATTTCATATATCTAGGATATAGGGGATATACTTGCGTATTAAGATCATAGGAGGTGGGGATATATACATCCGCAGATGTTCGCCGACACAAAGATCATATATATACCGAGCTCTCCACGCCTGCTGGAATGCTCCGAGTACCTGATACCGGTGCCCTGTATTTACCTACTTTCAGATTTTGCCCTTAAGCATCTAGTGTTGTATATTCTTACGTTGTATATTTCCTCTCGTGATTCCCTTCAGTGCAATATTATCTTGGCTGGCTGTGAGAATGAGATGCGGTGTTCAGCAATCGTAGGCTATCCGGCGATTGATTTCACCTCCCAACTGTTCTTTACCAACTCTTGTCTCCCTAACTCTACCCCATCTCTCAGTCAAGTGGGTTTTCTACCGCCACCCAGAATTGCCCCTCACCATGGCCTTCCCGAAGGGTCTTTCCTCGATCCTTTCCAAGTCCCCCTCTGATGTCGTCCTATTATCTGCCCTCCGTACCCCAATCTGTCGGTCCTATCGCGGACAACTCAAGGACGCTTACCCCGAAGAGTTGCTGTCGGTCGTTCTGCGCGCCACACTTGATGCCAACCCGAACCTACCTCCCGAGCATGTGGAGGATGTGGCTGTCGGTGTCGTCCTATCCGAGCTGGGCGGTAGCAAGGCTGCGCGCATGGCCATGAACCACGTGGGCTTTCCCAATACCACGAGCTTACACACTGTCAATCGAGCCTGCAGCAGTAGTCTGCAGAGCATAGCCAGCACTGCCGCTCAGATCCGCACCGGTATGATCAACACAGGCATAGCCGCCGGCATGGAGAGCATGACGCGGAATTATGCCAGTAGGGCAATTCCGACCGACCTGTGGCCCGAGCTGAAAGAGAGCCCTGTCCAGGACGCGCGTGATTGCATCATGCCCATGGGTATCACGAGCGAGAATGTCGCTGCGCGTTACGGCGTGGGCCGTAGGGAGCAAGATGAGTTCGCCGTCGAGTCGCACCGTCGTGCCGCGACTGCCCAGGCCCGCGGTCTCTTCGACGAAGAGATCGTCCCAGTACACACGAGGTTCCAGGAGGTGGACAAACAGGGAAACAATATCGGCGACGAGAGGCCTATCGAGGTCACCCGGGACGATGGCATCAGGGCAAACGCCACCCTGGAGGCGCTCGCCAAGCTGAAGCCGGCCTTCAAGAGCGACGGTGCCAGCACCGCGGGTAACTCGAGCCAGGTCAGCGACGGCGCAGCAGCGGTGATGCTGATGAGGAGGAGCACCGCAGCCGAGCTGGGTCTTACGTCAAGCATCATGGGCAAATTCGTAGCTGCTACGGTGGTCGGGTGTGCACCCGATGAGATGGGTGTCGGGCCTGCTCTAGCGATTCCTAGGCTGCTCGGTCAACTCGGCCTCGAGAACGAGGACGTGGATAGGTGGGAGATCAATGAGGCCTTCGCAAGCCAAGCCATCTACTGTGTGAGGAAGCTCGGGCTAGAGAAGGCGTGGGAGCAAGGCAAGGTAAACCCAGATGGAGGCGCCATTGCCCTTGGCCATCCCTTGGGCGCTACGGGTGCGAGGATGACAAGTACCTTGATGCACGGTCTGCGCCGCGACGGTGGCGAAGTCGGCGTTGTGAGTATGTGTGTCGGCACAGGCATGGGTATGGCTGGTCTTTTCGTGAGGGAGTAAAAGCACACAGACATATGCAGACGCTTGTGCGCATGTCTTCGACGTTCCCTCTATTCTACGGGGCTGTCTGGACGGCACTAATGTCACGTCTCCAAGAACCTGGTCTCAACTAGGGTCTTTGTTTGATACAGCATATCATCATGAACCCGGCATGTCCAGGGGGTGCAAATTACTGAACAAAGCAACCGATGTCCCATCCAGTCCATTAGCTCCAACGTCAAGCCCGCTTTCGATCTAAAATATTCTTTTGGAAGACAATACGTAACCATTGAAGGCGGGTACAAGAGAGAGTGGCAGGGGGGAAGAAGAAGAGAAAGCTCCGAGACATCGGCCAGGCAAATTCTTAGGATAAACCTGGCCAGCGAGCATCGCTCTGTTATGTGCTTATCAGTTCCCATTCCCCCAGTCTCACTCGGGTATTGATGGTGAGAACGATTTAGAACTGGCCATCCTAAGCTGAATTCGCCGGCTCTAACGATGCTCATCCTCCTACTGGGCGGGTTGTTCGTCTGGGTCGTAGTGTTAACTTTCTTCGCCATCAAGGAGTATCGCCTACTACTCAAGGTCTTCCGGTGGTCAATGACGATCTATCTAATTACACTCGGCCTCGTCGTTCCCGAGATTCTAAGGGCTGGGTTGACTGTCAACGGGCAGGAGGACCTCCACTGGGACGTGATTCTCGCCTGGATTGCATGGTTCGGCATAACCGCCTTTTCCATCGTCGATTGGCGCTTTCTACTACCCGCGGGCGGCGTGCCACTCTGGATTTTCAGTCGCCCGGAGACGAGAGTCCTACTGAATTACGGCCTGGTCAAGTTGGGGTGGCTCGATGCCTTTTACAGCCCGATGTGGTGGATGATGACGCGGAATAACGTGCCAGACATTTGGTTGAACATCAGGCCGCTGCGGCAGCGGCTCGCTACTTCCGTTGTTGGGCAGGCGATGAGCACCAGCGTCAGCGTACTGCGGTCGCTGATCGGCAGGTCTTATGATACAGGCGATGGGTTAAAATGACCACGGCCGAGCGAGGCTATGCAGACTAGGCTAAGCGCCTACGATGTCGTAGTTGGCCTTAGCCGTGGACACTGTTAGAAGTGTACGTCGGGCAGTGGATGCGAGGGAGTAGACAGCCGTAGCGGATGTGCACGTCTCCGGTAAATATACGAGAATCGGGCAGCGCACCGTCCCATTATGTGCGGTGACCTTTACTCCTTGGTTTCGTAGCATCCATTGTAACGGATCTCAATGGACAATGTCTATGGGTAATATCCGTCTCCACAATAAGCTGGCCAGGCGTTGGGAGAGAGCTCGCTGAGAAATCACTTACCACTCGGGGCGGCTAGAGCTTGGGCGTTTAGGCCGCTGACAGCGACTTCCGGGGGATTGAGCAGGCAATCATTCAGCATTCAGGAAATGCAATCAGTGGCATATGCGGACTCGCATTACGGCCCGGCTGGCAAGCCACCGGCATTCGCTTGTAAATCCGTGGTCTCCCATATTCAAATGCGGTGTGGATTTGCGTGGACTGCTTTCTATAAATATGACAACCAGTATTCCAACTTCCGCCCCTTTAATGCTGTAGCCCCTTAATGCTCTAACCCCTTAACGCTCCGCCGCTTTAACGGCTAATCATCATTGAGCAAAATTGCACGCTTGGCTAATGTATAATGAACCAAAAGGGGAATAATTCAGTGAGTAATATAGGAATTTTAAGTTATATATAAAAGAGAGTTATATTTTTTTTTAAAAAACAAAATAAAGAGCTTAATATATTAAAGAGTAACGTAAATTAAAAGAATTTACGATACGTAAATTGTCTGTGTGCTCACCAGCTTTCGCTATATCCTTCATAACCATCATTTTACTGCGTCACTTCTTACATAATATCAGTACATACTTCATACGTCATTAGCATTCACGCAGGCCACGTACGTAGTACAAATTACGCTCATAATCGCCATCTTTCTATTATGATCATTTGAGCCCTTTCGTTCCCTTACTCTCGACCGTCCACGCTGCTATTGGATTTCCACTTCCGGCTATTAGTCACCATCACATCCAAAACCTAAGTTATACACTCGAAACTCACCATCTTCAGTGCCATAACAGCAGTAGCCATGGCCGAAGTTGCAGCGGCTGCGGTATGCCTCCCCCAAGCGTTCTATTCTCAGAAAACTATGACTGACTGCAGATGCTGCAGCTGGCTACGGAACAAGTAATCTCCACAGGTCTTCAAGCCGGTGTGGGTTATGCGGTAGGTATGTATATAAGCCTCCTTAGAGGAGACAAGCAGCAATCTCACAGCATCATCGCAGCAAAGCCCACCCTGCCCGTCAAGGCAAAATGGTCTCAGATAGCGACAACCAGCCATGACGTTTCCAGGTGTGTGTAACTGCTCCTTTCACCCCCTCCTCTAGCAGGAACAGATGACTTGGCTAATAGACTAGCTAAGATCATCGCTAACGAGGTCGCATCATACTGTCACTGTTGTGGGCAGCAAGGCCTATATTTTCGGTGGTAGAATCAGCCAGACTGATCTTGCGTCTACCGACGTTCACTCGATAGCTCTAGCAGCAAATGTCACTCCGGAATACCAGGTGCTTCCTGCCGTCCCGGCAAATCAATGCGGTCGCATCCCATCTGCACGTCAAGGTCACGCCGCCTGTGCTCACGGCAGCAGTATTGCCGTGTACGGTGGCTGTGACCAGAAGGGGGACTTAATCGCTGATCGTCACCGGATCTGGCTTTACGATACCCAAAGGCTAGTTTGGGATACCCTCGAACCTGCCATCCACCCCGAGAGGGTCCCGGTCCAAAGAACGGAGGCAAAGTTACTACCTTGTGGCGGCAACCTAGTCCTCTATGGCGGCAGAGACTCTAGCGGCTCAGCGTTAGCAGACGCCTGGCATTTGGACTGCTCCACCAAGACCTGGAATCAACTGCCGTCGGCTCCTGTTGCTACCACGAGTGCTGCTTTGGTTGCCAACACCCTCTACCTCATCTCCGGCTCGGATGACTTGAGCGGTCGTGTGCACATTTTGGACATTAAACAGTATTCGGAACAGCCACCAACGTGGAAGACGCTATCGTTTCCGACCAGCCCCTTGACTCCAGGACCTAGAGCACTCGAGAATGGCGGGCTCGTACCGGTCACCACGGGTTATGGCCGTAATTACCTCCTCTACTTTTTCGGGGATCGCCAGGATTCTCCGTCGGAAGAGAACGATCAACCCCCTCAATGGAGCGACATGTGGACATTTCAGCTCCCGTCCAGTGATCTCGAATTCAAGGCCACAACTACCGTGGATGAGGCGATCAAACCTGCAAAAGCCAAGGACCAGATACGATCGAAACTTGGAGCTGATACAGGCGAGTCCAGCTGGGCAGAGGTCGAGTTGCAGTTGCCGGGAGACATTCAAGAACGTCAAGGCCAGGCTCATCCAGGTCCAAGATCTCACTTCGGTTATTGCCAGGCAGCGGATGGTCGAAGTGTGATCATGTGGGGTGGGCTGGACGCAAAAGGAAAACAGCATGGCGACGGCTGGGTTATTCAGCTTGAGTAGAACTCTCAGGTACTCAGACCGGCAGTAATCTTGACAGCTATGGGCCTCTCAATCCACAGATTACTCGCCAAATCCGTCTCAAACTGTAACTCTTGTTTGAGCCCTGCATTCCCGCCATATTCACGGTTCACCCCATATCTCGTCTGCGATCTGCCTCACAAGCGCCACTGCAAATAGAGCGCGTCAGCGACTGATCCTCTCAAATGATCTTCGTGGGCGAAGTGACAGGGCATCATAAAACGTGGATCGAGGACCAGGGACTGCACAATGGGCTCGTAGGGTAGGAAATTTTTGGGACACAGGGTGGTAGATGAGGGGAAAGAAATGACGCCTGAGTGTGCTTACGCTTGCGCTTTTCGTCGTCCAATGTGAGGGGATACCCGCTCTCGTGCGTGCTGAATCCGCACTGCGGACTGACGCTAATCTGCTTCAAGGCTTCCTCGCGGCTTTGACCATTTCCTTCTGCTACAAAGTCAGCAGCCCTGTAGACGCGTTCCTTCATTGCCTCCTTGTCCTCCAACTGAGGTAGCTTCGTACTGATGACCCCGAGGACGACATTCTTGTTTTTAGGCAGGTACCTGAGCGGTTCGAAACCGCCTGCTCTCTCCGTATCGTACTCAAGGTAGAAAGTGTTGACGTTGAGATTCTGGAACAGCTTCTTCGCAATAATATCATAGGCTCCTTCGGCGAAATGTCTCCCGCCAATGAAGTTACCTCTGCACAGGTGGATTCCAGTATGCATGTCTGCCGGGCACTTGCTTAACGAATCATTGTAGAGATCGATGTAAGCATCGAGCAAGTCCTCCACGCTGCCGACATTGTCCTTATCTTCCTCCCATCCACTCCGAAATTTTTCAGAGCAGAAATCTACCAAGGGGGTCAGCTAATTGGTATAGTATACGCGGTAAGACACTCACAAGCCATCCCGGGATCGTCGAACTGCACATTGCGAAGACCCGCCTCATAAAGCATGGAAAGCTCAGCCTATACACCCATCCAAACATTAGCAATTGTCCAATATAGAATTCTGGAGAGTCACAGGCGCGTCCTGAAACCCATTTCGGGACCTTGGAGGCGGTGGCATATGTCGGGTAGACACCACGTCCATGGTCGATGCGAAGTAGAGGATTCTAGGTGCTTACCTGGTAGACCTTGGCGACGTCCTTGAAATATTCCTCATCGTTCGCATAAGCCTCCTTGGTATACGCCCGGCCTTGCTTGTACCTCACTGCAACATCCGAGGTCAGCCGAGGTTCCTTCTAAACAGCTCGTGAGCAACCGGGAAGGTATGCATGCTTCGGATGTTCTACACACCCAGAACACTCCCCACAAGGAAACTCATCTTCGAGGAGGCAGTGGGGGGCAAAACAACAACTCTAGGAATTCCTTACTATGGAACCAGGCCGGGGTGATGATAGTTAGCTTGATGTTACCCCATTCACTTTCGGGCAAGGCAGACTGGACCAATCGAAGCTCGTGAAGATTCGCGAGCGACTTGGTGCGGTCATGCGAGAGCTTCTGGGCGGCAATGACCGAATCTCCGGGCATCACGTGCCTGTCTTTCTCGATCAAACTCACAACATCCGGGTGATACAAGCGAAACATGGCGGCATCGGCCTCCTGGAGCGCGACGGTGCCAGTGAACTCGTCCTGTGGAAGCCAGAGTCAATAAACATAGTCTAGCATCCGGGGGCAGGGCCTTGAAGATGGTCTTCGAGACTCTAGCCCCTATTCCAGATTCGAAAGATGCCCGCTCACCCACATGAGCCCCCAAAAGCGGGTGCGAACGAATTCACCCGAGGTGACGGCCTTGAAGCCTAGACTCTGCTGCATTTTAACGACATCCTCAACAGCCCTCTCCTCAACTGCTGGGAGGCCAGCCTCCTCTGGAGAAAGAGCCTGCTCGCGGATGCGTGTTCGCACGTCTAAGAGATCCTGTGGGCGTAAGAGCGAGCCGAGATGCTCAGCACGGAACGGAGGCGCCATCTCTCTTGACTGCTCCTAGATGCAACGGTGGTGGCACGCAGTCTACCGACAGCAGAAATCCAGGAGTTTTCTCCTCCTTGGTCCCTTCCGGTAGGGATCTGTATGTAGAAGGGGTTGTAGGAGAGGGTAGATGGGGTTACAGCGGAAGACCTTCGATGAACAAAACAAAACAGTTAAAATAACGCAGAAACCACATACGAATCTGATGCGGGGGAAAGGAAGGTGAGATCGGCGCTGGACTAGCTCGCTTAGGGGCCCCATATGCAAAGACAGACGTAAGCAAGATATTCTTAGTAAGATTATATAATAAACGTGACAAGACTGTATCGTCGAGCAAAGGATATTAGATGATAAAGCCGGGATAATGACTTAAGCACTCTGGACTCAGAACAATGTACCAATTTGAATTATTAGGCGTCACTTGGAATCATATAAGCAGCATTAGCCCTCCATGACTGTTAGGTGTATATGAGTACATCCGAAGGTCAATATGTAGAGACTCCATCCATGGTATAAGGTCAGGAAAGAACTCATCCTATTGGGCCCTTTTACTCTGTACGTTTTGTTAACGAAGCTCTTTTTATGCAGTAGCTAGTTTATTACTTCCTAGGCTAACACATGGTGGCTTACAATAGTGTCATTAGGGGATGGGCAGCTTGTGGAAGTCAGGGTGTGGAGAAGTGACTCGATTTGTTGTGGTCTGACATCAACATAATGTGCCTGTGAAACCATGGCACCCATGTAAGGTTGAAGATGCTCATCCACAACACGGCTACGGGCCAATATACTCAACGTGCCAGTTGGGAGCGCAATCCTGTCGCACATGCTACAACACGAAGTTCACAGGCGAAAAGGCCTAGTTGACCAACCAAAAAATTTAAGGACAAGGTTAGGGAAACTTGCACTCTCGTATTAGAATATTAAAAAATCAGTCTCTTATTACAAGGTTTCAATATATGTAACTATACCCTTCCAAATTCATCTAAATCAGAGCAAAGAATGCACCGGCAGCGACGATGGCGCCGGTCATTCGTCGGGCACCAGTCCTGTCCGCACCAGCCGTAGCGATGGGCGGCGGGGACGGGAGTCCAGAGGTGGTCGTGGGGTAAACCGAGCTAGCACTTGGCTGCGTGGGGACACCCGGGGAATCAGGGATAGTCGGGTAAGTTGGGACGCTAGGGTAGGTTGTCACGCTCGGAGAAGCGGTGCCACTAAGGGAACTGGACACGCTCGGGTGATAGGTCGGATGGGTAGTCACATGTGTACTCGTGTTGTAGCCCGGCCCTGTGGGTGATAGGCCGGTGGTGTTGTAGACGGACCCCGGCGGTGGCAAAGCGCTCGTCGGGTACAGTGGCGCAGGTGGTGATGAAATTGTGGGAACAGGGGTTTCCGCTCCTGTAGTCGAGCTGCCATGACCATAGCTGCTGCTCTGCTCAGGCACAGGGGTCTCCGCTCCTGTAGTCGGAGGCAAAGCGGTCGTCGGGTAGAGAGGCGCAGTGGGAGAAGAGGAAATTGTGGGAATAGGGATGTCAGCCTCTGAAGTTGGTGGCGGAGCCATCGTCGGATACAGAGGCGCAGCGGGGGAAGAAACTGTGGGAACTGGGGTTTCCGCTCCCGCAGTCGAGCTGCCATAGCCATAACTAGTGCTCTGATCCGGGACAGAGGGTTCAGAAGCAGTGCTGCTGGCCGTGGTGTCTTCAGATCCCGGCATGTCCGCGACAGGGTAAGGCGCGACAGGGTAGGAACGACGGTAGGTGCCCGCTGTAGTGGGCGCGGCCGAAGAACAAGTCGTCACTTTGGAAACGGTTGCCGGGGGAGTAAAGGTTTCGACGCAAGAAGTCGGAACAAGTGTCACGGTCGGCTGGGGCTTCGTGAAAGAGACAACCGAAGTATGGGTACCCTTAGGCGGCAGGTCCGTAACCGACGCCGTTGCCGGGCATACAGTAGTATAAACGACCGTGTGGATGACCGTCTTCTCCTCCTGATATTCGCCGGGGCAGTTCGGAACGTGGGCAGCACACGTTGTAATTATGCTACGGGCAAGTATATTAGCACAGGCTCCAAAACTGGAAAAGCGTCCCGGACATGTTCAAAGAAGGGCCCGATCGATCCAGTATATGGCAAGGGGTGTCTACTTACTATGTCTGTGGAACAGTCACAGTCGATGTTATCAGGCCCCCAGTTGCTGATGGCGCCGGCGTAATGGCCGGTACAGACATGGTAGATGCAGTCTCCACAAGGAGAGTGGCCGACGAGGTGGTGATCTCCGGCGCAATACCGGATGGAATCTCAGACGGAAAGCCGGTGGGAAGGATAACGCTGGAAGAAATACCGCTGGAGATACCGCTGGCAGAAGGGATACCGCTGGAAAGAATACCGCTACCAGAAGGAATACCACTGGCAGGAGGAAGACCACTGCCGGTAGGCAGAGGGCCGACGTACTGGCAATGAGTCGACGTGGGCACACTAAGAAGCGCAGTGGAAATGGTGGGAGCCAGGCGAAGCGTGAGGATATCTTCAACCTTCACACCGAGACCAACAGCCGCGCCAACGTTGAGGCCAAAAGAATCCTCCGACAAGGGGCAGCTCGGGGTGTTGCAGAAGAAACCCACGTATTCGATAAGGTTGGCGAAGACGGCGACCTCGAGGCCGGCGCCAATATCGGGGAGGACGTCAAGGACGGGGACGACATCACCGTTGAGCTCCAAACCAGCAGCAAGCTGAACACGAAGACGGAGGTCGGCTCGAAGAGAAGTGCAGCCGAGACGTACGGTGACAGGCAGCGTCGTGACAGACAAGCCGGAGCTGTGACATCAGTCAGTCATGGGTTTCGGGCGTGACAAGGTAGACTTACAAAGCGGCCTCGAGGATCTTTCCGGTGAGGATGTCGGTCTCCAAGGTAGCCTCATCAGCAAGCGTAATGTAGAGACCCGCGGACAGATCGATAGCAGCCTCTACGTCCAACACAAGATCCAAATAGATCTTGGCAGCAACATCAAGCCCAGGAAGTGACAGCTCGATAAGTTGATCAGGAGTAAATAAGTTGACAGCAATGGTGGTTGCGGCACCAATGCTGATATCCAAATCGAGATAAGCCTCGATATCAGTCAGGGAGAGACTCACTAAGTCGAGTAAGGTCAGCTAAATGCTCGTTTCGAATTTCACAGAACCACAGGTCCCTGGTTTGAAAATGTGGTGAATGTAGTCAAATGGGAGACCAGGTGCGACAGGGATAGGGGCTGGGCAAAGAGCGGCTTCTGGTGCCACTCACAAGCTGGTACTGCCTTCGCAAGCGAGATGCTGGCGTCGACCCTGCCCTTCGTATAACAGTTGTTGCAAATGATAGCTAGGTCGGCATCGGCATGAGCTCCAAGAACAGGCGGGACAGCGGCATCGGCAATGACACCAGCCACGAGCACCTCATCCTGAAGTGTTACATCGAGGCTGACGCTCGCGGAGACAGTTTTGCCGTCATGACTACCACTCAGCAGGCCTGCATGGGGTGCTCGAGGAACGACGTCTACGGGCGTGGCATTGGTGAGCCAGGACATTAAAGTCACGGCCAGGGGGCCGTGAGTTGCAAAGTGCATTGTAAATGAAAGATCGATTATCGACTGCAAGGAGTGGACTGGGACAGTGGATTGGGCACTGCTTCCCAAGTAAAAAGAGCGACACTGCCGGACGAACGAGTATTGTTCTTCCCCGTTGTGGTAGTGATGAGAAGGGAGGACATATCGAGAGGAGGCGCGGCGCTCGACTGCTTTTCAACTGCGTGATGAAATGAGAACCGTCTCGATTTGGTTCAAGATAGGGGGAGATGAGCTTGGAGGATAGGGGCACGAGATTGTCCCTGCGTCGCTACATGCTGTGAGAGCAATTGAATGCGGTGAGTTACGGCTGGCTGATGGATCGTCTCTTGAACTGTGCAGGACCGGACATCTCCAATCGACTGGCGACCTAAACCGGTAGTTTATGAGGCTCTATCAGGACGGTCATCATTTCCATTTGCGGGGAAGCCAAGGGGGTGTCAAAGTAGCCGACCACCACTCCAGGCCCTGCACTCACTGCATCCAGTAAAATCCTTGTTTTATTACTATGACAACCCATAAATATGCGCAGCGATATGATCCCCTTAGCTAAGTTCAATGTCATGCTGTGACACCACATTCGTTGGGCGAGAACTGTATATAATAAATCTCCATGTCCAACAGGACTATATCCAGAGTAGGGTTTGCACTAACCACCCACCCACGCTACCCACGCTACCCACTAGTACCCACGGATGATATTTTCAATCATAAATAAGTAATAAAGGCCAGTAAACGATAAGGAATTACTTCTCTAATAATTATATCTAGGTAACCGGAAGCGTTAAGCTTCTATGGCGTATTAATTTACGCTGTGGGTAGTGGATGGGTACGCATTGGGTACCCATTGCAAACCCTAAATCCAGAGCCAGCTTTGTAGCTTTTTGATAAACATATCGTACGCTGTACCAGGCAATAAGGGGTTGGAGTGGCAAAGTCTTCAGGGCCCGCTGAATAAGATATCGTACTACTGTACAGTATCCACCCGTCTAATATTTTCCGTCCGGTTCGACCAGCTCATGGTTCGCAACGGCTTGGCAATGATCCTGCCTGTGCGATTATTCAGATGCAGCCGGTCGTCCCGAGCCTGCCTATCCGTCCTTCGTGAGGATATATCCTTAATCCTAGGGGGTCCACCAGAGAGACACTTCGAGGCTTACCGAAAGACGTTTCCATGGCCAGGCTAGGATGCTGGTGCTAACCGCATTTGCTTAGAGTGCTACCGTGGTACCGGTAGGTCTTATTTACCGTACAATTAAAATAATGATCTTCGAGGGCGACCTCTGCGCGGACTGGGGTGTTTTCACGGGCAGAAGCGGACAGGATAATGGGAATCTCGCCCTTAAGAGATAGAATTGCAAATGCAACATACAATTTTATGTACCCAGTCGTACCTCACCTGCAATCCTGGGAATCTTCGCCATGCTGAATTCAACAGCTAGTCCAGCCGGTAAACTGGTAGATCTTGACATTATTATTGCACGGTGCGTCGCCGCGCACGTCGATACCTATCGACGATAGTATTTGTACCTAGTTATTATACGGGAGACCAAAAACAACAATCTATCAAACTGAAATCGGTTGGTCCGTGCAGGGATGTTGTCCGGACAGGCCGTGGCAGGTTCGTGTTCCCTCGTAAAGCTGCCAGCTAATTACCTACACATCCGAGGTGGGTATCGCCATTAGGCTTTTCATCATCATTTTACTCTTGAAGGTTTGATGTGCAGCGGGTTGGCCTTGACCCATATAAACGGACGATCCCATGGGCTATATAGGACTTGGCGACCTGAGTGTAGGCAACCACAACGGCCCCTTTCAGGCTGGGTGAGTTCTCTAGACATTATAGAGTCCTTATTTTAACTGCTATGGTTCGCATAAGATATGGATGCAATCGTGATTCGGCAAGTCCCTTGGTTGCGCACAGCTACGAGGGATTTTGTTATGTGAGATACTATAGCTTCCAGTGCCGGTCTACAATTCCGTGTCCATGAAACCCTCAACCCTTGTCGGTTTAGGCCGCCGCCGCACGTAGCGTTCTGTGCAATGCAGATCCGGAGCTTCAGTAACGGGAGGAATGCAGAGTGGAATGACAACTCTGATCTGGCGGTAGTCAATGCATGTAGTTCCTGGTCCTTGCTTAGCCGGCTTCGCATGTCGCTTCACCAGAAGTGCTAGTCTCTTGCTTTTGTGCCAACAAAGATAGTCTGACTTGTCTACGGGTCTGAACGCTGCTAGTCATTGAAATCATAGATTCCCGTTCTTCAGCAATATATCCAGGAGTGTATATCGGGACTTAAAGCGCACCGGACTACTAGCACTCGTAGGGAGGTGCTTTCAAAGTACTCTCATGACTGCTTCCTCGCTTGAAAATCGCTTCTACTGGGTTTTAACAGCGCTTTCGAGCCTTGAAGTAGTCAGGGAGGTCTCTCAAACTAAGTAAACATCTGAGATCACCCCCAGACGCGCTAATAGATACAGATCTGGTTCTCAATCCCTCAAAGTCCTCATGTAGGTCGGGCCTTGAATCTGGATGAGCATACTAGGCATGTCCGTAACTCGTGGACATGCTGATTGAGAAAAATCGCTCACACTGCCACTTAAATCACTGCTTGATTTGTTGACAACGCTGTATCACCCCATCCCCCCACCCCCCCTTGCCCCTGAGCCTTATGTGAGATCGATAGGCCCCGTGAGGTCAACGTACCTAATGTGATGCCGCTGATTTGCATCGATGCATGGAGGGAAGGTTACGTCGCGTTGGCTTTGTGTATCGAATCCCATTTCATGCGGCCGACTAGAGTATCCATCGGAAACAGGACTGCCGGCACTGGAAGGAAGAACACGCTGGCCCAGGTACTCCAGTTGATCGTCGTCTTCGTCACTATCGACCTCTAAGACATGTGCGTCGATGCTTTTCGCTTCTTCACTCCCAGAGAACCCATCATTTGCGTCCTCGAGACATCTGATGTGGTCCGTATTCAAAAGCCAACGTTCTATGTGCTTATAGAGTGTCTTGACCACACATGGGGGAAACGCGTTGCCAATCTGCTTCTTCACGTTGGAGGATCTGAACTCATAGTCCACGGGGAAGCCCTGGAGCGTGGCGTACTCACGCAGGTTGAAGTAGCGCCTGCCACTGTAGTGGTAGTTGCCAATTCCACCGGAACATGTGATTGTACGCTGCAAAGGAACGTCGGGACACCATCTCTCTCTCCAACAAGAAAGTAGAGGATGCTGCATGCTATTCTCTGGCCTGATCTTACGCAAGGCTTCCCTGACGGTCACATAGGGCCTCGTGCCATCTCCTGGCTGCGGGCTTTCGGAGTGTGTAGGGGGTGGGAAAGGTGGAAGTTTTTCTCCGGGACACGAGCCTATCATGATCAGACGCCTTCGTTTCGACGGGCAGCCCCAAATTAAGAGATTGACGATCTTCCATCTCACGGAATAACCGTACTGTGTGAAGCCGTGGATCAGAGCGTTGAAGTAATGCTCGAAGCGGGGATGGAGAATACCGAAAGTCTGCTCAAGCGTGAAAAGCCGAGGGCGTAGCTTTTTTATCAGCTCGTGACATGAGAACAGACTGGCAATATTCGCATCGTCGTTTGCCCCGGGAATCGTATGTGCCGGAGACCAGAACTGGCACGGAGGGGAGAGGTGCATGGCATCTACACGAACGGTACAGTCTGCACCTTCGAGGATAAACTGGAAAATGTCCATCTGTCGAAGCTCCGAGCCGGAAAACCTGTGACGGTAGGTCTCACAGGCATGTGGAGAATTGTCACAACCCAGCTTAACCAAGAAGCCAGCCATTTCCGCGCCACAGGAGGCTCCACCTGCTCCACAGAACATGTCTGCGAAGGTGTACTGCTGCTGTGGTCGTCTGTCCTCCCAGGGATCCTCCGACTCTGAGGGGCATGCGAGGTCGGGCTCTAGTTCGAGGTCCACGGTGAATTCCCTATCTGCTGGCCGATGGGGATGAAAAGCGCCACCTCGAGTCTTTCCCCCTCTCCATATATTACGCCGTTTCACGTCAGAGACGCGGTAAGGCGGACTAGACGCGTCTTTTCGGTTGAGATGCTCGAGGCCAAACTCTTCAGGCGGCTGCGACTTGCCGCGAGCCGGCAGATTTCTGTATGCAAGCCTGTACCTCCAGCGACATACCAATATGCCTTTCTGCTCAATCTCGCTTACAGTCGAATGAACGCCTTGCGGATACCTTTTTTCGGGGAAATCGGCGTTCGTGAAGTAAAGTGCTCTGGTGCCGATCACTTTTGTCACTTCAAGCCTAATCAACGCCTGTTCATCGGCTGGTCTGCAATCGTCATTGCTGGCCTCGTGTATTAAGCATAGTTCGTTTCGGAGCCGCGGAAGCATGCCTCGAAGGTGTCTTGTTCTCGTCAACGGCAGGCCAGAAAGGAAAACACCGTGGCCAGGCTCGTGCATGATGGACTTGATGTACAAGAACGATGCCTGATGCAGTTCCGGGATCGCAGGCATCTCGACCGCAACACCGGTTTTTAATAGTACACCACAGTATCGGAATTCGCTTAAATGGCACCCTAAGGGAGGCGCTGAATGGAGTGAAGATGCCCGGCTGGGAACACGCGGCTTATGAGAGGAGTCATCCCCTGTCAAGTCGATCACCGTTGAGACACCAGGAGCCAAGTACTGCTCTTGGCGCTCTTCGTCGCCGTCGTCGTCATTGATTATGATGGGCTCGATGTGCATTTGGTCGAGGTGGTCTGGCAAATTGCGAAAGCGATATTCTATCGCGGCTTGCCCACCATCAAGCGCAACCTCCGCATCACAATCATTATGGATTCGGAAATCTCCTGGGCGCCAGTGGTAGTGACTACCAGCTAAATCCATAACCGGTTGAGACGGCTTACACGAGCCCCGGGGATGTAGTGTTGCGCAAGAAGAGAGAGTGTGAGCTATCTCTAATTCGAAATTGAAATGCCGAAATGACACAAATCTAGCTGGCGAGATACGCAACTGCCCTGCTGTAGAGGATGACTGCTCAAGGCTGGCGAGAACTACAGTTGAGGGTCATGTTTGGGTGTAGGAAAGCTGATGCCCTGCTGGGGAGAGGGAGTATATCTACGAACGTCGCGCCAGTGATAAATAAACACAAAGACGCTTAGAAATCTTCAAGGTATTCAAGAGTATCTTACGGCGTCTACCGGAACGTAAGAAAATTAGAGTGGCGTCAAACATTCAGTTGTCCATGGTAAAGACTGACAAGTGAGCATGTTCCCAACTTGAAATTCCCCTTTACTTCTCCACGTCCTAGCAGAACAATGGTTCTAGGACAAGCGGCAAAGTCGGTATAGGTCATAGTTGAAGGTTGAGTTCCAGGCCGTGAAAGAAGCGAGTCA
This sequence comes from Monosporascus sp. 5C6A, assembly GCA_004155035.1. Taxonomy (NCBI): domain Eukaryota; kingdom Fungi; phylum Ascomycota; class Sordariomycetes; order Xylariales; genus Monosporascus; species Monosporascus sp. 5C6A. The sequence goes on along the minus strand of QJOB01000003.1, from coordinate 293,420 downwards.
GGTAGCCATGTATGATCGTATTTAGTGCATGATATTACCTGATGCCAATATACCTCGGCCACGAAATTCAAGCTCGCCAAATCCATTTCCGTTTTCAAAGCTGAGCTGGTGCTGAGCGATGGCTGCGGAGCCCGGAGATCGGGCTGAGGTGCCTGAGCAGGCCGACTTTGGGGATCGTAAACCCCTGTAAGGGGCCCTGATCTGGGACGACGTCCCTTGTTTTGGAACCTGGCTGGGGGTTTCTACGTTAACCTTTCTAATCTGCACTTCGTGAACCCGACAAAGAGTGTTAAGGTGGACCCCTCCTCTGCGCGCCACCCCATCTACGTGCCACTCATTTTTGAAGGGATTCGCAATATAACGTTTTAATTTAGAGAGCTATATATCAACAACTACTTAATTAATCTGTTTTAGAATTTATACCGTAAACCTTAATGTAATTCTTTGCTTTATTAAAATTTTAATCGTTTTCTATATCCGTTTTTCGTATTTTTTTCGCTGAGTATTTTTGCGAAATACTTTCATTTTTCTAGAAACTTTGATTTTATTATAAGTTATAACCTAATCAGGCTTGGCCTCCCAAAAACGGTCGGAGCTATAACAAGACTTTAAAATGAAAGTTACGTAATTTTTATAATTATTTAACAGACTTTAACTAAGCATTGCTTAGCGTATTGCTTAATAACGATTAATTAAATATTACTAAAGGTATTATTTAATAAAAAGTATTTGTATAAAAAAAGCAACTAAAAAAAATAAAAATACTTATTACTTTTTTATAATATAAAATACTATTAACGTACTATATAAGCGAGCTGCGCGTATAAGCAAGCTGCGCGGATTTTAACATCCCGTAACAGCTAATCTAAATAATTTAACCATAATGTAATAATATTTAATTAATGGTATTTTTTATCGTTAACCGTATTTACAGCTTTAAAATTAACATACGAATTATATCAAAATTTGTTATAAACGTATATTGTTACTCTTTTTTTCAAACTGTTTTACAATCGATTGTTTTTTAACGCGTTTAACCTATTATTACCCCTATTTCGAAAGTACTGACGCCGACCGACGAAAAAAAAATATTACCGACCAAATTCCCAACCCATATACGCGAGCGTTTTTTGTCGTCTTTGATCCGTGGCAGATATTTGCAAAATACGTCGTATTGGAAGGTTATAGGACTTTGTTGCAAGGCACGTTGCAAGGCTGTGAAGCAAGGCTGTAGGGCTTGTTATTGGGCACGTTCCAGGGCGTGTCGTAAGGCGTGTCGCGGTAACATAGGACTTATCGAAGCAACAATTCGATTTTGTACATTTGAAATTATTAAAATAAACGTTTCTAATAAAGAATAACACTTACTATACGGGATAAACAAGTTTTTTAGCCGATATAAAAAGTAGTAACAAAAAAATACTGTTAATAATTTTCAAAATAATCGTTTATAAAACGGTATAGAAAAAAAATTTAACAATATACTTTCGTAACATACTTTGATATAATACGTACGTTTGTTTAAAGCTGTAAATACGGTTAGTAACAGAGAATATTATTAATTGGAATAGATTTATTACGTTATAGCTAAGCTATTTAAATTGGTTATCACGAGGTGCTAGAATCTGCGCAGCTTGTATATATGCGCAGCTTGTTTATATAAAACGTTAATTTATAATATAACTTAATTATTTGAATTATACATGCGTATTTAATATTATTTAATTTTCTAAAATATTACAATTAATATAAACTACACGATTATATTTAATAATTAGTTAATTAAACCAGTCGTTATATATTACAAGTTTATACTTAGTAGTACCAGTAGATTTTAAGTAATATTTAAACCGCTAACATATCGACTAATATTTAAGCAACCGTTATATAAGAATTTACAACTTAATAAATTTAAGATATAATTAAATAACCTCAACTTTATAACAAAAAACGTTTAAAGTTTTTTAATTTAAGTTCAGATTTACTGTTAATTAAAATAATTTACCGATCTTGCAAATTAGATTGTTGCTGTTATAATCTTATTTAGAAAAGAACCTTTTTAATTAATTTACACTTATTATAAAAGATTTCCTAGAAAAAAAGAAAGTTAAGTAAAAGAAAACTATTAAGAAAATCTTTCCCAATTATGTTAACTTCGAAAACAAACTTAGAAATCAATTTAAAAATTCGGATAAAAGACGTATTACAACTTAGTAAATCTTCCAACTATACTAGAACGAAAAATAACTTTTAAATAAGTTATAGAATTTAGGAACTCTATAACAAAAGCAGGATAAGTAAGTTATGAAAATAATACATTAATTGACGTATTTTAAAAAGTTTAAAGAAAAATATTAAAAATAAAAGTTTTAAACTTTTACGATTTACAATATTTAATAAATATATTACCAATATAGTAAAAATCGACAATCGATAGTTTAAGCAACGATGAAATATAAGCCAAATATAATATTACAATTACAGTAAAACTACGATATGGTACCCTATAATACAAGACGTGGTAAAAAAAAGAAAAGGATATATTAAATCTAAGTATCGGAAAAAACTATTAAAGAATTAAAATAGCAATAAATAAGTTAATATGATCTATATTTATAACGAGAACAAATAAGAAAAGCGCGATAAGAATTAAAAGCGGCTAAAACCTTTTTGTAGCCAGCAGTAAAAAAGTAAAAGGCCCGGTATATAGATCTTTCCTTATTAACTGTAGCCAGTGCCAGTGCTTTGTGTTACGGTCCTAGTGTAGGTAGCTCGTGCGCCCCACCTTATATATACGCGTTTCTGAAAGTGCATCTATATAACATCTCTTCTTTTCCCTATCTTAATATATTGAGTTTCTTTCTAGTGATTGGTATATGCGCCGCTTTTTCATTTCTGTCCCATAATATTTTTTTATAAAGAAAAAAATTAAATTTATAACGAATTATTTAATAAAAAGAAGGTTTCGACTTTTATATCCGTTTAAAAGATAGTTATAAAAATCAACAATAATATAAAAAGTTACAAGTTTATACTATATTAAAAAATTCGAAAATGTAATAACGTACTACACGAGTAAGCTGTATATATAGGCGAGCTATACACTTTTTCTATCATTTTAACTATTTAACTTTAATTATTGATTTCTTAATAACCATAATATGGAACGACTTATAAAAAAGCGAAAATAAACCTAGCCGTTTAGGTTAAAAAGCAAAGTCCGAAACTTAGTTATAAAAAGCTAAATTTTATTTATAACGTTTTATTTATTACTTTAAAAACGTAAATTAACAGTAAACCCGCTCGAACCGATACGATTCCTAATTCGCGAAAATTAATACTAACCGAAAAAAAATCAATTATCGAAAAAATCCTTAACCTAAATACGTAAACGTTTTTTATCCGGCTTTAATATATTGAAAATATAGCGAATTTATTACTTACTTAACGCGCCGTAAAACGCGTTAAGGTTAATTAAGCGTTAACTTTTATACGACGGTAAAAAAAAAAAAACTTAAAACGCGTTTAAATCGAAAAATTAATTATTAAAAGGTAGTATGCGAAAATCCCGAAATATTTCGCAAGTAATTCGAATTGGTTCGGGTTATAATCGCAAAGTACGGCATTACCGAAAAGGATATTTACAATGTCGATGAAACGGGCTTTTTAATAGAATTTTTAATAATATACAGCATAATAATTACAAACGTCGAAAAACGTAAAAAACTTAAATAACACAATAAAATAATCGAAAATAGGTTATAATTATATGCAAGATAAAATATAGGTTCAAGTCTAGAAAGTAAAGCTGAGCCAATACATAGAAATCATTCCGCGATAATTTTCCACGACAGATACTATACCCAGTATCTTCGAACACGATAACTCTTTAAAGGTTATAATTATATAAGCTGTTAATTCGCAAAATTGGGTTATATCATTATTTATTATTTTATCGGAAAACCCCCATTTTAAATCCTAATATTATAATAATTTATTACACGTTAATTAAAAGGCTAGAATTAGTTATAATAAGTAAATAACGAACGAATTAAGTTTAAAATAAATTTAATATTTCGATAAACATATCCGAACGCTTACGAAAAAAACGAAACGTTTTTTTATTTTTAAAGATTACGAAAGTTACTATTCCATAAAATTCGAAAAATATTACGCGAATTACGATATTATTACATTTTGCATTCTTTTTTATTTGTTTTATCGGTTCCAACTTTTCGACGTATTTTACTTTTCCGTTTTAAAACGCGTTTGTGCGTTTTATATTAAGAATTTAATACAATGTTATTATATTTATATCGCTAAAGAAGGTTTTTTCGCCGGTGTTTTCGACGCGTTTAAAATTGCCATAACGTCTGATAATATCAAGTCCGGCTTTGCAAAAGCTGAATTTATTTTATTCGATTTTAATAACGTTCTTTCCGATTTGTGAATTCCTTTAATTATATTTACGCCGACCGTTTCGCGGCTTACCTTTACCGGTTCCATTTTTTCCCACTTTTAAAAATCCCTCGAAATATACAAAAAACAAAAAACGGAAACGATATTTATAAAAAAAAATAAAAACTACCCGGGGAGCTTGCCGACAAAAATAATTAAATCGGTTAACTTTTTTTTAAAAATAACTTAATACTTTTATACGAAAACTTTTTTTTTAAAAAAAGCGCCAAATTACATGAAACTAAACATTTTTTCAACAAATGCCAAAAAATTAAAAACAAAGGTTTTCAAAAAGGAAAAACACTTACTATACAAAAAGGATAAGCTTTCTTAACTGAAGAAAAAAGGATAATAAAAAAACGCAGCTAATAACGGCTAAAAGTAATTATCGCAAAAGGGTTAAAACGAAAAAACAGAAATGTGGCATTTGCGGTAAGCTTAAATATAATACGCGTACTTGTAAAAAAGCTGTAAATACGTTTAATAACGAAAAATCCGATTTGTTTGGATTAATTTATCGCGTTATAGTTATTTTATTTGGATTTATGATTATGGAATACTAAAAAATATACAGCTCGCCCGTATATACAGCTCACTCGTATGATACGTTATTAGTATTAATATAGCCGGATACTAAAGGAATAGCATTGGAAAAACCGCTTATAGTATGTTAAATAGTGCGATTATTGAAAATAAAAGTAATTGATTTAAAGGTTTATTAACGAATATTAATAAAATGCTACTACCAATATATAGTTTTAATTAATATTCGAAACAAATTTATAAAAACAAAAAACTTTATAAAAGGAATTAGTACAATTTTCCAACTAGAGTTAGTTAGTTTCTTAAAAAGAATATGAAGTTGTTAAGAGACTAAAAAACAATATTTGAGATTTGGCAAACCGGTTATATAGATAAAAGGAGAAATCTTTTTAACTCGAGATTTAGCTACGCCCTTAAAAAAGCCAGTTAAAGCAAGTAGAGAAATATGCGAACAGCTTACAGAAAAAGTTCGACGACTCGAAAAATCTCTAAAAAAGAAACTTACTTGTAAAAAGGCTTTAAAAATAATAAAATCCGGAAACGATAGCAAGAATTTCTTAAAATAGTTTTAAATCCAATAAGAAAAAGAAATAACGGCGTTTTTACCTTGAAAATACGTATTGAAATATATTAATATATAATAATAGTAAATTACAAAACGTTAAATATTGATTATATTATTTCGAACCTCGTAAAATTACTAAAATTATTATAAAAGGATACAAAACCTTATGTTTTTCTGAATGCTAAAATTAGGTATTCGTTTATAATAATTGAAAAACTATACGCGAAATTGATTATTTGGAAAGTTTTGGTTAAAACCGAATTTAAATACTTAATTTCGATGTCGTTTTGTTAAAAACTTACGGTATAATTATAAGAAAACCATAGTTATATCAATATAATTGCATAATTAATTAAAATATTAACCAAGTATAATTTATTTTATACTCTATCGACAAGCAAGAATGAAAAAAGAAGAATCTTATTATTCGAGTAATAACGGAAAGCATAATAAATACAGGCATAAAAATATAATAAATATATTACCACTTAAAAGAAAAAAATATAAAAGGGAAAAACAGTATAACAAACGTATTCGACCTATTATAGCTATTATTAAGGCATAACTTTGCGATATAAACGAAATATTGAAATTCCAATCTGAAAACCTAAATTATAGTTAATGTATTATTATAATATTGCAAGTACAAGTAACTATGTCAAAAAAACTCGATATGAAACTACTAAAATGCAGCATATAAGATGATAAAATAATTGTTAAAAAAGACATCTAATCTAAGTTATAGTTTATTTATAATTTTAATATAATAAAATTATATATTTTATAAAATCATCTAAATGATAAACTTCGTAAAGAATAGATTCTGAAATCAGCGTTTTCGACAAGATATCCTATAATTTTTGTATTGAAAAAGAACGGGAAGTTATTTTTAATAGTGAATTATAGACATTTAAATAATATTATTCTTAAAGATAAAATACTTGTATTACCAATTACAGAAATAAAGAATTAACTAAAACCTTTAAGTAATTTACCGCTTTAAATTTTAAAACATACTTATAATCTATTTCAAATTAAACCTAGATATGAATAGAAAACAGCTTTTAACATAAAATACATATTATAAAGTATTTGGTTATATTAATAAAACTTACGAATATATTCGCAACTTTTTAATAGATAATTAAGCATATACTTAAAAAGTACTTCGGTATCTTCGTTATCTATTATTTGAACGATATTTTAATTTCTATTTAGAATTAAAAAAAAAGCCTATATAAGATATGTTAATCAAGTTTTCCAGGCTTTATAAAACGTTAATTTATTAATTAACGTAGAAGAAAGCTAGTTTGAAATAAAAAGTAAAGTATTTAAGATATATCATAACTTTAAAATATATTGAGATAGATTTTGAGAAAATTAAAGTAGTTATAAATAACAAACGCCAATTATAATTACTATAAATACTTTATCAAATACTTTATAATAAAACAACGATATCATTTTTTAATCTAACTAAAAAAAGCAAAAGTTTTAATAAATAACGAAGATAAAAAAAGCTTTTTAACAGATTAAGGACGTGATTACCAGTAAACCAGTACTGATTATATACGAGTTAAAACGCCCAGTTAAGCTAGAATCCGATTTTTAGATTATATTTTAAACGCAGTAATCAGATACCGAGATAATTGAGAAAAGTTTTATTTAATTGCTTTTTATTTTTATAAGTTAAAATAAGTAAATTTTAATTATATATTTTCTAAAATAGAATTTCTAGTTATTGTTAAGATTATTATAGATTTATATATATACTTCAAAAAAAACCTTTTATAAATTAAAATTTCTACCAATTATAAACACTTTACCTCTTTTACCACTATATAAGAACTTCTAAAACGACAACTACGTTATGTACAAAAGCTAGCAAGATACAACTTTATTATTATTTATTAAAAATTATACAAAAGTAGTAAATTACAGGTTCTTAGTTAATAACCTAATTTAAAAAAGAAATTAGTTAAAGTTAACTATACGATTTTTAATATAATATCACAAACATATTTAAAATCAAAAAAATAACTAAAATGATATCTTTTAATCTATATAGATAATTCAATAGCATAACAACAATCTATTAAAAGATAAATAAATAGATAAAATATAGATATTGAAAATTATTAACGAGACCTAATATAGGACATATATTAACTTCTAATTTATAAACATCTAGGAATTTATAAAACTTTAAAAAGGTTATAATATGTTTTGTATATTTTTAAAATAAAAATAATAGTATCGAAAATTAGATGAAAATATAACATTTATACCCTTTTTCGAAAAGACGTGACCGTGTATACAAAATTAGATAAAATAATAGATTACTACCTTAATTTTTATGCTTTATTAACACCTTTCCGTTTCGCAGATGTCTTACTCCAAGGCAACTCCAGACTGCCTAATCCCGCTTTTATTTACGTCGATTTTTGTCGAAATTTTGGAAATTCTTCGCAATTCTAAACAACCGAATAAACTATCGCTTGTAACCTTTTATTGTATATTGTCTTAATAACAGGATTTCGGCGTTATTAAATTTGTCGTTATAGTTCTTTATTTTTGCTAATAATTTTTCCGCTAATTTGAAATTTTGCAAAATAAGCTAGTCGAAAGATGTATTTTTTTGTTATCAAGCATTAACCGGTATCTAAATATTAAAAGTTAAAGTTGATTTTATTAGAAAATATTTCCCAAATCGGCAGTAGCGTTAATTACCTTAACTTGTCCAGTTGCTTTTTTAAATTGATATGCCGTAAATAAGATAGTTTTTATTAATGCCTTTCCATTACGAATAATGGGTATTTTATATTTAGATATATCGTGTTATTTTAACTGCTATTTTAATAAATAATAACTTAAGAAAATACCGTGGAAATAATCGAAATTAAATTTTATAATCGTAAAACTGGCGAAAGCTTGCAAAACTTTTCGCAAGCCTTTAAGGTTTATTTTTAACGTTTATTTTTAACGTTTACCGTGTAAAGTTATTTTTTACTTTTAAGAACTCTACTAAACCCCAGCGAGTATAAGGTTTACCAGGGCCGAAGCTTGTCGGCAACCACTAATCGGAATCGAAGTAAAGCACGGGATTAAGGTATATAATTTATCCTAATTATGAAAACCGTTTAAAAAGTTATCGTATTCGAAAATTTTGAGTATGATATCTATCGTAGAGATTATATCGTGAAATGATTTTCTATATATTAGCTCAGCCTGGAAAAGAAAGCTTGAACCTAATTATTACCTCACATAACATTTATATTAAAATAAAGCTTTACAGTATAAATCTTATAGAACACTACAACCATTTCCGGTTTTACAGCAATTATAGAATTTAATTATTATAGATTTTATTATTAGGCTTCCCTTATTTAGAAATCGAGCAATAGAAATATATTATAATAACATTATTATTATTATTAATCGATTTACGAAATTCTCTTATTTCCTACTATATAAAGAAAATATAAAAATAAAATATATAATATATATCTTTTTTCGATATATTTTTAGCATATACGGATTATCGATAGAAATTATCTTCGATAAAAATATTAGATATACCTTTAAATTTTAACAAGATCTTAAAATACAAATCGGCCTAAACTAAAAACTATTTAACACGTTCAAACTTTAAATAAACAGATAAATAAAATATTTGAATTAGATATTAAAAACATACTTATATTACTACGTTAATTACGAACAGAATAATTAAGTTAGAAAATTACTAATAAATTAATTAACATATAATATCAATTATTACAAAAGTATTAGAGTAATCGTAATAAAAACCGATTCTAGTATATATTAGAAATTTATAAAAGCTCGTACGACGACGGTCCAGTATATATTAAAGCCATCTCATCATCGAAATAATTCAAATAACTATATCCAAAATTAGAAACCAAACTCGAATTTGTACGTAACTAAATAAAAGAAATACAATTAGAAAACGTTAAAAGATATAACCTTTTCTAAAACAATTTATCTACCTAACTAGCAAAACTACAAAAGCCAAACACCTAAATTAAAAACGTAATTGCAAGTATATCTACTTATTCAAAACTACAATAAAGAATTTAAAAAAATAATTACGAACTAAATTTACCATCAAAGATTAAATCATATTTAATCTTTTATATTCCTTACTCGAATTAAAAGCAGGTATTATTAAAGTTAATACGGAATGGAAAAACGAAGCAAAAAAAAAAAAAGATGTACCTATATACGAAACAAGAAGATATACTAAATATACGTAAAAAAAAACGGACGTACCGAATATTTGGTAAGTAAAAGAATTTCCTAAATTCCGAAAACATTTAAAGCCTGCTTAAAATCTTATAAACGTTTAATGCCTATTAAGAAAACTTTTATTAACAACGCCGGGTCTAGCAGTAACTAAATCTAGATCGATATAATCCAAAAAAGACTAATTAAAAATATCGAAACCGGGTTAATTAACTATCCCTATACAGTATGCTATTACGAAAGCATCGGTTTTCAACCGCCGTTATGTTTTTCAACTTTTGATTCTTCTAGTTTTTAAAAACTACAGTTTATGCTACATTATTTTAACGTCTCTAAAACCAAAAACAAAAATTATTCACGTAAACGAATTAAGCGCGTAATAGTTTCGTTTATTTTCTATTAATAACGTTTCTGCAATTTTAAAAACCGGTTATTTATTAACATTTCCTTTCGCTTTAAACGTTAGTTTTCCGTATAAATATTCTCTAGCAAAAAATGCGAAATACGAGTTCTATTGCAGGTATAATACCGCTTTACGTAGATATTATACTTCGAAACATCTTTTATTATTTCGCATTTCAATTTTCGAGAAATAAAAAAGCATGGCATCACTTTTAAAACCGAGTTTATCGAATACTAAAAAGAGTTGCGATATCGAACAGTATAAAAGACTTAATAGCAAGTTTTTTCATTTTAATTAGATATATTAGTAAGGAGAAAAAAATAAAAACTAAAACGGAATTTACTTGCTAACAGATATAAAATAGACAAATTAATCTTTTAAGATAAAAATCATAAAAAGAAAGAAATCGTAGTATAAGTTAACTAAACTTGGCTTTTTAAAAACGGTTAAAACTATAGCAAGATTTTAAACGAAGATTACATAATTTTTCTAGCTATATACGAAATCTTAACTAAGTATTAATAAGTTTATTACTTAGAGACTGTTAATTAAATATTATTAAGCATAGTAATTAACGGAAAGTAACTAAGTAAAAAAAAAAAAAAATAATACGAAAATATATAGAGATATTTATTACATTTTGTATAATTTCAAATAATACCAGCTTATACTATAACTTAATTACCGCAAGTATTTTTAATGATTTATTAGTATTAAACGTAAATAACTTATCTTTATTATTATATAATTTTATATAATATTATTATTATCCTAAATCCGTATAATTAGAGTTAATTGTAAGGAAACAGGGAAGCACGGCAGAACGTCGGCGACCAGTCGCCGACTCATATGCACTAAAGACCACTACAAAACCTCGTAGCAGTGCATCCTACATACAACCCAGATGGAAGTCTGCTAATACACTTACTTCTTGGAATGATCTGCTACTGTTCGGCCATCACCTTACTCTTCCACCTATTATCTTACATTAATAGTTAGTTAATCAAACCGGTTGTTCTATTATACGGACGCTTTTTAATTTAATGAATTCTTTGCTTAGGTGGTTTATAATCTTTAGATCTTTTTTGAACGCATTTTTTAATAGATGAGTTAATTTTTTAATCCGGTGCTTAACGGTTACAAACGTGTTAATTTTATTTTTAAAAACGTTATCGAACTTTTAAAATAGTAAATAGTAATAAGTTTTATGAAGGCTAGATTGGAAGTATTAAGCATTAATTGTAAAATATAAAAATTGTTGAATAATTTAAAAATAAATATATTTAATCCAGTTATTTCTCAAAAAAAGTTAAATCGTAACAATGTAATATACGTTTGTAAAGATAACAGTTAAGTTCTTTAGTTTTTTGTTATTATAATATAGAGTTTTAATATCTTTTTTTATTAATAAGTTAAAGCTATAAAGTAATAATTATAACTAATATAAATGAAACAATAGCTAAACGAGGATTTTTATATTAAATTATTTTTTAAAACTTTATACCGAAATACTATATGCAGCAATTATTTCTCCGCGACTATTAGAACCTTTAAATTTAATTAATTTTATATCGTTTTTATTTTATAATGTAATAAATAGTCATATATACTTCTTTCCTAAAGAGTTATTTTATAATATTTGTAGCGAAATAATATATATAGAAATTGCGATTTTGTATTTATAAAAACACTCCGACTTAAAGGTTTAGTTAAAATAAATATTTCTATTAATATTTTTAAAGTATATTTACTTAGATAAGATCGGCTAAGAATTTTATATATATATTTGAAAAATAAAACTCTATATAAATATATTCATCATTCTGTTTGTAAAAAATATTCTACTATTATTGCAAAGTTGAAATTAAGTCTAAGCCTTATTTTCTAAGCTAAACCAATATATAGAAAATTATTACACGATATAATTTCCACGATAAATACTGCAAGGTAAAAGTTATATTCAAGCCTCGGTTACCAGGCTGAGCCAATATACAAAAGTAATTACACAATACAATTTCTATGATAAATATTATACCCAGTATCTTCGAATACGATAACTTTTAAATGGTTGCCGATAAACTTCGATTTTAATAAACCTTATACCTGTTAGTTACAGCTTAATAAAGTTCTAAAAAGCCTTAAATAATAACTTTATATAGCAAACCTTAAAAATAAAATTTAAAAACGTATAAAAAGTTGTGCAAACTCTTGTTGATTTTACAGTTAAGAATTTTAACTTCGATTGTTTTCATAGCACTTTTTCAAATCACCATCTATTAAAATAATAACTGAAATGATACGAATTATGCTACATAAGTCCGAATACGAAATATTAATTATCTATAACGGGAAAACTTCAACAAAATAATTCTATTTACGATACGCCAGGTTAAAAAAACAATCGGATAAACCAAAGCAATTAACGCTATTATCGATTTGGAAAATACTTTTAAAAAAACCAATTCCGACTTTAATTTTCGGATACCGTTTAATCCTTAATAATAATACAAGTCCATCTTCCGATAAGCTTATTACAGATAATCTCGATTTGGCGGAAATGCTATTAATAAAAATAAAGCTAAAAAAAACTAATAAATAATTTAAATTTTCCGAAATTCCATTATTACAATAATATACGTTAAAAAGTTACAAGCGATAATTAATCCGGCTGCTTAAGATTACGAAAAGCTTTTAAAATTCCAACAAAAATCGACGTAGATAAAAGCTGCGAAATGGAAAAGTGTTAGTGAAACATAGGAATTGAGGTAATAATCCAGCATTTTATCCAATTTTGTATACACGGTTACATCTCCTGTAGGGAGATTACGATAGATACTATACCCTGTTTTCTATTATTATTATATTGCGAATTCTTAAGAAAGAGTTTCGAAAATTATGTAACACTGCTTAGAACGAGCATCAAAAATTACAACATGCTATTAGGCCTTATATTAATGGTTTCGTCGGTTTTTGTAAGCCGGTACTGAAAGTTACAAATCTTTGCAAAGCCCTAGTTACAGCTGCGCCGCTGGCACAAACCACATCTTTAAATAAAGGGCCTGACTTTAGTGAGGTATCACAGTTAGCGATTACGTGATAACGGATGACATTCCTGGGGAAGCCACGTTTGTGGTTGATCCTTCGGTTTGTGGTGTGTGGGGCGCGATCGGAAAATTTTATTTATCCGTGAATTTCCGGGGCTCCGGTCTTCAGATGTGTTTCAATGCCCGATCAAACCCAGTCAGTCATTCTCGGCACAAAATACATATTCCTCGTGTCAGTTAGGTTGATCGCAAGAAAGGGTTGCATAGAGTGTGGAAAGTGCAAATTATCACGGATAATTCAGGCTTTAGAGAGCAGTGGCTAGAAAGCTCTATATATAGTGTGGGAGCCCCGGAACAACGTTGTTGCGAGGTGCCTACAGCGTAGATGACTAAGCAATTACCCCTATTCTGCGACACCTTGAGAGAAATTCAGGCTCCTCTGTACGTGATAACCCACATCAAGCATTCGTACGTATCTCATTCCCATACCCATCATCTCCATGGACGGAAAATATCACGACTTTACTGTACAGTAAGAAACAAGGTGTGGGTCACTCCTGAACGGACCACATAACTGAGGAGTACATATACGGAGAGCAAGAATCATCCGTAATGTCTGGCAGAAAATGCCCAACGCTCCGATTTCTTAGCGTGTCTACCCAACATTGCGACATAAACGGAGGCCTATACAAGTAGAGAGCTTAAAGCCAATATCAGACCATTCGTTCCTTGAAATTGTAATACAGAGTCCTCGTTATATGACAGGATAGGCGAAGTTCTTATCTGTCGCGCCCTTAGGATCAGGATCGGGAAAGAATGACTCTTGATTTCTCTATCTAAATGAGAGACGAAGGTCGGCTTCTTATAATTGATGAAATGACTGATTTACACTATCGTGTGACATTATCCAAACAGCCCCGTATCAATCCCCCGAACGGACATATATATCATTCCGCACATCCCGCATATCAAGTACAGGAGATGGCTCACTTGTGTTAGTGTACACAAGTTACTCACCACAAGCGGGATCATTTCTGCAGCAAGGCTCGCATCTTGCGTAGCTGTATTTTGATTAGCACATCTTCCGCATAGTCCATATGTATGGCTGAAGCGACGACAAACGTACCATTGCGTAAGCCCAATCGAGAAAGGAATACAAATTAGGGGATTGTCTCCCACACAGTTGAACCAAGAACCCCTGTTCTCGCATCCATCAGGCGGCAGGATGTACTGGCGCTTAGTAGGGCCATCTTCCTCGCGAGTAGGTACGCTGGCACTGGAGACCGCCACCGTGGTGATGGCTCCAAGGATAAGAGCGCTAAACCGCATTTTTCCCAATGGTTCTCGAATGCTCGTTGTGATCAAAATGAGTTCTATTTCCCCAGAATAAGATATAAACGTTGCCGAACTGCTGTTGACAATCCAGTGGTCTATGAGAGGAAAGAAGGAGGCTCTTTATACCTAAGAGCCTCCAGTACAACCGAGTCTTATACACTATACCCCTGCCACATCTGATAACGTCACATACCCCCTTTCATAATCGAAGGAGCATCGAGAAGACTATCTTGTCAGCTTACGAGAGATTTCTTTGATGTAACAACTTCGCCACAGTAGAGTATGTCAATCCTAATCGTGGTGAGCCCCAATCCCAGGTAACCCTTAGCCCAAATGAGGGCCCCGAGCCAACCAAATCGTTTCTCTCGTATGATTTTCCTCTGGATGAATGGCTGAGAGGTCCGGGCCGCTGAGCGCCACGTAATTTGCTGCAACCCTGGAACCTTTGATCCCCCTGGTCACTTGGGTTTGGTACTGTTCGATGTGCGTTGCATTGCCTTAAAACGTCGGATTGATGCAACCCCGGAAGGCCATGCCAAGGAGTGTTGGCTGCGGTTGGATTTAAATACACTTCAATTGGTTGTCGTATCACGACCGTGCCTTCAGCCTGCTTTATCCCCGGAAGGCTATGCCAAGGAGTGTTGGCTGCGGTTGGATTTAAATGCACTTCAGTTGGTTGTCGTATCACGACCGTGCCTTCAGCCTGCTTTATCCCCGTCGTTTCGGACACGGAATCCTCCAAAAACTCTTGCTCCTCAGCCATGGTCATTAACATGCGATGTCCTTGCGTTGGCCTGAACAAGCCCCGGGACAGAGATCAAGCATAGGGAATTGATGGTACTACGCTGGATCCCAGCAGCTCCATGGGAGCCAAAAGAGATCAGCAGTTTTGATCAATGGGTGCACAACAGGCGTCCTCGACGTTCCGCTTACGACTCAGAGCTTGAGAACCACTTCCATCACGAGGTCCTAGACTTCCAACCCGTTAACGACCTTATTCAGTGGCGGCTATCCCATCAAGGAGCATATCCGACTCTCCACCGACTCGTTCCTGATGCCTTCGGAGCTCTGCAATGGTTGCCGGTTATGAGGATATTCAACCTCGCCAAGCTGACCCTGACATTCTAGAGGCTAGCGATGAGGCCTGATACGTTGGAGAAGTCCAATGACTAGGTTACGAGGGTCGTGTGTTGCGTCAAGAGGCCCCTACTTTTGGCGTGAAATAGCCCTATGTTCCTCAACACTTAGGTACGCCATTCACTGTTAGTGCGGGCGAAGGCAGCGAGGACATATTTTGCGAAACGACCAAACGCGACGTATGCTGCCAGCGAAACAAAGGAGCTTAATGGCAGCTGGCCTTTATCCGGATCAAGGTAGTAAAAATGTTCAGAGATGGTTCGAGATGAGTGATCTCTACGATCGCGATGATGCGAGCTGAGATGAACGAATCCAGGAGATATAACACGCACGCGTCAGGAAAACCCGAAGATCGGCAGTAGGCATAAATAGCAAGGTTCACGTGGATCGCTCTTGACAAATATATTCGTCACTCTCGCTATCAAACTTGATGAGAAGAGTGGATCCTTTCTATTCCTCTACTACGAGGAGCTTAATCCTTTGGGATCGCGAGGTGGAGCACCCTTCGTCTCCTGATCCCTATTATTCATGCGTAATCGCAGCAGACAAGGAACGGAGTGACTGTAAAGATGCTGTCGATTCCAAATGATTTATTCAGAAAGATTGATATAACTCTTATTAAAAGTTTTATTCTCTCTAAAGGAGACGTGGCAATGTTGACAAAATTGGATAAATTAATAAAATGCTATCTTAATTTCTATATTTTACTAAACCCTATCTGTTTTGCAAAATCCCTAGTCCTTTTTTTGTCTACGTCGATTCTTATCGGAATTTTAAAGACTTTTCGCAATCCGGAGTAACGGGTAAATTATCGTTCGTAATCCTGTTTTATATTATTTGAAAATCTGAAGTTTTAAATCTTTAAGTTCGTGTTATGGCCGAAGGCCTTGGCCTCCTACATCACGGTCGGAAGAACAAAAATTGTCTCCGACAAATGGAGGTCAGATCACGTAATGGGTTCAAAAGGCTCAGGGAGTTTTATTGGCTTACTAGGAACTTGGCAGCTTAAGCCGGTTAAACCAAGTAAGTAACTTAAAGGGGCTTAAAGGGGCTTAAAGAAATCCGGTTACCAAAATAAGGTTTGAGCCGGCTTGAACATATTAAACTAAGAATAAGATATATACGCTTATTATTTCTCATAGTTTTAAATAACATTAGCTTGTAATATAACTTAATTATCCAGATTACTTTTAGTTATTTGTTATTACCAGACGTAATTAGTTTATTTTTTATTGCTTAGTTTTTTATAATATTACTGTTAACATAAACCCGTACGATTAAATTTAATAGTTAGTTAACTAATTTAGCCATTATACGTTACAAGCTTTTGTTTAATAATACAATTAGATTTTAAGTAATATTCGAATAGTTATTATGTCGATCAATATATAAGCAACCGTTATTCCGGAACTTACGGCTTAACAACTTTAAGATAAAATTAAAAAACTTAAAGTTACCGTTTAGTAATTTATTAACGAAATAATAACAACTTAATAAGTAGGCCTTTATAAAATAAAGCCTAAGAAATTACAGCCTTATAACAGGAAAAAAAACATCTAAAGTTTTCTAACTTAGGTTCTGGTTTACCTTTATTTTAAAGGATTTATTAATCCAGCTGATTAAATCCTTGCTATTGCCGTTTACCTAAAAAAAATACCCTTAATTAGTTTGAACCTATTATAAGGGACTTTTTGGAAAATAAGAAATTCGATTAAAAAGAAATTATTCGGAAGGTTTTTTCCAGTTACGTCAACTTCGAAAACAAACTGAAAAGTAACTTCGAAAATCCGGACGAAAAACAAATTACGGCTTAAAAAGTTCTTTAACTGCGTTAAAAAAAAAACCAGCTTTTACGTACGCTATGGAATTTAGAAACTTTATAGTAAAAACAAGATAAACGGATAAAAAAGATAATACCTTAATCGATATATTTTATAAGAGGTTAAAAAAAGACGTTAAAAACGAAATTATCAAATTCCCGTAACTTATAACATTCGATAAGTATATTATGGAAACAGTTAAAATCGACAATCGACAATTTAAAAAGCGACAAAAACGACGAGGACATTTTATTTTACGGGTTGGATATTCCAAGGTTAATCAGGGAAAAAGGCGCGAGGCACCTTTTATTTCCTTTAAAACAGCACCAGGATTTATGGAACTTGGCATTACTTAACGACGAAATATGAGCCAGGTGTAGTATTACAATTGCGGCAAAATGGGACATGTTGCTAGACGATATAAATCAGCACCGAAGACCGATAGGAAAATACATTAGACCCCGGTACCCGAGGGACTACCGAAAGGTCGAAATGACAGTAAACAAGTCAACATGATCCGAGTTCAAGACAACTATCAGCCTATTACGGGAGTACGGCAAGGATTGAAAGTGGCTAAGGCCCTTTCATAGGCGGCGGTAGAGAGACAGACCCAGGAGACGCGACATGCAAGTCTCCATCCCATTAATTGTGATTGGTCCCGATGTCCTGTCCACGCGGAAGAAAAGCAGCGGATTTACGACCGAATTACCCGTATATGGGAGGAAGGTTTCGACTTTTACACCCAGACTGGATATAACCAGATGGACCAGCAGTGGTACCGAGAATTGCGAGCTTCCACCATAGAAGAAAGAGTCGAAAACACAGCACCAGTTCTGACATGGCCAGAAGGCGAGGAGTGCCCCTAAAAGGACCTTACGTATTATTGCGGATGGTGCGATTATTAGACCCAAAAAAAACTAATTCAGAGGATAGTCGATAAGTATTGTTAGAGGGCTATTACTGATATTTAAACGTAATTAACGTTTGAAATAGACCTTTAGAAGCAAAAAGTATTATAAAAAGAATTAGCAGAGTTTTTTAACTAGAACCAGTTAGTTATTATGCCGGATGAGAGGTTATCGGAGGATTAGAAGATGATATTTGCGAAATCTCAGACTAATTATACCAGCAGAAGGAAAAGGTTTTTTAATTCGAAATTTAGCTGCGCCGTTAGGAAGGCCAGATGAAGTACGTACAGAAGATATGCGAGCGATTTACGGAACAAGTCTAACAGCTTACAGAGTTCTTAAAAAAGGAACGTTACTTATAAAAAAGCCTTAAAATGGCGTAAGTCGGGAATAACAGCAAAAACTTCCCAGAATGGCTTTAAATACGATAATAAAAATTAATAACGACTTTATTATTTTGAAAATATGAATTAGGACATATTGGTATACCGTAATAGTAAATTACGGAATTTTAAGTATTAATTATATTATCCCGAAGTTGGTAAATTAACTTAGATTGTTATAAAAGGATAAGAAGAACCTTTATATCGCCGAAAACGCAAAAGGTTAGGTATTTGCTTACGATAACAGAAAAATCGTACGCGAAATTAATTACTTTAAGATCTTTATTAAAGGATAAGTCCAAATAATTAACTTTAATATCGTTCCGTTAAGGAATTACGACATAATTTTAAAAAGGCTATAATTATATTAATATAACCTTTTAATTAATTAAAATATTGGTTAGGTGAAATTTATTTTACATTTTATTAACAAGCAGAAAAAACGAACGAGATTTTTATATTCGATCGGTAAAAAAGAAAACGATAAATATAAACATAAAAATACGATAAAAACCTTATTATTTAAAGGAACGAAATATAAGAAAAAAAAAGGGCATAATAGATGTATTCGACGTATTATAGTTATTATCCGGGTATAGCTTTGCGATATAAACGAAATTTTGGAATATTAACTCGAAAAGTTAAAGGAAGATATAGTTAATGTATTATTATAATATCGCAAGTATAAGCGATTGTTTTAGAAAAAGCTTAGTACGAAGTTACCAAAATACAGCAAATAAGACCATAAAATAATCCTTAAAAAAAGCACTTTACCCAAGTTTACCTTATCTATAATCTGAATAAAACAAAGCTTTATATCTTACGTATATACCTGGAAGATAAATTCCAAAAAGGGTAAATTCGACGATCTACATCTTTAACTGGATATTTTATATTCTTCGTGCTGAAAAAGAACAGCAAATTTCGGTTAGTAATAAATTATCAATACTTTAATAATATTACTGTTAAAAATAAGACATTTTTATTATTAATTACTGAAATAAAGAACCGCTTATAAGAAGCTAAATGGTTTACCGTTTTAAACCTTAAAGATAGATATGACTTAATTTAAATTAAGTTAGGACACGAATAAAAAATAGCTTTCAAAACGAAATACGGATTATACGAATATTTAGTTATATTAATGGAACTAATAAACGTATTAATAATTTTTTAGCAAATAATTAACCACGTATTGCGAGAATACCTGGATATTTTTGTTATGTGTTATTTAAACGATATTTTGATTTTTTCAAAGTTAGAAAAAGCATATACAGAATACGTTTATTAAATTCTTTAAGTTTTATAAAACGTTAATTTGTTAATTAACGCAAAAAAGAGTTAGTTTTACATTTAGGAAATAAAATATTTAAGATATGTTATTATTTTAAGATATATCAAGATAAACCTTAAGAAAATTATAATAATTACCAAATAACTTATATTTATTATTATTACGGAAATATAAGTATTTATTAGATTTGCCAATTATTATAGAAAGTTTATTAAATATTTTAATAAAATTGCGACATTTTTATTTAATTTTGCTAAAAAAAACCGAATTTTAATAAACGACGGAAACAAAAAAAGCTTTTTAACAGATTAAAAACGTGATTATTAATAAATTAATACTGATTATATATGATCCAAAATACCCAGTTAAATTAAAAATTGATTTTTCAAATTACGTATTAAACGCGGTTATTAAATATCGAAACGATTAAGAAATACTTTACCCGATTACTTTTTATTTTTATAAGTTGAAAAAAATAAAACTAAATTATGCCATTCCCGATAAAAAATTTATGGCTATTATTAAGGCTTTTCGAGAATTTAGGTATATGCTTAAAGAAAACCTCCACCAAATTAAGGTTTATACCGATTACAAAAACCTTACCCGTTTTATTATTACATAAAAACTTACAAAACGATAATTACGTTATGCCGAAAAGCTAGCAAAATACGACTTCGTTATTATTTACTAAAAAAGCTTTAAAAACGGCAAAGTAAATACTTTTAGTAAATAATCTAATCTAAAAGAAAAATTAATTAAAGTTAACTACAGAATTTTTAACATTACTTTTAAAAAACATTTAAAATCACGGCAAATTGTAACGATTAAGGTAATATCCCTTAATTTACATTGGAAAATATAACAATATAATAATAACCTACTCGATAATTAAAAAACAAACAAAATTCAGGTACCTGAAAAATATTAACAAAACATAATATGGAATATACATCAACACTTACTTTATAGATATCCAGGAATCCACAAAACCTTAAAACGGCTACAGCGCACCTATTACTTCCTTAAGATAAAAATAACAATATAAAAAGTTAAAAAAAAAATGCGACGTTTACGTTAAAACAAAAGTTCCAAGACATAAACCATACGGAAAATTGCAACCATTTCCAGTTTTACAGCAACTATGGGATTCGATTACTATGGATTTTATTATTAAGCTTCCCTTATTTAAAAACCCAGCAACAGAAATATATTACGACAGCATTTTTGTAATCGTCGATCGATTTACGAAATTTTCTTATTTTCTACTTTATAATAAGGATACCGACGTAAAATAGATAGTATACATCTTTTTTCGATATATCTTTAATATATATAGATTATTAACGGAAATTATCTTAAATAAAGGTACCATTTTTACTTTTAAGTTTTAGCAAGGCCTTATAGTACAGATCGGCCTAAATTATAAATTATCCAGCATATTTAAACCTTAAACAAATAAGTAAATAAAACGGTTAAATCAGACTTTCGAAACCTACCTACGATATTACATTAATTACGAACAAAACAATTTAGTTAAGAAATTACCAATAACCCAGTTAACCTATAATACTAGCTACCAAAAAAGCATCAAAACAACCTTAACGAACGCAAATTTCGGTTTTACATTAAAAGTTTACAAAAAAACACGCAACAACGGCCTAGTTAACGTTAAGGCTATTTTAACGTTAAAACAACTCCGATAGTTATATACAGAAATGAAAACAAAGCTCGAATTTATATATAATTAAATAAAAAAGTATTACAACCAAAAAAAGTTAAAGGAATCAACTTTTCCGAAAAAAGATATAGTTTACCTAATTACCAAAAACATCAAAACTAAGCGCCCAAATTAAAAATTCGACTTCAAGTATATTAATCTATATAAAGTTACCAAGAAAATTTCAGAAAATAACTATAAATTAAAGCTACCTTTAAAAGTTAAGCTTTATCCAGTTTTTTATATTTCCTTACTCGAATTAACAGCAAACATTATTAAAATTAATATAGAACCGGAAAATAAAGTAAAAAAAACGTATTAATATACAAAACAAAGAAAATTCTACACATATGTAAAAAAAAAAAGAAATTTATTAAATATTTGATTAAATAGAAAATTACCCAGATTTCGAAAACATTTAGAAACTTATTAAAAATCTTATAAACGCTTAATATCTTTTAAAGGATTTTCACTAGCAATAACGGATACGTTTTAGTTAATTACGAACTAGTTAGTAATTTCGATAACAGGCCAGTTAAACGAACTTAAGGCCGCGGCCGATATAACTGCAATAACCGCAACTTCCAACTGTTCCTATTTTTTTTCCAAACGTTTAAACTTTTTTATTATGTCGGTATCTTAAATTCTCTTACGTAATAATTCGACATTCCGTTTTCGTAATTTTTTTTAATTCCGAAAACGAACTAAATAACCGAATAACTTCTAGAAATGTTTTTAAAGTTCGTTAAAGTTTTGTTGTACCCGTAATAATTTTTCTTTAGCAAAACGTTTTTGAAAATTTAAACGATTTTCTTCGGTTATTAATTTTTAATATTCCGTTTCGGAAAAATTAAAAAAAGTTACAAAAACCACCGTACTTAACATAACGCGCATACTTATTAAAATCGAAATAAACCTTGTAAGTTTTCCATTCCAATTTATAACGAAAACAGGAAATAATCGATAACATGTTAAAACCAAAACGTTTAATACGTTTCGACAGCAAGAAAACGTTCTAACGCTTACGAAACCTTTTTTTTTCAATTCCGTTAATCATGATAAAAAAAATATAAAAAAAGGAAAGTTACTTACCAGAAAACTACAAATAAACAAATTAATTTTTAGGGATAAAGATCCTAAAAAAGGAGATATCGTGTTATAGCCGAAGGCCTTAGCTTTTTGCATCACGGTTAGAAAAACAAGGATTATTTCCGACAAATAAAGGTTAAATCACGTAATAAGCTTAAAAGGCTTAAGGAGCTCTATTGGCTCGCCAGAAGCTTAGCAGCTTAAGCCAGTTAAGCCAAGTAAATAACTTAAAAAGGCTTAAAAAAGCTTAAAAAAATCCGGTTATCAAAATAAGGTTTAAACCGGCTTAAATATATTAAGCCAAAAATAGGATATATACACTTATTATCTCCCATAATCTTAAATAACACCAGCTTATAATACAACTTGGTTACCCAGATTACTTTTGGTTATCTGCTATTACTAAACGTAACTAATTTACTCTTTATTGCTTAATTTCCTACAGTACCATTGCTAACATAAACCCGTACGACTAGGTTTAATAGTTGGTTAACTAGCCCAGCCGTAACAGTTCGTTACTTTTGTTTTTTATTAATAATTGTTTTGCAAATCCTATATTATTCGGAATAAACTTTGTAAAAAATAGATTATTATTATTTTCGTATAATGGACGTGCAAAAGTCTCGATAAATGCGGTTTTTCTTTATAAACTTTCATATTTCTATTTCAAATCTTTTTATAACTTTATAAGATAATAATAAAATAAAAATTGTAATGTTACTAATATTTATATCAAATATAATTCGGCTCATTTAGTTGTAAAAAAACCACGCTAACTTAATTTAGTAATAGTTTAAATGTTAGATAAAAATCTATATAATTTAAAAATTTAAATAACTTATGTAGGATAATATATAGTTTAAGTTTTTTTTGTTTTTACATTAAGACATATAAGATAATATTTATTAATTTTTATTTATTGTTATTTATATCGTACAATGTTATTTACAGGCCTTTAAAATTACCGAAAATCTATTTAATATTTAATCTTTTATAATAAAACGAATATATTGCGAGTTTATTATTGTTTTAAATAAATTAAAAAGCGCTAGTATTTGTATTTTAATTAGATTTCGTAGATTTTATTATATAAATATTAAAGGTATAAGCTTAACGTTTTGTTATCGAACGAGGCCTATTACCGAACGTGACATTTTTTAAACATTTTAATTATCTAACTTTGATTATTTATTTTTTAATAATTACAAAATAAAATGCTTTATAAAAAACAAAATTTTAATTTTAGTTATAAAAAGTTAAGTTTAATATACAACGTTTTACATTGTATTTTAAAAACGTAATTTAATAGTAAATATGCTCGAACCGATATTATTCTTAATTCTCGAAACTTAACGGCGATCGAAAGAAAATCGATTATTAACCGTATTTTCGATTTAAATACGCATACATTTTTTATCCGGCTTTAGCATATTAAAGATATGGCGAATTTATTACTTACTTAATACGTTACAAAACGCGTCGGAATTAACTAGGCGTCGAAATTTGTTCGACGGTAAAGAAAATCTTAAAACGCCTTTAAACCGAAAAATTAATTATTAAAAAATATTGTGCAAAAATCTAGAAATGTTTCGCGAGTAATTCGAATTAGTTCGAGTTATAATTAGAAATACGATATCGTAAAAAGAAATTTTATAATTTTAACAAAGCGGGTTTTTTATACGGTTTTTAATAACATGTAATATAGTAATTATAAATATTGAAAAACGTAAAATTAAATCATACTATTAATTATTATTTTAATAGGGAAAATTTCCTTCAAATTTTGATATTACGATAATTTATTATTATCTAATTAAAAAATTAATATTAATCATAATAAGTAAATAACGAACAAATTAAGTTTAAAACAAATTTAATATTTCGATAAACATATTTAGATAAGTACGAAAAAAACGAAACTATTTTTTATTTTAAACGATTACAAAAGTTATTATTTGATAAAATTCGAAAAGTATTACGCAAATAACGATATTATTACGTTTTATATACCTTTCTAATTTTTTATCGGGTTTAACTTTTCGACGTATTTTACTTTTTTATTTCAAAACGCATTTATACGTTTTATATCGAAAGTTTAATATGACATTATTATATTTATATTACGAAAAAAGTTTTCGTCGGTTTTTACAACGTATTTAAAATTATTATAACGTTTCATAATATTAAATCGGGCTTTGCTAAAACTGTACTTGTTTTATTTAATCTTAATAACTTTGTTTCCGATTTAGAACTTTTTTTAGCTGTACTTATACCGATCGTTTCGCTGCTTACCTTTGCCGGTTTTATTTTTTCTTATTTTCGAAAACTTTTCAAAATATATAAAAACCCAAAAAAACGGGGATAATATTTCCAAGAAGATTAAAAACTACTAAGGAAACTTGCCGATAAAAATAATTAAATCGGTTAATTTTTTAATACAAGATAACAATTAGGTCCAAGCCTTCTTTTCCAGGCTGAGCCAATATACAGAAAATCATTCCACGATATAATTTCTACAATAGATACTATACCCAGTATCTTCGAACACGATAACTCTTCAAACGGTTTTCATAGTTGTCGAAATTATAAATATCTTTTTCTATAATACCGTATTTTATAATTATAACTCGAATTAATTCGAATTATTTGCGAAATACTTCTGGATTTTCGCATAATACTTTTTAATAATCGATTTTTCGATTACAAGCGTTTTAAAGTTTTTTTGCCGTCGAACAAACCTCGACGTTTAATTAATTCTGATACATTCCGTAACGTGTTAAATAAGTAATAAATTCGCTATATCTTTAATATGTTAAAGCCGGATTAAAAACGTTCGTATATTTAAGTTAAGGGTTCGGTTGATAATCGATTTTTTTTGGTCGGCGTTAATTTTCGCGAATTAAAGGTAATATTGGTTCGAGCGTATCGGTTGTAATATCGAACTTTTAAAATACATTCGGAAACGCTATATATGGAATACAGCTGTTTAAAGTTAAGTTTCGGATTTTAACTTTTTGTTTAAATAATTAAATTCTTTTAAATTCTTTTATAAAGCGTTTTATAGTATTAATATTAAAAAATATATAATTAAAGTTAAGTAATTAGCATATTAACAAAATTGACTCGATCGGTAGTTTGGCTCGTTTGGTGGTATAGAACGTTATATTGAAACTTTAAATCTTAAATTGTTTTTAAATCTAAATAAAAACAGTAGTTATTTATAATTATATCTAAACTTGCTAGTGAAAAACGTGCGATATAAATACTAAATCGAGACTTTTACATCTCGACTATAAGTATAGTAACGTCGTATTAAATTTTCGATATAAAACGAATAAACGCTTTTTAAAATAAAAAAGTAAAATACGTTAAAAAATTAAAATAATAAAAGAAATATGAAATTATACAAAATGTAATAATGCCCTTATTCGCGTAATACGCTTTTAAATTTTAGTAAATAATATTTTTCGTATGGGTTTAAATATATTTATTAAAATATTGAATTTATTTTAGATCTAATCTGTTCGTTATTTACTTGTTATAAATTAATCGATCTTTTAATCGCTTTAAAAAAAGGTATTACGAGATTAAAAATTAAAGTAATTTCTTTTTTTATAATAATAAATAGTAATACAATTTTACTTTACGAATTAATAATTCATATAATTATAATCTATTTTCGATTTTTCTATTATCTTTATATAATCTTTTACCTCTTTTTTGTATTTTTAATTATTATATCGTATATTATTAATAGATTTATTAAAACCCTCGTTTCATCGAAGTTGTAAATATCTTTTTTTATAATATCGTATCTTATAATTACATTGTTATAAGTTCGAATTATTTGTGAAATACTTCTAGATTTTCGTATAACAACTTTTAATAATAGATTTCTTTTTATTTAAAAAGGTTTTAAGTTGTATTTGCAGTCGAATTTTATTCAACATCTGGTTATTTCTAACGCGTATCGTAATGCATTAAAGAAGTAATAAATTTGCTATATTTTTAATATACTAAATCAGGATAAAGTATATGTATTTTAAACCAAAAATTCGGTTAAAATAGATTTCTTTTCGATTAACGTTAACCTTTTAAAAATAAAGTAAAATATCGATTCGAAAAGATTTGTTATTAAATTAGTTGTGTAATATAAATAAGATTATTATATATATAAACCAAGTTATATAAAACTAAACTTCGATAGTTTTTCTTTTATTACTTAAACAGTTAAATTTATTCTAGTTTTTTAAAAGTAGTTATATAATACTAGTATTAAAAAATAAGCAATTAAAGAAGAATAAATGAAATTCTTTAAAAATAACCGATTTTCTCTATATAATACGTTAAATGAAAACGTAAAAATAAACTATAAATTATATAAAAGTAAATAAATCCAAGCTTTATTTTCCAAGCTGAGCCAATATACAAGAACTTATTATACGATAAAATTTGCACCATAAATACTATATACAGTATTAAAATATAAACTATAAAATATATAAGATAAATATATAAGTCCAAAACTGGAAAATAAGGCTAAGCTAATATATAGAAATTATTCCACGATTAATTTCCACGATAGATATTATACCTAATATTTTCGAACACGATTACTTTTTAAATAGTTTTTTACAGTTTGGATAAATTGCACACCTTAGTCCCGTGCCTTATTCCGATTCCGACTGGTGGTTACTGACAAGCTTCGGCCCTGGTAAACCTTATACCCGCTGGGGTTTAGCAGGGTCTTTGAAGGCCTTATAGAGAATAGCTTTGCGCGGTAAACCTTAAAGATAAAAAACTATAAAATATAAAATTGATGTTTTAATATAATATAATTCATTTCTAACAATATAAATAGTAATATATAACAGCTTTTTATTTTAAATAAAGAAGAAATTTCATTATAATATAATTTCAAATTTCGTAACAAGATTAAAATTTTTAAATCCCAGTTTTAAAAAAGCTTAAAGCCCAGTTTTTTATTAAAGTTATTATTATTATTATATAATATTAAATGGTATAATAAGAAATAATTTGATAATTAAGCGATTTTAAATAGAAATAAAACTAGTTAATAGGCTACTTAATTAAAACGATAAATAAAGTTGATGTAAATTGATAAAGGGCTAAAAGTAGTTGATAAATAACTGAGCTGAGATTAAGCCGGGGAGCGAAAAGGCCGTAAAAGTGGTTATCCTTGCCGAGTTACGTATTACTTAAGTTTCGTTTTATAATACCATGTTACTTCGACGTACAAAGAAAGTGAACGAATGACTGTGTTAAAGGCCGCGTTTGTAAACTGAGAGGTAGAACGAGCCTTTGATAAAGCTTTAATGAATAAAAGACAACAAAGCTTTCAATCATCCCGGAGCTTTCCATCCCTTTAGGCAAAGGTTTGTTGCCGCTCTAGGAGTAAGTGGAGGTGTGATACATGATTCCACACTGGATAAGATATATAATACGCAGGGGTAATAAATGTTAGTTTTTCCACCCGGCGCACCTAAATATTAGCATTAGCTAAAATGTTAATTCTTATATAATTTGTATACAAAGTAACATTATTATCAATTTTTTAATTGTTTATTATTATCATCGTAATAACGTTTTATCCGATTGTATTATAATTATTTTAATTGCAATAAGAAATCTTTAAAAACTGCTTTTTACATATTTATTATAGCCGAATACAATTTCAATTCGCTTAATAATTATAAGTCGTAATATATTTTTAAATAAAACTTTATTTAAATCTATACGTTTTCGATAAAGTTTAGTTTAAAGCTATTAAGTAATTATTTAAATGTATATATCTTGAAAACGTTAAGCTTTTAATATATATATTTCGCTTAATAAACCGGGTTGCTATTATGTATAAAAACGGGCTTATTAAGGAAATTTTCCATGAATTCCTTTACTTTGGAAAATATTTTTTCGCAGTATTTCTTTGCAATAATATTTCTTTCGCTTTTGGGCTATATGTAACAAGGCTTTTTTTCCGCTTTCGAAAACAATCCCAAAATATCCACCTGTAAAAATCCTATATACGCAATTATTCGAAACTATAAGGGTTTTCCAGTATATAGTAAGTTATGTACATTTAGTAATAAAAGTAGATGATAATGTAATATTCGTTAAACTATATCGGACTTTTCTTTAATAAAGCTTCCGGTATAGGTTAAGCCTAAAGCGATTTTTTGCAAAATTCGACTTTATATATTTCGTTATTAACGTTTAACGAAAACTTCGTATGGCTTTTGATTTTATATTTAAAGCCGAATTGTTTCAGAGTATTACGGATAATGTTAATTCCGTACGGTTTAAGCTTTAAAATAAAAACCCGGCCTTATTTTAAAAAAGGTAGAAAGTTACTATATAATGTAAGGCAACATAATTTTTCACGGCCGTTTAAAACCTCGACGTTTAAGTATTAATCGAATATTAAGTAATTATTAAACCTGCCGTTACATAAATTTGATTATTTCCGCAAGCTTTTCGTACGTTAAAAAAAGAAAATGCTTTTTTAATACTTGGATTTCGTATTTATTATTGCGATTTAACTGCGAAAAATAACTTCGGAAAGCTATATTAAAATCGGGCCTTTAAAAAAGCTTCCGAAAAACGGGCCCTAAGATTCGGAATTGTTTTTAACGTTATTAAAGTTATTCCGCCGTTAAAAACGTTAGCGAAATGGTAAGAAAGTATTGCTTTTTGATATACCGAATATAATTATTTAAATCTATTGTAATTAACTTTAAACGGCGTTAAATTTGCATTAAATAGGGGAGGAAATAGCTTGCAATAATAGGCTTATTTAAGCTAATACCGCGTTATTAAAAAATGATAAATAAGTAAGATATTTTTCCATACAAATTTTATGGGCTTCTACATATTAGCTTCATAAGGCAGGTTGTGGGTTGAGTGGAGAAACTAACATTAATTACCCCTGCGTATTGTAGCAAATAGGGGAGCTAGAGCGCAACTATGGCGGCGGCATATGGGTGGGTATGTGTCGCGTACGGCTGTACCAAAAGAACAGATTGTTAAGTGCAAGATCCTAGCTTGCTAGTTAGCTGACAGTATGGGATGGTGCCCATATTTAACCAGCAGGATCCACACTTCCGTCGGTAACCGGCGGTACTCTCATAGGCCTGGCACTCCCCGCTCATTCAAGTGCAAACCTCCACCATTCGAGTCATGGCTCATTGCCGACGATCACCGTCGTATCCCCGCGTATCGCCTCGACTCGTTCTGCCCAGAAACACCAAACAAGTCATTGTGGGTTAGTGGTGCAGGAATCATGCCTTCATCCTCATCGTCTCGTGATCAGACCACGAGCAAGGAGGAGGCTCTGGCAGCTAACGCCATACCGGAAGCCAGTAACCCGACCCAAAGGCCAGCCAAGAGAAGTAGAACTTCCCCGGAAGGAGAGCCTGATGATAGATCCGACCAGAAACGGCGACGCCGCGCATTTTCTTGCATATCTTGTCGGGTACGTAGCATATATGTCGGGTCTGCGCACTAGAGCAGCGGGCAATACTAACCTTCGCCGTTCACACGTAAAGAAGTTAAAGTGCCGCTGCGAGTACGAACCTGGGACCCAAGGTTGCCACCGATGCCAAACGCTAAGGTTGTTCACAATATTTCACACGCATCAGCTGAACCTCGACATGGAACTGATAGTTTGGCTTCATAGAATCGACTGTTCGCTTCGTGTAAAACACGGGAATTCCACATCGCTGAATTCGACCGCAGAGCAACCTGGAATTAGTATTGAAGAACGGTGGGTAGTTGCCCAGACCCTGAAAACCTTATCCTATTGCTGTTCTACAATACTGAATGGGAAGTTAGACTTCGGAGGCATGATGATGCTTTGAAGGATATTCAGTTGCTAATCGCAGAGCTTAAAGCGCAACGGCAGACAGAATCACAGCCTCCCACTGGTGGTCGGGGTTCAGTGAACCTAAATAATCATGATGGGCCCGCAACAGACGAGCAATCAAGTGGACGAACGTATCTTTCGAGACCAGCAGATAGCGGAACCAATTCGGCTCCAGTAGTTGTCCTGAGAGAGATAAATGCGCAGGTCTACAAAGGATACAGAAGATTGTTCAAACATACCAACCTTGATTTGGTGGAACTTCAGCTTATAGACGAGGACGTTGCTAAAGACTTGGTTGAACTGTAAGTTATCCACAATTACTGTCTTACACACAGCACATACCGTGTTTCTCTCACATTAACGGCCAGACAGGTTTTCTCATTACCAGGGCCACAATCTAATCGCTTGTAGCGTAGAGGCCTTGTCCCGGTCAGGGGGCCAGCGAGAGGCGTCCGCTTTCCTGCACAGCGTTTGCTGCTTACATGGGATAGTATATCGTAAAGACCTTTGTGGCACGCCGCTACATCGCCAGATATACGACCAAGTCCGCCTCACGCTTGGTCAAGCTCTGCTCTCCAGTCCACTGACGCTGGACGAGATAAACGCGGTATTCTTGATGAGCAACAATCCGAATACGCCAAGTAATGTGAGTCTTATCAATTCCTAGATCTGGCTATAACACCTGACTTTCTTTTGTAGCAAGGAAGCGAGTACATTGACAGCTGGCTGCTCACGGGATACTGCGCTAAGCAGTCAATGCTGAGTATAAGTTTCTCCAGGATTGTAAGCAGGATAAAACAGCGCAGCACGACCCTTGACGACCAACGAGCTATCCGCCTTTTTTCTCTGATATGCCTCCACCATCTGCAGTATGTATCGCACCGCGTCTTACTTTACAAGTAGTTGCTAAGAGTGACCATCAGATGGGCAGCTACCACGGGGCGACCGTCCACAATACCCGCGGCCTACATCAACCAGTGTAACCTACTGCTTGAATTCTACCAGGCGACTATGCAGGACGCAGTGCTCGTAGCAGAGGTTGTTCTCTACTCGAATCTGCATCAGAGGCTCAGCAGCCACTCTTATCTTGGTGACGGCGGTAACTGCGACGATTTCATGTCATGGCGACAGGAGTGGAATCATCTGTGGGGTACGTCGCCCAGTCCTCTGCATTGTCCACGCCGTGGAAAAACCAAACATTGAGATATGATACAGCTCTTCCGACATCGTCCATGCTCAAGGTTGGATATTACGCCGCCTGCCTCATTTTGTCTCTGCGATGCTTAGAAGAAAATGGCGGGGCTCTGCAACCCAAAATGTTCTTGTCTGACGGGGAGCCTGATACTAGCAGCGAAGATGCCCAGGCCTGTGCCGGCACGAGGCACGATAGGTGTGCGAAAGACAACGTTATGAGGGCGCATGCATGTAAGCATGCGAGGCTCGTGCTAGAGACATTCCTGGACATGCCGCCGTTTCTCATGGACTCAGTTCCGACCTGTCTTTGCCTCTGCATTGGATACTGCGCGCTCGTCTTGGCGCATTATGATGAATCACAGTCCAAGATACCAGATCCGGTCAGCCTCAACCTGACCACTCGTATCGATGATTGGGTGCGGAATGCTCCGGGGAAAGCTTGGTCTTTCAAGTACGGGGAACTGGCGAGGCGTAACGTGGAAGCACGCATTAGAAAGACGAGGCGAGCGGGTGATAGTGACGGAGAACGAAGCGCACAGGGCGCGCCACCGGCAGGAGACCGTACTATTCCCCAAGGGGATCCATCTGTGTCGGACTCGCCTATCAGCGACGATGAGTCACCTTCTCCCTCTGGCGTCGCCGATGCTGGCCTGTATAACCCGGATGAGTGGATCTCACCAGGACATCCGTTGCATTCCGCCACGGTCGCGCCAAGCTATGAGCAGGCTCTATTCCCTAGCCTAGAATGTTACTTTGGTGGGGGCATCTACGACTTCACCGGCTAACTTCAGCTGCCGGCACCGATAGGGATCTCCGCGGAGGACATTGATATGTTTGTCACTAACATTTGGTCCATCCCTCGATGGCGGTAATGATATAATAAGCAGTCCCCATTGCGGTTTTGCTACGTCGCCTACGTTCGTATAGAGAGCAAGGAAGTGGCTCTGCGAAGCGCACAGCGCATATGGGCTGTAGAACAAACAGGCCGACACCTTTCACTACGGGGCCACGTATGACACCTCCCAGCTACCTAGAGGGGGAGGCCAGTACTTACATGAATGGGCTGAGGAAACCATATCCGACAAGGTAGGGCATACTGTACCAGGCATACAGGGGAGTGGTTGGTAACACTTGAAGGGTCGGCGGCGGTATCTCACATGAATCCAGGATGGGTTACATATGTTGTTGTACCGACGATGACTTGCCTAATTAGTCAATTGTGGATTACATTAACATTTCCTGATTCGATCTTAGCAGTGTCTTGGTGTTCAACGTTATTGCGTAAGTATGTACGTACCCACCTTGTAGGTACAGACCTAGCTAGTCGTAATACTTTGTAAAGTTGATGTTTGGCAGGTACCCATGTCTTTTCCATGTGCGGACTAGGATGCCTTTTTTCTCTGTCTTTTTTTGCGAGGCGTAAAGTAAGAAAATGTTCTAGCGCGGGCTTCTTTCGGGGTATATTCTATATTATCTTCGCCTTTCTTTTTTTCGTCGTGCACTCAGTTTTCTCTGCCTTCGCTGTTCCTAGCCTTCTGCCAGCCGCATTGACGATTTCGCTTCGATTTCGTCTGTCGCGATCCATAATCTTTCACTTCCCGCGAACAAAAAAGGACAAGATGGTGGAGAAGCTGTACGTCACTTATAACGATGTAGGTTCCCCCGACCCCTCCATCACCCTATCTCACTCTGCCCCGCGGTCGGTGTCCCAGACTGACCCTAACCTCAACCCAGGTGCATAAACTATGCCAGGAGGCAGCGGCGAAGCTGCTTTCCTCGTTCCAACCGCAGCTCATAATCGCTATTGGCGGCGGGGGTTATGTGCCCGCGCGAATCCTGCGCTCGTTCCTCAAGCAGCCCGGCAGCCCCAACATCCCGATCCAAGCTATTGGCTTGTCGCTGTATGAAGAGCTGCCCGTCGCCGAGCCCTCTAACGACAGCACCGGCTCTGTCGACAAGATCGGCACTAAGGTTACCCGGACCCAATGGCTAGACTTCACCAGTCTCGGCGAAATGAAGAACCTGGTAGGAAAGCGTATCCTGATAGTGGACGAGGTGGATGATACGCGGACGACTCTCGAGTACGCCGTCAAGGAGCTCGAGAAGGACGTTGAGCAGGTGCGGCAAAAACTAGGCCACGAAGGCGAGAAGACGCAATTCTGCGTATTTGTCCTACACGTAAGTGCTCATGACTGAGAGCGGTAAAGCTGGAGCGCAAGAGGCTGACGAGGTGGTGCGGGGCTGCAGAACAAGGACAAGAAGAAGAAGGGCACGCTACCACCCGAGATGATGGCAGAATCCAGGTACCTGGCCGCCAGGACGGTAGGCGACGAGTGGATCTGCTATCCGTGGGAGGCCATAGACATCGATGAGCACGACGAGCTGGCCGGAAGACAAAAGCAGGCTGGCCAGAACGGCAGGTCCAGTGCGTAGCTAAAACTTAACCGAAAGGCGCATAACACTGGCGCCGCATGCCACAACGACAGTGTAGAGAGTTAGACTAGACCAGATTGGCTATATCAGGCGGACCTTCCAGAGTCATGTAAGGCGTCGGCTTAATGACGATTCTATTGAGGGCGACAACAATTACCTGCGTGCTTCTCTTGCTCATCGCTGTAGCCGTCGCCGCATGGACCGAGCGTGTAAACGATGGTTGTGTTGATCAGGCGTTTCCGCTTAATGCCTACACTACGAAAAATCACGCAATAAAAGATGGCCGTGTGGTAATATAAGACTAGGTAGTTAAGCGCCAAAAGTGCCTTCTCGCATATGCTTTTCCTTGAGCCGCTTCTCCTGCTTCATAAACTCCCGAATGCCGACGGGGACGTTCTTGTATAGGTCGTCGTCCCAGAAGTCCTTGGCGATCTTAGGGCGGTCGGCCATCCTCAGGTCTGCCTGCCAGTTGGCCTGGCTGCCCCCGCCGTCGTCATCCATGCTGGTAGCACCGGCGCTCTGGATCCCCGGCATTCCCTTGACGGCACTGACACTTCCCAGAACGTCGGGCGCACCCTGAGCTCGCTGGGCCTGCAGAGCCTTCTCGGCCCTGAGAGAGGCGGATAGCCACTCCTCCATTTCGTCCCGGTAGCGATCCCAGACGCAGTTGACACAGCCGCTCATGCAGCAGTTATCGGGCTCGTCGGGGCGGGGCGGGACTAGAACACCGGCGATCAGGGTGCTCCGATCGCGCATGGCGGCTAGTCTCTCGGCCCTCTCGATGGGGCCGGCTAGTCGCGAACCAAAGATGATACGGGCCTTCTCCTGCGCGGTGGACGGCGGCGCAGTGGGTTCAGGGGAGGCGGCCGAGGACGAGCTAGGGGTCGCATCGTCCTCCGATTTCTTGGGTGGCGTCTTCTTGACGGTGGTTCGCGGGGATTTGGGAGACGAGGTGGGGGGATCCTCGGGCTTAACGTCGGGAACGGGTTGCGGCTTGATGAGGATGGATTCGTAATAGGGACCTAGAGGGATGGCCTGTTCGCTGGCCTCCCCGCGGGTACCAGCAGGCAGCTTGCCATTACCGTTACTGAAAGAACGTTGCGTGCGGACCTTTCCATTGAGCTCTGGTAATCGCCTGGCGACCCGCAGTAATGGTCGCATGCTCGGAGGAGGCATGGCTTCGACTGCGGTGATGTGATGGGGAAGCCGCTTTTCTTCTAGACACGCTTGGGAAAATAGGAGGGTGCGATGGCGATCTATTCTCTATTCTTTGACGATTGATATGTGTATGTAGAAAGGGGAGGTCAAACACAATTAGCCTTAGAAGGTGTCTATCATTTAATTCATATGGACCGCAGCGTTTGATGTCATGCAAATAACAGACTCAACCTCGCTCTGGAAATCCGGACGAGGATCAGGTAACTGGGTATAATTAGGTACATATGTACATATATGTATGATTACGACATCTAAAATCCAAAGCTGCGTATGTGTGCACATGCATATCTGGTGCATGTGGTAGAGTCCCGGGAGGGCTCCAAGTTCATGTTGACATATACATACATAGTACATACAAGTGCCTACATACATACAATATGGTATGCATTCAGGTACCAAGTATCCAGACCAGCGGGAGTGCTAAAGAAGCGTAAGGGTACGTAGTGAGCTACGAACCTTGTATCAAACGTCATCGGTTTTTGTAGACGGGGGGGGAGCCAATTCAGTCACATGACCAGGTCTTGATTAATAGAGTAGATAAGATATGGGACCTATGTACTTAAGTACAGTAGTACAGTTGAATGGTTATGTACACACCTACCTGCAGTAAAGCACAATAGGTTATGATCGGTCCTCGGCGCGTAGATTTGTTCAATTGGGAGACGCGTCTGGCATCCAGTACCTCCATTCTAAGTACCGACTTCTAGGGCTAAAGCGGAACAATGAACAAAAGCCGACATCGCGACACTATAAGGGGGCTCAGACATGTCTAGTAGTTAAAAGAGCAACTGCTTGAACTACCTAATAGGCATAATGGAAGCCTCAGCCCCAAAACGCCGAAAGACATCACCTACCGGCACCATTCCTATTCACGGCCGGGACGCATCGCCGCATTCAACGAATATCGATGGTGCAACTACTCCGCGAGCGCGCAGGATAGCCGCCAGGCCAGCACCAAGGCCCTTACCGCCCCCGTCAGCAGAAGAGGAGGAACCGATAGACCCCTTTCGCGGTCGAATGCTACGGCGCTCGCCCCCTCCTGGGGTGCTTCCTACCTTGCCACCAGATGAGCCTGATCTTCCTCCAACGCCGACGCAAAAGGGCATATCAGATCCCGCTTCTATCAACACCTCACCCGTCGGAATCCATAACACGCCTTCGAAACGGGCTCGGAGAAGCAGGACACTGGCAGAGAAGCTCAAGAGCTCGCCCCTGAAGCAGCCGCCCCTGCGTCCGCCCCGATCGACCGAAAAGGCCCCAGCTAGGCCCGTGCTGCCCCGGGCGCGCCATCGAGAAGCCGAAATCCCAGCCGGAAATACGCAGGCATTGAAAGGTACCAAAGAGAGCTTGGCAGATCAGCCGTCAGGTCCACATCCGTCACGGGGGGTAAGAGGATACGACCGGCTCGCGGATCAGAAAGAGACCCGTGATTCTTTACTTGCTGAGGTTGCGCGACTCGAGGGCGATGTCGAGCTTGCCGCTAGGGCAAACGATTGGTTGCATCGATCTAAACATGCGGGGGGGGGGCATCGAGACGGCTGGACAGCAGAAGAGAAAAGTAATATACTCGGTCTACTACGTCGGCACATGTTACCATCAATGGATGAACCACCTAACGGGGGGGCTGGGAACTTGTTACTAGCAGCGCTAAATCCGATATCGTTTCTTCCCTTTGGCAGGGCGGAACAGACGTTACCGGCGTTCTTCGACCTGCCAGGAGAGACGGAGCATCGGGAAGAAACCGAGACGACCCCAACTTCGCATTATCCAATCTCTCTATCTGCAGAAGAAGAATTGCCCTGCCTCCAGGTGTTCACACCTCTGACCTTCACATCAACCGTCTCCGTTCTTCCCCGAGAGGATCTGGAGGATGGAAAGCCGCTCATGCAGAAGCATTCCATTTCTGTTTCCTCCGTACCGCCCGGCCTGTTCAGTGCAAGGGTTGAGATGACGGTAAACGCAAAGACCCTGTCGGTCTCGGAACTTAGTGTGCCACAGCTCGATCCATCAGCTGCGAGGGAACTGAGGCCATTCGTGCAGAGAACCATCCAGGGCAGGAACAGCAGTGCTTTGACCAGGAATGTCGGGGTTGTTACCTGGGCTATGGGCGAATGGGTTCGCGTGGCGACCCGCAGGGCTCGCTTCTGGTGTTCTATCGAGAAAGAACTTGCAAATCGAGAGGGCATCGCGAAATGCGTGAAACAGATGAGACAAGGCAGGAGGAGGAAGTTGGTGGGGAGATCTGCTGCTATGGAAGATGCCGATGTGGACAGTGAGGAGGAGCTGCTGGATGGCGCAGACAAGACCGAGACTAAAGGGAACGGCTTCAGCAGAACTGACATATTACGTTCCCTCGGGAAAAGCAGCTTCGACATAGACTTGTGTGGTGGAGATGAGGCTCCATCAGTGCGCGTCGAGTGGAACATTGGCTTCGATTGGACGGGGGAAGCGCAGAGCAAGCTGGCGTTATTGGTCACAGTTCCAGCGAAGTGTAAGTTTGGCTCACCTAGGCCCCCGTGGTTGTATAAGCTGACCCAACGTTCTGTCGATAGGGCATGGGAGTGACAAGGCTAAAAGCCTAGCGAATATACCTGGCATCTTCGACAACCTGATGACGAAAAACGAGGATGCAATGGAGGCAGTGAGGACTGTAGTAGCGTTGCTTGCTAGCGAGGGTAGAAGTTGATTGGGAACCACGGGAAGTGATAGAAGGTCATCGATGTGTCCAGGTTACAGGTGCAGGGAAACGTATCACGGCCTCTTCTTAGTGTATATAACGCCGAGATCGACGCGTCCTCTTTGGCGGAGGAAGGATAAGCAATTGCCAACTCAAAATTGAACCTGACGAGCATAGATGACTGACATGGGGGGAGGGCCTCGTCCCGTCCATAAGCGTGGGACGCGTCTTGTCCATTACGTGGCTCTCCCCTGTCTCTTTATCCCTAATAGTGACAGACGGACTGAACGTCCGCCCTCGCAACATGCCGGAATTAATCCACATCAACGCCCAGTTTCCGCAGATCCGACTTGGCCAGTTCGATCTCGGCCATCAGCTCCTTGTGCGCCTCGGGTACATCGTTGAAGGTCATGACATTCCAGCCGAGCCGGAAAAGGAGGTAGGCGCCGAACGACACGAGGGCCCAGAAGGGCAGCTAAATTGGTTCGTTCTCGAGTCAGCGTCACCTCACGACACGTCTCTGCTAGCTCAACCAGGCCTCGCATCTGTGGCTGTAGCTGCGTCTTGTCTTGGTGCTAGAGGAAGGAAGGACGTACAACCGGGACGATCTCGCTCTGGACGAGGGGCGGCAGGGGCACGAGCTGCAGGAACAGCGCCAGGTAGAGCTGTGCACGGAAGCAGTCAGCGGGTGTCGCTTTCATCCAGTTGCCCACTATCGGGCCCGTGACGGGGGTGGTTTTCCCTGCATACCGAAGTGAAGAGCAGGGCAATCGAAATGGTCTGCCTGGCACGCGTCATCTTGGCGTCGTCGGCGGTGTTTCAGGCTTGAAGGGTATCAGGAAACTGCAATTACGGAGCCGAAGTCGGTTTTCCTTCCACTCTTTCGTTTGGCAGGGTGGCCTTTCTTCTGGAATTGAGAACAAATGAGCGACGAGAAGCGAGGTTGGAAGGGTAAAGTTAGAAGGAGGGCGAAGTCTACGGATTGATGCATAAGTGAAAAGATTAACATATGCGGAAACCGGGGCTAATGGGATCGGTTACAGTAATATTAGTTTAAACTCGGCGATAGTCGCTTATCAAAGCCACATTCTTGGCCGCATGTCTGCCGTAGTTGTATAGTTCTAAACGACGACGTGAACAATTCTACTAAATACCCGTCCTCACTTTAGAAGCGGAAGCACAAGGCCAGGAGTTACAAAGGCAAAGCTGTGCATGGGCCTATTGATTTGCGGATTGTGTAGGTCGTACGTGAGCCTGCTTAACGACGAAGCCGTGGTCACTTTGCTGAATATCCGGACGTGTGAAGGGCAGCAGGTCGACAAGTTAATACTGGTTGGTTTGAATGAGAAGGCTTCATTGCTAAATAGCCTATGTCGTGCCTTGGGGTCGTTGGAGACTCTAGCTTCAAGTAAAGACGGCCTTGGGGGTGTCCGGTCTGGTGGCGTGCCGTGCAACCCAGAAGACCATGCTTAATTATGTCTAAATATTTACATATTTAGTGGTCTATCACCTTCTCCGGTACGTCAGAAAAGGTGCTTGCTGGTTGGTTTGACCTGCTTGAGGTAGTTAAGGTGCTAGTACGCCTTGTCGTTCAAGAGACGTTGCTCGCAGTATCAAGTTCTGGCACTCCAGGGGCTGGCTCGAACCACAAGGACGGACGCACTTTTATCCCGCTGGCACAAATCATCGCCACGGTGGCTACTGGATCTGATGGCCAAGACCGGCCTTGTCGGTTCATCGTGTGTGTCTGATGTAAGCTGTATAATGATAGAATAGGTAGTACGACTTAATAACCCTCAACCTCAGGACCGGCGCGGGCGGCATAAGTCTGTAGTAAACACCCCCTTCTGTGAGGTTAAGGGGAATTGTCCTATGGGAATATGATACTGTGTCTGGACTGAGCGCGACTCCCATACCGTACCGTAGTACGCATGGCTGGCAGGTTTAGGAACATGCCTACACTTCCATTAGCAAGAAAACTCCGACCGGTCATTCCTAGCATACAAAAGATTGTGTAATCGAGGATCAGAGACATCACTATAGGGTCCAGACCCATGTTTGCTTTTCAGGAGGACCAATTCTATCCGGCCCGCGCGTCCTCGTGCCTTTCTTATGATTACGTCCATAGGCAGGTACGTTTTGAGCACCCGAAGGAAATTTCCACGACATATGAGCCTTTCCTCGCATGACAACACAGTCCTGCCGTGGGCTGGTTTGAAGGGAGGGACTTGATAACACCAGGCTCGACACCCTGCTAGTCGCCGTGTCGACCTGAGCGACACATCACGTGTACATAAAACCAACCAACGCTCTTACGAACCGATGTGGTAGAAAGCCAAACACGCTACAGCATAACATTCAAAGAAGAACACAACCGACGGTTTGCCCTGGAAGGTATCCGAGGTTTGTCTATAAGCTGTACTATTAGTCACTTTTCGGGCTAGATGATGAGCCAGGTCATCATCTCCCGGACAGAAAATTTCTATGACTGGCGGCTAGCTGATGTATGATTAGCTGGAACCGCCAACCAGTCATACCGCCCGCCGTCGAATCTCAGTGCACAAGAAACACAGTGGCAACTTCGAATTAGAACTACATAGAGATGAGACCGAAATTACGGCGATCGACAATACTTTTAGAAACCGCACAGCATAAACACGACCATTAACCCAAGAGCCCCCGTAACAAGCTGCATATTTCGCCGCCAACGGAGTCCTGCAGAAGGCACAGGCAGAGTGCTTGGGGTTCCGTGGATTGGTCCGGCAATGGTAATGCCCTGCCCTTTACTGGATGAGGGCAACGGATGGGTAGCTGAGACGTTTGAAAAGTCCGCCAAGGTTGGGATGCCACCAGGAACTGTGACAGTAACTGTGTGGATATTATTAGGGAAGGCGACCGTTTCTAAGGATATGCGAGATGTCTCACCTGTTCCCGAGCAGTTGGGCATTGTAAATGTGGGCTGTTCCAAAGCACTATGGTCTAGAAAGACGCTGGTGCTTGGCCTGGACATCTGCCACGTATCCGGCTGCGAAGTCGAAGAACTGGGAGAAGTAGAAGGGGGGTCCGTAGTAGACATGGATTGCGTAGCTATGCTAGGAATGGCCGCTGTCGTGACGATAGTCGACGTCCTCGTGCCCAGTCTTGTCCTTGTCTCCCGGGGTAGAGTAGAGAATGAAGAGTTAGAGTTGCCACATCCATATTTCAAGCTGATAGTGACCGTATCTGTGACAGTCCGTGTGACGGCGGCCGCATCGAAGCACGTTCCTGCACAGTTGCCCCTGCCCAAGGAGAGGCCACCGTCAACAGTAGTATAATCCTGACCGCATACCAGAGGAATAGAGAGAGTGAAAAGGGTTATAACGAACGGCAGCACCATGTTCCTGGAGCATCTGGGAGGAATGTCAGTAAAGTGCCATGGAGGAGTCTTGTTGGAGCATCTGGAGCTGGCCTACTTTATATGTCAGTGACCGCTTGCTGATGGTAGCACCGTACATCATCCCTCATCTCCAACGCGGACCCGAACTCGCCTTGCACGGAACCGTTTTCTCTGTTCCCGCTCCCACGGTGATACGGAATGTCGCCTTTATCTCAGGAGCTCAGTGCATCCCAGCTAAATAAAGATGGTTGGTATTCATGATTTTAGGCCGCTGTGACACAGCAGGTTGCGGAGATTACAAGGTGTGTTCTTGCCGACCACCGAAACGATGGCAGTGAAGTTGCTTCATAATGTATTATTACTTGTGTTACATTTGAGGAACCATCGTGTGTCATCAGGAGCATCCGCCCGAGCCCTGCCAACAACCGTCGTAACCCAGCCCCACGTCAGATACAAAGGTAGTGATATTGCGGCAAGCCCACGATCCTCTTACATAAGACATAGAAGGCATATAACCTCCAAACTGGATGTCAAGGCTAGCAAAGTTCGGCTGCGCCTTGGATAGATCTCGGCAGCATCCCTATGCACCCCGCCCTTGCCACCAGGATGCGTCCAGTCTTGAGAGGCTTCTGTAGGGAATCGCAGGAAAGAAGTCATGACTTACTCTGGACGCATCATATTGCTATCTGATAGCTATTCTGAGGGCACGACATGTACGTACGATCACGGGTATATGACAGTAATTAAGTATTAGCGGTAAAACAGGGACCGAAAGGCAGCGTTGCATAAGTGAGTGACTACTTCGCTATAGAACCAGTTCGACTAGATACCGGGATGATAACATTTTGCTCTCAATCCTCGTGCATAGACGTCTATACAATACCCATGGTGATGTAAATAGACAAGACGATATATCAAGACGGCTACTATTGTCATACTATCTTATCGTCAAGTTAAAAAGGCTATCCCGGGCTCGATTAATGCTAATCACGGTGCAGTTAAGACCACAGATTGCATATTACGTGGTATTCCCATTAGGATGGGGCGGTTATATAAGAACGTCTACTGGACACTGCCAACATATCTTCGTTCAAATTACTCGACAACGTTTACATACATGCAATTTCAGGGGTTGGTGCCACCCAGCCATTGCTTTTGACGGGCGAAGGCAGTTTGCTTAGCCTCTTCGGAACAAGACACCTGGCGTGTCCCACATTGAAGCGCGCATTCGGTGCTCATTGAAAGCATGACAACGAGACTTAGCTGACTCGTTGTAAATACGGGGACAAACAATGACGGTCGTAGCCCGGGGCGCCACGCGTCAAACGGCCGAAGACCGACACACCCTCCAACATATAAGAT
This sequence comes from Monosporascus sp. 5C6A, assembly GCA_004155035.1. NCBI lineage: Eukaryota > Fungi > Ascomycota > Sordariomycetes > Xylariales > Monosporascus > Monosporascus sp. 5C6A. The sequence continues at coordinate 250,316 of QJOB01000003.1, read as the reverse complement.
TAGACTCTACCTCTACAGGAGCTCCGGTGAAAATATACATGGGTTTGCCCCTGAATTACGAGATGGAAATTTCCTCGATTCAGCCTGCGGCTGGGCAACGACCCTGCCCAACAATGCCCATGGTATCTTCCAGTAAATATGAATTACGAACGCCAGCTGATGCAACATAAGCCTGATTGGCCCCTCCACGTAAACCGCGGGACATCGTAATAGGAGCCATGGAACACCAATGCTATGCTAGAGACTGAATATGCAGAGCAACACCCTTGTCGCCTCATGTGCAGGCCGTTTGTCAAGTCTCGTTAAATAAAACATCAATAAGCTCATCCAGGATGGTGAACGCTAAATGGGCACTGCCATAAGATTATTTAGCCTCGGAATAAACAAGCATATTTGGGCGTTGGAAAGACTCACTTCAGCCTCTGGTTGTTAAGAGTGGCAAAGATCCTGCGACTGGCCGCCTGCGCGTTCAATCGCCCAACAACGCTCCCTGCAAGATCCGGTACTAGGGTAGCTAGCATCAAGCTTGCCTCCCTCCGAGTCCTTGCCTTCTCTGATGCTGTTCTTGGGACCTTACTCCGGTCCATCTGACCACCGGGCCACATGCTGTCCTTTAGGAGGCCGACGTATTTCAGGATGGCGTCTTCCTGGACAAGAAATTTGAAGTTATCCCGGACCTTGCGTTCGATTGTACCACCTAGTAGTTGATGGAGCACGACAACCACAGCTCGTCCACGTAGCCAATTGTTTCCTCGGTTCAGCCCAAATACTTCGAGAAAGATATCGCAGATGGGTTTGATGAAGGGCTCGAGTTCCTTATTTTCGAATGCGTTCAGCTCAGCTTCGGCTTCGGCAGTTGTCATGGCGTCGTCATTGACATTGACTGGTATCGTGCTCAGCTGGCCCGCAGCGGCGGCTATCAGGTTTTGCCCCGTGAGAGACAATTGGTCAAGTATAGGGATGTTCCCCAGGATGTCTTCCATTCCATCCGTGACCGAGTCATACAGGCGGGATATCATATCTTTCCGGTCCTCGCGACTCACCAAGTCCTCCCCCTGGGTTATTACGCTCTGCGACAAGAACGCCCGCAATTCCCGGCTCCGACAGACGTCGGGAAGTTGAAGTAGCGCCCGAAGATATTCTTCGAGAGCATCGCGTCTCTTGCGGAGAAAGTCGCTCTGTAGCTTCATGACCATTCTCCGCCGAGGGAAGTCCAGGTGCCGTACCGACGGGTACCTGTGACGTAGTCTCTGATGAAGTTCGTGAAACTCGCTGTATCGTTTAGTGACAATCCATGTTGCTGCCGGCATCTTCTCCCCTGCGTCCCTCCGAACCTCTACAACATACACAGCGTACTCCTTTCCATCGTCATCTCGTCCGACTTGGATGGACTTAATCCTGATCGATGCTCGTCCGTAAAGGCTGTTGTCGCTCTCTTGAATCACGTATTGTTGCCTTTGAAGCTCCTTTCGCCGAAGTTCCCTTTCTAAGCTGGCTTTCGATTTCCGTAGGATGCGAAGTTCTGCGGTGTTGTTGGTTAATTCAGCTTTCTTGGTCAGCGAATCTAGAACCGCCTCTTGAGCCACCAACCGATCAATATCGTTGGTCAGCGCCGTGATTGCCTCTGCGAGTCCTAGATCACCGGGTGCAGCTTCGTGCACTTCGTCCTCAATGTCAAGGCCCTCATTTAAGTCTTCTTGTTCATCGGCCAAGCACTTGTCTTCGTCCCCAAAAAGATCATCGTCCACAAAGACGCCGATGCGAGATGCCGCACTGACAAGCCCCAGCGAGGCAAGACTTGGCTTCCCGGTCTCCTTCGCAGATGCAGCGAGAACGGGGCGCTGCTGATCTATGGACCCCCTTGCCGATTCGTTGTCATGGCCCGAGAAGATGCTTGAGGCCCCATCGTCATTACCAAATAGAGACCTGCGGATCTCCTCTGCCGTCTGCGGCCGGTCGTCTTCCATGATGCTATTGAGCGCTTCTTCCATCGCCTCCACGACTTGAGTATCAGGTTGGGGTTTGATAGGCTCTTGATCAAGGCTCTGTGTCGACTCTGCCAAGAGATCATTGTCGTAGTCGTCATCGTCAAATATAGGCGAAGAAGGAGTTCCATCCAATGATTGTCGAGCACCCATCAGAGAACCCGAACCATGACTGCCGTTAGTCGTCGAAGCTCGGAGGTCTGTAGCAGAGAGCGTTCGGCCAGCCTTGGACGGCGGTATATTCAACTTCGGATTCAGCCTCGACACCGGAGTGGGCTTGAAGATATTCGACTGCGGGGTCAGCTTCGAAGGACCTGGCTCAGGAGGAGGGGGTGGTGGAAGAGGCTGCGGGGTACTGCTCGAAGCGTCTTCCGCCGCCAGAGCTTTGAAGAACAGATCTGACTTCTTGAACGCTTGGAAGAACTTCGACTGCATCTCCTCAAGTACGGCACATTGGGCCCTCAGCACACCCTTACGTGCCCTGTAATATTGTTCGGGAGTTGCCTTCCTTCCAGCGGCAAGAAAATCGCTTATAGCTTGCCGTGATGAAGGTGGTACTTTGAGCTCAGGCCGTGATAGATATGCTTGATCAATCTGAGCCAGGTCTGTCCGATCGGAGTCAGTCCAAGGAGGCAACGTCGAAGGCATGTGTTCGTCTTCTAGGCCGTCATCTTCAAGGGGATTCCGAAAACCATCCACTACCAACCAGAACTGTACAAGAGGCATAAGATTTTGCCGGTCCATGTATTCCATGAAATAGGAGAGGCCAGAGGGGTCACGTAAGAGTTCCACCAAGGATGCATTCTCTAGCTTGGAAGCGCCTGCTCTTGGGGTCGGGTTGGCCCACGGGACCGCAGCACGTCTATCGCCTCCTGCAGCCAGATGCTGGACCCTCTGGTCTAAAAGCCTCTTGCCCATTTCCAACCGGCGGATATAGACGTGATCCTGACCGTCTTTCTGCGAGTCCTTCTTGAGCTGACTGGCAACCTCGCTTCGGAACCGCCTGGCATCAGATAAATTGTTCACCTTGCGGATAGTGCGAATGAACCTCTCAAACCTGCGCTCGCTATCTCTAGGGGCAAGGCGGGGAAAGGCAACGGGCTTGGAGCTTCTCGGAGCGGGTGTGGCATGGGTGTCCAGGGCGGCGCGGAGCTTGCGGACCGTTGAGCGATCTTGCAGCATAGACCGTCCGTAGTTCTCCATGATTTGATTCCACGTATCGGGCTCGGCCAGGAGTTGCATCACAGGGAACAGGACAGCACAAGCCACGATTTCGCGGACTATGCTCGAGACAGCGCGGCTATCCAGAGTCTTCTCAGGAAGCACTTTTGGCAGTATTCTAGAAACCGTATTTCTTAGGTGGTCTTGCTGCAATAACTTGGTGTCCGAGTATGCTAGGGATGCGGCAGGGTGGAGCTTCCCGTCCCGATACTTTGCGGCGATGGCCAAGTCTAGCTCTTCCGACTCGGTGACGTCGCGGTTTAGTTTCCGGCCACGAACTGCTCTTTCAGCATCATAAAAATCTCGAAAATGTCCCGTAAGGATTGGAACGATCCTGCCCGTGACAACTTCAACCAAATCCGTCTCAAGTAGACGAGCTCGAATACTGACCAACGCATCCCGTACGGTCCTGTCCACCTCATTGGGAAAGACTTGGCTCTTGCTGATATTTGAGTACCACGGTGTCACAAAATCTCGAAATATTAGCCGGAGCAGGTCGTCCAAAGAATCGGACATCCTGGGAGAGTCGGGGTAGACTGGCCGTTTTATGTATGTCTGCCGAACACGCAATGCGGTAGTTTCTCTTGCCCAGGCCTCCGCCCCTGCAAACCTGACGGAATTTGGCCGCGACGATCGGTTTCGCCGGGTACCTGCGGAACCGCGGGAGGTGAGAAGAAAGGCAAGGATAAAGCATAGAATAGTCGTTACCACTCCGGTGACAAAAGCATATCCGGCCCATTGTATGGCGGGAAACCAGCTGACTGCATGCCCCCAGGCAACGAAGCAGACAAAGCCAGCTATGAGGATATCTCTCCCCTTAAGGGCCATCATCTAGATCGAGTCGGCGAGATTCGCGCGACATGGTTTGAGCTACAATAGATTACGTTGGTGCTTTGTCGTAGCGTATTGTAGTTAGGGAGAGATAGCGTGAGAGTGAGGGAGAGGTTTCTTGGAACTGACGGAATCGAATGCCAAGGCAACTAACAGGTACTACATATGTACTTATGCAGCTATAGGTAGGTGGTGTACGAAGTACCTCTCTGTAGGCGGGCGGGGATTACTGATATTAGGTAGGTAATAGCAGATAGTTGCATCTCGCGTACCGCTACGTAGGTACTTTGTGGATGTCTATCGCCTCATCAGAGGTAGTTTATCCATAAGCATACTACGTCGTAGGGTAAGTTTAACATCCAGGTTACGTATCTATAATAATTAACTTTAAATAGATAAAAATTCTTTAACCTTTTAATTTTCGAAAAACTCCAGTTGTTCTACTTAGAAACGTGCATGAAGAATACTGGAAACCCTAAAATGAATTAAGGCTTCAGTATAGCAATAGCGTTAGGCCTGATCTTAGACGGTACGTGACTGGGATGTTTTTGTTCGGCCTCTTACTCAGTATCTCTATGTTACATGTCAACCTGGGTTGTCTTACACGGACGTATATCTATCTACCTGTCCAGCTGTATACCATGCATGTATATGTAGGTATGTATGCATACTGTATCCCACATGTGAGTACCTCCAGTTCGTAACATCCCCAGACACATCATTCTAGGATCGCATGCGCATATATATACAGCAGTTTAGTCTATCGGGCCTCTACTGTAGGGTCGGTCTCTTAGGTATGACATTGGGTTCAGCAGGACTAGACCCAATATCTACCTAGATAGGCATCTCGGATACGTGCACTAGGAATGATGGCCTCCAAGTTGAAAGCGTATGCGCTATTGTCTGGTAAAAGGTAGAGGTATCTCGTCACGTTCCGTGGGAAAGCGTCCCCTTCATACCATTAATGTGGGCTCCAAGCCCTCACCGTCTCTCGTAGCCAAATCACCAAGCGGGATCTTCTAGACGCCGAAATAGGGCAACAAATTTCTGGCCTTTGTTCCTTTCGACCTTCTTTCCCTCTTCCGTCTCAGTTCTCATGATAACAACACTGGGGTCTGCCTCCTGCTCTTCTTCAGATACCCTCTCGAACGAAGGGTGCGCCTCGAGATGCTGGACTATCCAGTTGTGCAGATCTTGGACATCCGTAACCGTGTAAACAATACCACCAGGCCTGAGCACGTAGGCGTACTCGGAGTTCAGGGTCGCTGAAACAATGCGGGCCTTGTGCTTGCGATGCTTGAAGTGCGGATCGGGAAAGCAGATGAAGACCTTGGACAACTGTCCCTTGCGGAAGAAGTTGGGCAGAAACTTCATGGTGTTGGCTCGCAGACATGCGATGTTTTGATATTGCTTCCCGTGAGAATCTTGGGCACGCAAGGCTCTGATTCTGTCTTGGACAAACTCTGCCACTTGAGCCCGGATCTCCAGACCAATAAGTAAGGTATCCGGCAATGTCGGAGCGAGAGCTACAAGTAGGCCCCCAAACCCACACCCTATATCCGCAACCTCGACGTCTTTTACTAGCCTCCTTGTTGATGGTTTCATCGCCGTTCCGGTGGCCTCCATTGTCTCGGGTGTCGATCGGGCAGCTTCTGTATCAGCGACGAACGAGGGAAACAAGGCAGACCAGTCCATGTCTTCGGGCGTACTTGGACTGAATCCTTATCAGCGCCGTACTAAATGGGAACAAGAGCCCATAGGACACCTACTATATCAACCTGTGATCTGAGAAGGGGTTCGCATGTGCGCGCTGACGATAGAACTTCTTACTGGGCATCGCGGGTGCGCCGCCGTCCTTCTGAGCCTGGCGGTAGTCCTGCCGCTTTAGCCTCTTGTTTGGCCGGCCCGGCATGGTGAATCGGTTCACAATATGAGAGGTCGTCTTGGATTCCAAGTAGATGGGGTGATGGGATCTGTTGCGACAGGGCTCGTTCACACTGAACTTTACGCCATCAACTTGATGCTAGGTAATACGTACTTCCACAAGGCTAATAATGAGAATCGCCAGAAACAAATGTTCTGTCCAATCGGAATCGGGGCTGTTCGGAATGGGATGGTGGGGGCACCCAAAGCACCTACATTAGGTACCTAGTACTAGGCATGTGGTACGATACATCTCGCTCCACATAAATGCCCCTCACCAAGCGGGCAGAACGATTGAATAATGCACGGGAACCCCATCGCCCCACTGAAGCCACCTGCCGTCTCTGGGTCAACCAGACTGTGGTGGGGGTCCTCCAAGTAAACATCGCGGAACGAACCACCTTACACCAATAAGAGATTGAGCGCGGTTTGGTTCACTTAAGCTCTATGCGCTGTTACCCATGTACAAAGTAGCTGCTTACACCTACTTTAGGTACATTGATATCCCCTCGCCGATGTATCGCACCCTGCGTAGATGCCTGCCGAGGTCTCTCAAGAGCTATTCTACATGCACATTGACAACAACAACAACTCGGATGGTCAGATTTTGACCCTCCGTTCTACCATCAACACACTCGAAGCTTCTCAAGTGAGAACCTGAGAGGCCTGTATAGCACCAATGGTCGTTTCGTCGTTCAGGGCAATACCTTGATTACACATCTGGCAGCATTCGACATACTCTTCATCAGTAGATCCGGCATCTTTTGTTTCAGTTCAGTCTTGCTTCGTTTTCCTTCTTGCCATCGGTTGGCATTGGCAACCTACCGGCAGTATTCGACATTATGGCTTCGGCAGACAACCTGCGCCCATCGAGCACCATCATCAACCGTCAGCGATCCAAGCCCAATGTTTTGAGGTCCTTCATGCACCGGCGGAACAATTCGGATGGAGCAACCCTACCGCCCGCAGAGTTGTACAGCACTTCCAATTCCAAATACACACCCGCAACACATCCGGATATTGACTTTCCGAACTTCTCACGTCCCAACGCACTCGGGGAGATCCAGCAGAATCAGCTAGACAACGCGTCTCGATTGCCCCGCAAGTCGTCAGAGCAACCCCGTTCCCCTACCAAGAGCGCCTTCGCTTCGCTGAGGGGCAAGGCCGTGAAGGACAAGAATAATACAGGGAAATCTTCTCGACAAAATGACGACGCTTCGCCCACAAAACCCAAAAAGCCCAAGTCGACTACCAACTTGGTAGGCCTGCTGAGCAAACCAAAGAGCATGAAGAACCTGCACAAGCTTGCGAGTGAGGATGAACTGCGGTCCCGGAAGGACAAGGAGAACCGGACACCGCCGAGCTCGTTACTGGCGCCGCAGGACAACTCCCGACCACCCATCTACGCTCAATTCGCCAGCGGTGCTTTGGAGAAGCAGGCTAGGCCGAATAGCAACGATGATGTGTTCGGTAGCCAACCGTCAAACCCACACGACACTAGTATGGCTTCGGCTAGTGATAGGTCGGTTGGCTATGGAATTAAAGAGAGACCCAAGTCATACCATGTATACTATACATCAAAGCGAGAGAGCGGTTATCGCGTACCGCACGATGGAAGCGGAAGGGGCTCGCCATCGAAGTCGGTACGTGGCCTACGTGCACACACGAACGGGCTGGTTGCGAAGAGCAGCGGCCTTCCCCAGTCCCCAGAACTGGTGCTCGACCCTAAGGACATCGACAAGCATCTGGAGGCAATGCTGGATCGGCGGAACATCCCTGAACACCAGAGGTACAAGATGCGGAACCTAGCCGACGCTATCAAGATGGAGTTCATTCGGCAGGACTGGGCCGAGAGCCGCGGTTCGGTCAACCACGACAGCCATGGCAATCGGCCCGCTAGTCACGATACCGGCTCGAGCAGGACGGGTGCCAATGAAAGGGGTAGGGATAGGGATGACGGTGGCAAGGAAAGGAAATCACGAGCCCGAAGTTTCACACTATCACGTGGGAGCGGGAAAAAGTCGGATCCTAACTCGCCCACGAAGAAGCAGAAAGGAGCAGGTTCCATAGGACGGCACTTCCGGACGAAGTCGACGGATAGCGTGGCCAGCGGCACCGGCGAACTTCCGTCGTTGTCGGGCTCTGGCTCTGCTGGCATAGGCAGCGGCATCCTGTCCAAGATCAAGCTGCAGCAAGGGCCATTGGATTATGTGAATTACCTGCGTAAGGTTCAGAAACCACAGGTGGTCGAGGTAGGCAAGCTGCACAAGCTGCGACTGTTATTGCGCAACGAGACGGTGGCTTGGACGGAAGAGTTCATTCGCCACGGCGGCATGGAAGAAATTGTCGGGCTGCTACATCGGATTATGGACGTTGAATGGAGGTAAGTCCGATTTCTGTGCTCATACCGTCGATTCCCCAGAGCCCGAAGTCAGCGGTGGAGGAGATGCTGATTAGTTTGCAGAGAAGAACATGAGGATGCTCTCCTACACGAAAACCTCCTTTGCCTCAAGGCCTTGTGCACTACAGCACTAGCTCTCCAATATCTCCACTCGATCCAAGCAACGCTGTTCCCAGCCCTGCTACGCATGCTATTTGACCCCGAGAAGAAAGGACCCAGTGAATTCACGACCCGCAACATCATCACCTCTGTGCTATTCACCTACATCCAATCCGCGTCGCCACAGGAGAGACCCGCCCGCGCTAAGACCGTGCTTGGCCACCTGCGCGACCCGGAGCCCAAGGAGGAAGAGCGGCCACTAGGATTTGTACTGGAGATGCGCCGCGATCGGCCATACCGTGTGTGGTGCAAGGAAGTCGTCAGCGTCACCAAGGAGGTCTTTTGGATCTTCTTGCACCATCTGAACGTGGTGTACCTGCCTCGGGAGAAGGAAAAGGAGCTGCAGCAGAAACAGCAGCAAGAGTCTGGCGAGAACCTCCCCGCTACTGTTGCTGCCACTTTCGAAACCATGGACGGAATTACCTACATGCAAACGCACTTTCCGCAGGAACGCCCGCCCGTGCCTGCGGCGCCCTACGTTGGCGGCGTCGAGTGGGACGCGACAAATTACCTGGCATCGCACCTAGACCTATTAAACGCCATCTTGGCGTGCACGCCGACACGAGGGGACCGCAATGCGCTGCGTGAGGCCCTCCGGATATCCGGGTGGGAGCGATGCATGGGCGGCTCCCTACGCCTCTGCAAGGAGAAGTTCTACCCAGGCGTCCACGATGCCCTGCGCACCTGGGTTTCGGCAGCGGCCGACGACGGCTGGAGCATACGCGACGTGCGGTACGGCCCCCCGCCCCCCGAATCCTCCAGGAGCGCCAGCCCCGCGAAGAAGAACAACGGGCTCATCGGGGGTGGTAACGCCAAGGCTAAGAAAAAGAACGATGAGGCGCCTCCGCGGATCGAGATACCGAAACTCGATTTGGGCCTTCCTACGCCTACCATCCCAGCGCTGGTGGGAAATGGAAGCACGGGGAGGGCAGACGGGAACTGGCTCTCCTAGCGGGGAGCCTTGCTCCGACGCTAGTTAGGGGAGCAGAGCGCTGTCAAACTGCTGCTGTTACTGCGCGGAAAGGTCTTATCAGATTGGACGATGAGCCAGAGATCGTCAAACAGGAATGTTTGGTTGGCCACAATTACATACCCCCGGTGTTGGAGGACGCATTAGGTGGTTTCTTACGGGATGCTCGAGTTTGTTGTGTATTGCTGTGTTGCCCGTAACAGCGTTTTGTTCACTGTTTGGCTATTCAGTCTGGTCTGTCGTGGTTGCTGGTCTGGGTAGGTTTTTCCTGTCGCTGGTGTTTGACATGGTTTCCTTCGAAGAACGATGTTGGTTCCCCATTCATCTAGCCTCGTCCTTTATTCGCCTTTCGGCCGAGTAATTTGGTTGGAAATAATGGCCGCCTGCGAAGGTTTTGTCCATGCCAAGGGGGCAAGGATATGGCCTAGAGTAAGGGGTGGTTGATGATCATGGTTGGGGCTTTATGATAATGACACGGCTTAATGAAATCACTTGAACGACTATGGCAAGGTGGTGGACAAAATAAGTGATAGTGTCAATGGGTGGATTGTGGCTCTGGGCACTATCAATTTTTTAGTCCACCACCTTGTATGGCAAGCACGGGCTGGTACGGTCCTGTCTCGAGCTAACGTACTTCGGATTAGTATCCTGGGGCCTCCACGCATAGTTGCAACAATAAAGAACATGAAGCCCTATAGTAGGCCGCCACCCACTACTAAGCAAGGGACGGTACTAAGCGCGTTTACCGAACGAGCTCAAGAGAGGATACGGTGGGGCGTGGGAACCGCCAGTCACTGGACTTCGTTTTCAAAGCGTACATTAGGATCCGTCCCGACTGCGTGGGTCCGCGAACCCGAACACGGGGTTGCATGAGACACTAGGTCCTGCCGGGTTGGCCTTCAACGTGGCTTGTTTTGACTTGCATGGCGGTGAGCTCGGGGTCTGAAGGAGTCCAGCTCGGTGTGTCGGGGCAGAACCGCCCGGCCTTACCCGGTTAAGCTATGACGCGGACCAGTTGCTTGGGACTTACTCTCCGATCCTGATTGGAGGCGAACCCCCCAGGGCGGCTGTTCCCGTGTGGACACCAATAGCCTGTCTGCCATCAGATTGTCTGTCCGACCTGTCAACTTGAGGCGGCGTGGGATCAAGCTACTTATCGTAGAGGCTCTCAAAATAAGATGGACCATCGCCGAACTCGTTAGGTGACGTAGTACACTCTTCCACGCGCTTTTGAAACTTTGGAATCATGACGTGGCCGTAAGCGGCTATTAGAGGAGAGGATACTGCGTTTGGTCCGCACATTCTTTCGCTTCTTGAAGAGGGGTACTTTCACCATCCGAACAGTAACTTAATTCGCTGTCACCTTGATTTGCGTTGGAGAATGTACTCGGCTGATCTGCCTAGGACGCGCTCTCGCGAACTGCCAAGTATTTGATTACTTATATCCACGTAAGGTCGGGCTCACATCACTCCACACACGCTGCAGGGATAGGACATTGCCACTATTCCAGAAATAGTTGCTGGAGTCTCCGCGTAAAAATGGGAACAATGGGCATTATGCTGGGCAGTGATGGCGTATATTCCAGCTGCGCCTACGAGGGATAGAGGTTGTCATATGGTCATCCGAGGAATCGCATCTTGAGTTGTGCGTATCGTCCGGAAAAGATCTCTAGCGGGTGCCGCCACAGGAACGGATAAAACAATCCGGGCTTCCAACCTAGCCACTCGTAAGGACGATGTTCAGTTACCACTCTAGGTCTTTTCTTCTTCTTCATTCACCCGGATGCCGTAATCAGGGTGGACAAGTGGCCTCCGGGTTTTGACATGGGTCTGGACTTGGGTAGCTGCCTGGCCGCGTAGCAGACGAACTCCGGAATGGACTGGCGAAGGCGTAGTGGGGTCAGACCCTGCTGGGCACCAGCGTATTCTGAATAACGCAGCAGATACTACATCATCGACAGTCAGGGCATGAAAGTGGAGTACTCAGGATCACCGTGTGTAAGCAGGGCTGATTCAGCCAAGTGATTCTAGGCGGCTTGCGGCGGTTGAGAACTACCTAGGTAGGGATGATGGGTCGAAGGAGGCACGTCGCCAACTCAGGATACTGACAACCCTGGCTTGACTGTAACTCCATGGCAGAACCCCTAATCTCGTCCTTGATCGAACCCGATAGAGTGAGGATGCGGTTTGACGCTGTAAATCGAAGGAGGGCGTCGACCCTAGCATGTAGCTAAGGTATGATGGTAACGCCTTGGTTCATTCCCAAGGCCTCTGAGTGGCAAGCGGTCGAGCCTGCCGGGTCCCTATCCAAGACTAACTTTACCATACGAGGAACCAGGAGCCGCGTAGGACGCGTTAGCCACCTAGCACATAAACGGAATACAGCATACGCGAAATAGGCATTCCGCAGAGGAGACGTTCATCTCACAAGGCGCCCATTTCCGGCGCCGGGGCTCGAGAAACACCCCGGCTGCCGCCGGGTTGGGATTTATAGTGCTTTGGGGTGTTGGAGTAGATGGGAACGGCTTTCTACCCAACCTCCAAAAGCAAGTCTGAATGTGCCTCAGAGGCGTCCTCAAGTAAACATACAAGACTTCCTTGCTTGGTAGAGAACATTGAAGATAACAAAACGACAAAAACCGGTCTCAGACACCGGCCGGTGTACAAAAAGTGGGCGTGCTCCGGCCGGAGTCCTGCCAAGTCCTGACCTGACCAATAAATCCGTAGCGGAGTTCGGCAACCAAGAGATATGTGTAGGTCTACACATCAGCTTCCGGAAGCACACGCGTCGCAGCCATGTATCTTGAATGAGGGATGATCAGAGCTCAGATAGCTAGAGGAACTACCTAGGTATATATGCATATGTGTATGTACTGTCGATAGGTCCATGAACCATTCCTTGACCGCTTATTTTGTGCTTCCCCTCTGTCCAGTGTAAGGTACAGTAATGTATCATATATCACCTAAACGGGCAAGCACCAGTGAAGTTGCCCTGTAACGCTCCGTATGTACATGGATGTATGTTAGCAAACTGCCCCTAGCTATGCATGCGGATAGACCGACGCTCTGGAAGAACCACCCGCCACGGCCCCCCGCGTCCCCCCCGCTTTTCCCCGGAACTTCGGGGACGCATTAGACCCAGGTGCTGTTCAAGGAGAGCAGAACCACCAGACGTGACTGACTACCTGTACTTACCTACCTAGCTAGGTAGGTACTGTATGTATGTGTGAGATAGTACGTAAATAGCATAGGCACCTTTGGTGTATGCAAGTATATATGTACGCACATACATCTAGGTAGTCACTGGGGAAGAAGGGAGTCCGCAACAGGGTCATCGCATCATTGACTCACGGTGGCCATGTGTCTGTTTCTATAGTTGGCACGCCTCTTCCCATAGCTAACACTACGGAGTTCGTGGTGAACGTAATCTTGCATGAGCAGAATGCGCGTTTCATAAGTTGCTCGGCTGCTCTTTGGATCCGCTTCTGCTATGGTACTCCTGGGGAAGCGGTTTTTTAGCAAGCGCTTGTCACGCAAGGGTCTACCTAAGCAGGTGGTAGACAAAATAATCGTCACACCTTACTTTTAACCCCTTAAACATCAACAAAATTATATCAATGCATAAGCCATTTTATGTCTGCCAACTTCAGAATATACATTACTTAATAGGTATAAGCAAATCCACAATATCAACAACACCCTTTTAAGCATTTTGGTTGATTTTCTGCAGTTTTTGCAAACTGTTGCAACGAAATAAGTTGCTCTGAAGGAGTGTGTGGGGGGCGTGTCAATTATTTGTCCAGGGCCTGCTAGATAACTAAACGTGGCTATCCGCTTGAAGGCCCACAAACTGCAGTGATACCTATCGGCGCCTTCACTAAAAGGTAACTGAACGTCGCGAACCCCAACTCTTTTACTGGACCATTCGGTGTCGTCCAGGCGGGGTTGGCCCACTCTTCTAAAAAAAAAAAATTCGTTAGTACTGCAGTTAGTTGGCCTTCACGCGGATAGATCTTCGTGCACTACTAACCATAAGGGTAAATTAAACATCCTAGTAGCGCTACTTATTCAATCTATTAGGACCTAGCGTTCCTAGTACAAATACCGCATTTTCTCGATAAATTCGTCCAAAGCTAATGCGGGGCTACCACAACAATAAGGTAAGTGGCGGAGCCCCTCCGTATCACGTGATTTGCTTATCTCACGTTTTCCTCAAATTGGCTTACGGCCGCTTCCTATGAGCTATAAAAAGAATGTCATAAGGGGTAAAATCGGACCCTAGTGCATTAGCGCAATAGTAGCTTTGGACGAATTTATCGAGAAATAAGGTGCAACATCTAATACAGCCGATGTTGTATCAGTATTTGCTAATATAAGAATTAATTCTTTAGTTTTGCTTATGCTACCCATTAAAAACAATTACGTCCGAACAGCTTTATTCGAAAGCAGTTAAACGACGGAAGTATCTAGGCGGTAACGCTAACGAGATATATGCGTAATAAAGGCGGTATTATATATCCGTAAAGTTAGGGAGCAGAAGCCCCCATTCAGTATGGAGATTAGCGTCGGTGTGGCTCTAAGGAGTACCTGACAGCGACGTATTTATTCGGCCTGATACGCAGTAATGCGCCAAAAAAAAAAAACATTCCGTACGCTAACGCACGATCTTTTTTGGTGGGGGTGTACGGATTTTTGGCGGATTAGTGTACCGACTGGACATATTTGCTGCAATCGCAGATACGTAATTATGTCTGGTTACCTTGGCATTATGGTTTGTATAGCCCTGAAGGTGCGTAATTACGTGTATATGCATTATCACCGGAGAGCCTAGACATTGAAGGTGGGCACTTGGATATGTACAGTAGTTTACCTACATATATGTGGGCAGTATCTACGCAAGACTTCTACTGCCACCACTTGACTTTCGTGGAGACTAGCTGTCACGGTGTCAAGGCTACTAAGGTCAGCTAGCATGAGTGACCAATGGTTCGGGGTAGTTCTGGCTGTCTGGGTGATTTTTGGCTGGTAAATCCAACCGAGGTCCCCATATTTTAGATGCATTTTCACTTTCTAGGTTGGCACTACCTAAATCCGTCGAATCTGTCAAGACTACCGCCGTATCTTTACCCTTTACCTATTAACGCCGCTCTCGAACGGACAAGGTGTACCCTTACTTGATTCGTTGTTTTATTACGTTCTCACCTGTCATCTTTTTGTATCTTGCTTGAGGCTTTCACCTCTCATTCGACTCAGAAGAACAAATAGCTCCTCTGCTCGGTATCTCTCGGCTTTAGCGCCACATCACCCTACAGTAGCTTGTGTCGTCTCCTACCCCTCGGTCTGTCTTCCTTGCCAATCCCTTTACCTGCCGTCCACTACACTAAACACTAGTACACTACTACCTAACTTAACCCACTACATCGTGATCCACGCGCGCCCCCCAACTTGCAAGGCCTTGCATCAGAGAAACCCCTGTACTTCGGGAATCGGTCTCGGCAAGGCAAGCCTAGAGGCAACAGCTCGGGCGATCCACACTATCGCGTCTAGATCTCCGTGGTCCTATTCGATTGCTGCAGAGACCTGTACCGCGTGGAAAACTCGTCGTGCCTTCTCCTGCTAAAGCCTATACCCTGGCGGCGTCATATTGCCGATAAACCCAGCAGATCCGTTGAAGCCCGAGACGCGGACTGCTCCACAGGTTCCTCAGTTACCTTGACTATCGCCCATTATGTCCATCAAGTAGGTCCAGTACTCTCTGTCTGTCTGCTAGCTCTAATCGAGGCTCCCTCCATATGGTCACACTCTCTGCTGTTTGAAAGTAGGCTGTTGTGATATCTGCTCCTACTACCCATCTTGCTCTACTGGGTTGCCAGTGTGCCATGGTATAAGTTCTTCAGGCCCCACGGGCAGATTTTCCCTCTTTCTTTTGATGTTTTTTTCTTCCTGCTTTTTTCTGCGCTATGGATTACGGGCTTCATGATCAACATTCCTCATATATTCGAAGACAAAGTCTCCGTGGCGAAGAGGATGCTGATCTTGATACCAGCTGGGTTATGCTGTCTCGAACGGGCGAGATTGAGCCGTTGCCCAATGAACGGATACTGCATAAGACACGAGGACGAATATCTTTTGAGCTATCAGCTGTAAACCAACAGCCGGGGCCTGCTGCGGCTTTCTCTAGAAAAAGTGACAATGGCACAGCTTATATTACCAACCAGCGAGTGAGTAAGGACGCCATTAGATGTCAGCTCGGCACTGGGCCTGACAAAATTTACCAATAGGTAATATACCTGCCCGCCAAGCCGACCGAAGAGTTCAAATCATTCTCTTCCAAGATACTCGGATGTCAAGATACGCGGACCGACTCATCTTGGTTCGGACCGTGGTATTGGCAAGCGACCGTTCGGCCGGTGCCTGACGGCAACATCCCGTCAGAGGTTACGTGGGCCAGGGTCAAATTAGTATTCAACGACGGAGGTTTCACCGATTTCCAGGCGAAATTCGTGGAGATCAACGGGCGGCTCCACCACGCGGCCCAACTCGCGCAAGAAACGGGGCAGACGAACCTGCTTCAAACGGTTCATGATGAAGAGCTCCCTGAATACAGGCCACGACAGACAGAGGGGGATTCAAGCCAAGCCGAGGCTCGGGCGGTTCGAGAAGCAGACGAAGCGAACCAACGAGCACAAGGGAGCCAACAGGTGCCAGATGAACCGCCGCCGAATTACGACGAAGCTCAAGCTCAAGCCATCAGTATGCGGTTTGATGAGCGGGCACGGGAGGAGGCAGAACGGGAGTGACAGTTCAGTACATTGTTTGCAAAGGAACTTCGTAAATGGCATGTGCTTGGCATAGGTAGCGGGCGTTTCTAGCTCTATAGAGAGTGCGGGTGAAGGCGGGAACATGATACCCTTTTAATGACTACACCCCCCTAGGGAAGGATGGGGTACTTTGTTACTGAGTCGTCCACAGAAGTATCGAGTTGCACCTTGGAGGCGGCACTCGGGCAACGCTTGGAAAGATCTCGGCCCAGCCATGTGAGCTGGTTGTAGAACAGTAACTCCATCGCTGTAAATTATATTATATACCTACCTACGAAGGCAAACTACTGTACATGCTCTGGGGCAACCAAAAGAAAAAGGAAGAACAATACCAACAAAAATTGGAATGGGGATCCCGGACGGGTGACGAACGATCACGTGACTATCGTTCATGATATCTGGGGGCTGCAATTGAGGTATTTTGATTGGTTGCAACCCAAGTAGCTGCTTGCTCTGTAATTTTCTCATATGTTCAAGGTTCCCATCCCCATCGGTCGGCCCATCTCCTATCCCGCGCGCGAGAACTTCTCCTCATTAGCATTCCCCCGTCCACCGACAATAAGCCATCGGCTCCGTGCAGCGCTCGGTTCGACCACCATGGGATTCTGGGATACTGTTACCGATTTAGTCGAGGCGGCAACGCCATGGAGCACCGCCGAAGCCGAAGCCCCTCCGCCCGAGGAGAAGGTACGAAATCCCATCATTTGGCATCTAGTTTCTTGCCAGAGCTCTCCTAGGGCTTCATCTTGTTTTGATATATATTTTCGCTGCATACATCGAGCCAACACTGCCAGCGGGGATAACCTGGGAGCCTCCGGTCTACATGTACTACCGTTCCGAATCCTTAACTTACCGTTTGCTAGGAATCGAGCGAGGAGTCCAACGACGCGCCCGAGGCCAAAGATGGTGATCAGGAAGAAGAGGATGAGGAAGAAGACGAGGAAGAGGTTGTGGATCCCAAGGAGAAGCTCGAGGAAGGTTGGTCACCCAGCTCCCGTTTCCGCATGTCCGATCATGCGGAGCTGGGCCATGGCGAGACGGTTTCGGTCGTCAGATCCTAGCCGATCGGCATTTCTATATACAAGGCTCGTCCCGCAGAGCACTTGCTGATGATTCTGGTCAGAATGCGCAAACTCGAAACAATGCGCTCCCGCCAAGCACCACTATGACGAATGTGTCGAGCGAGTCACGGGCGCCGCCGATGGCGAAGCCAACGAGGACTGTGTTGAGGAGTGTGAGTTAATCACAAAATCCCTACGTGCTTAGGTTTCCTTCAGGCAGCCGGCTGACAAGCGTCTCACAGTCTTCCACCTCGTCCACTGTGCTACTCAATGTGCTGCTCCTAAGCTTTGGTCTCAACTTAAGTGACCGAAAAGCCACCTTGCCAAGGACCGTCGGTGTTTGGCATATACACAGGCTTAGAACTTCTTGGATCCTCGTGCCGGTATAAATATTGGAAGGCCAACCTGGCCAACCACCATCCGAAAGCCTTCCACGATGGTGCTCGCCTACGTAACGTGACTTACGGCCGGGGACGTTGGCACGCCCCAAGTATTCCTGCACTCTTCGCCTCTTGTACCATATTCTGCATCACGAAATAGATTACGCTCCTGAAGCTCGGTTTCTTTTTTGTCCCTTGTATGTAAAGTATGTATCTTACGAGGCATAGAAAGATATTGCTTAGGGATAATGACCAGTAGCACATATGCTTACTTGGGTTATACGGTAGAACTGATATGAGGTAGATGAGGTTCACTAGATAGGCCACATAAGAGCTACGAGAAGGCTATGTTGGGCCAGGGCCGGCTTGGCCTCGATGCAGCATAGGAGCCTTGAAGAGTTCTCAGAGCTCGCGAAGCCACCCTGCGCGAGTTTGCGTAGGCGCGACAGTCGGCCAAGTGGCCCCAGATGCGGTATGCCATTTTTTCGGGGTGTATTCAAATGTACCGTCCTGTCCTCATCTTGGTCTTATGTCGCTGCTCCAGGTATGGACGATTATGTTTTTCTCGTCTACAAATCCAACGGTTCTCACGATCTGCTAACTAAACCTGAAGAATCTGACGGCTCCTCAGCTTGGGCGTTGGGTTGCTCTTATATCCATAGAGTAGCGCCCGATAACAGCCCCTCCCTCTTTTTAACCGAGACGAAGGGCTGATCCCCTAGGCGGCTCATCATCGCACCCGGTGAAATTGGACCTCCTGCGGGTCAGCAGAAAGAGCCTCATTACTTACGTGAGAGCCGTGACCATTTACCGCAAGGAACCCGGCCGCTACAACTTGCCTATGCTGTTAACGGTACACAGAATAAGGGGCATAACCTTAGCCACTGGATCTACCTGACGGTTTTGCTTAGAACATTGATGGGATTTACACTAACTAGGCACAGGTAGGTACAACCTTTGAAGCTCTGTAAGTTCAGCCACACATGTAACGGGGTTATCTTGTCGCAAATACAAGACGGGCCGCCCCCTCACTTCAGACCTCATACACCAGGTAAGACGTCGAGTGCCAAGGTAGCTACTAACTAATAGGTATAGTACTTGCATCTGTGTAATCCGGCAACTTCAACATGACTTTCCCCGCCAGCTTATTTAGGACGTGCTATTACTATCTGCTCCTAGGCTGGTGCATGCTCTCCACTGCCGCTGTAAACCATGCGACTCTTTCCCCAGATCTATCGGGTGGAGGAGATGAAGATCTGAAGTTGCTTTACCAGGTACCTATTATAAGTACCTATATAAGCTAGACACATATATGCACATACGTTGGCCAGGCCTCTTGAAGATCATGCTGATTTTACTTACTTAGGAAGGAGATTATAATTTCAACCTCCGCAAATATCACGTGCAGGTTTAATAAAGTCCGGCACACTCTGGTCCCTCGAGTTGTTCTTTCCACAAGCCTAGGGAGGATGAAAGTAGGGCTACAACGTGGTATGCAACTGTGACGATATATTCCTCGCGGCGGCGTCAACCCCTTATCCGCGACTGGTTACCGGCAATTTGGCAGCACAACCGGTCGTTACTTGGTACTAGTCGGGTAGTCTAGATGCAGGACCCTCGGCTCAGCGCAGTGAATACCGGGCCACGCAATCCAGCCAGGAACCAAAATGGCCGACGGCCGCCAACCCAGATCTTCGGCTACGGCCTGCGCCGAAAATGAACCCGCCGTGCCATATGGGGATGCCGGAGAGAAGGCACAGCCGGGATATGCGCCGGACCCGTTGGGCAGCGACTCGTCCGTGCGAAAGAACGGCCGTCGAACGCTGGTCTCCGACGGCGGCGGGTCCCAGCGCGTTATGTCCCAAGAGGTGGAGAATGCCGGCGATGGGTCATGTGGCCAGGGACGGGCCGATGTTACCGAGTACAAAGTCTACAAGAGGAGGTGGTTCGGGCTCCTGCAGTTGACGCTGCTGAACATCGTTGTGAGCTGGGACTGGATGACCTTCGCGCCCGTCACCCAACATGCCGCCGCCTACTACGGAGTATCCGAGGGCCTCGTGAACTGGCTTTCGACGGGATTTCTCTTCGCATTCGTCGTAGTGGTCCCGGTGACCATCTACACCTTACACCTAGGACCGAAACCATCCATCGCGACCTCCGCCCTGCTGATCCTTGCCGGGAACTGGGTCCGGTTCGCTGGCTCCCACTCGCGCGACGGCGGCATATTCGGCGTCGTCATGTTCGGCCAGATCCTCACGGGCCTGTCCCAGCCGTTCGTACTGAGCGCCCCTACGCGGTATTCGGACCTGTGGTTCACCAACAGAGGCCGGGTGGCGGCAACCGCGTTGCCGAGCTTGGCCAATCCGTTTGGCGCGGCGCTCGGGCAGCTTATTGTACCCTTTATGGTCAACGGCCCGGCGGACATGTCGAATGCTGTGCTATATGTTGCCATCATTGTATGTTTGTCGTGTGTTATATCGCCCTGTCTTATCCAGAAATGCTAATGTGCTCCTTTCAGTCCTCCGTATGCGCTCTCCCGTCATTCTTTATTCCCGCGGCACCGCCCACTCCGCCATCGCCGTCCGGAACAGCCCCGAAGGCGTCCCTCCGCGCCTCGATCCCTCTCCTCCGCTCGCTTGAGGTATGGCTCCTACTAATTCCCTTCTCTATCTATGTCGGGCTCTTCAATAGCATCTCCTCCCTGCTCAACCAAATCATGCTGCCCTACGGGTACACATCGGACGAGGCGGGCATCGCCGGCGCCCTCCTCATCGTCGTCGGCCTCGTGTGTTCCGCCATTACGAGCCCGATCCTCGACCGCACCAAGGCGTACACGTCGGCGATCAAGACCGCCGTCCCCCTCATCGGGCTCTGCTACCTCGCGTTCGTGTGGATGCCGGCGACGCGGGGGCTCGCGGGGCCCTACGTCGTCATGTCGGTGCTGGGCGCCGCCAGCTTCAGCCTGGTACCCGTCGCGCTCGAGTTCCTCTGCGAGCTCAGCCACCCGCTCAGCCCCGCGTTCACGAGCACCGTCGCCTGGTGCGGGGGCCAGATCCTCGGCGCCCTCTTCATCCTCATCGGCGACGCCCTGAAGGCCGATGACGAGCGCGCCGACCTCCCGGGTAACATGCGCGCCACGCTGATCTTTGCGGCCGTCGTCGCGCTCGCCGTCGTGCCGCTGCCGCTTGCTCTGGGCTTGTTCGGGAGAGGCGAAATGCTGGCCATGAGACGCATGAGAATCGACTATGACGCGAGGCGTTAGTCGATCTATTAGAGGGGTGTGGTTACCGGGCCTGGCCGATCGGGATATTCGTGTTGCTGTTGTAGGCGTTTGCATCGCATTCCATGGTTTAACATTGAATGCCGTCCTGGATACACTATATTTCCCTCCCTGTTTATACATATACCTTGGTCTAAATACATACCAGTGATACGACGTTGATATCGCTATGTTAGCAGGCTCCCATACCACATCTACTCGGGGTGTCTGCCTTACACAGCACCCTGATGACCAGTCAGGCTTTCTTGGGCCTGTTGCGCACAATAAATGATGGTGTATTACTATTAGATTACTATGGGGATGGGACCCTGCGATGCTCGTCTAAATCCATACAGATATAAGATACGACAGGAGGACGGTCAGGTGAGGTCAGGTCGGAATAGACGAGCAAACCGTCTCGGCGCCGTGCCTATCTGCATATGTTTACTATAAATTACAAGTCCGCATCATCCACATACTTTAACGGGGCATGGCCCTTCCTGGTCACCTCCGTCCCAGGGCGGTTTCCCACTCCCTCCTCAGCCTCTCGAGCTCGGCCCAACACCTGCGTCCATGTTCCTCGAACCGGGCCCTCTTCTCCTCCGTTAGGGCTACAGCATCCCACTTCCTGCCCTTCGCATTGCTCAAGAGCGCATTCAGGCCCGGGTCCCTCTCGGCCCGGTGCTCGGTAACGGCCTCCTCGAGCCCCGCGACCTGACCGTCCCACCCCCAACCCTCGACCTCGGTCCTCTTGGGCGCAACGACGCGCCCGGAACGCGAGCACGCGGAACCCCACTTCACGCGCGAGGCGTTGCGGGCGTCGAGCTCGCCCTGGTCCGCGAGCGCGAGCCACGCCGGCGCGCAGGCGCCTTCGTACGGCTCCACCGTATGCCAGGGCGATCCGAGCCAGCGTGCCACGTACATGGCGAAGTGGTACCAGAAGAAGAGGAACCAGTTGAGGGGGAACAGCGGAGTGCAGACGATGCCCGGGTGCGAGACGTAGAAGCGGGGCCGCACCATCTGTGTAGCGGACTTCTCGTCCACCACGCGCGTTTCCGCCGAGGAGGGGGGCGCAGATTCGATAGAGAAATACGGCGCAGCGACGGGCTGCACGCTCGGCAGCTCCGCGGTCAGCACGATGATGTCGGTGATGCGCTTGCTGCTCTCGTACGGCGGCTTCCGCACCCGTGCCTGGAAGTCGCCGAGGTCGAGATGATCCTCTCCCGCATCGATGCTGCTGGTCCAGATGACGCGGCCTGGCGGCAGTTCTCCGCCGTCCGGGCGGCTCAACAGCGGCATGAGCTCGTGCGCGAGGAGGTAGTGCCCGAACAAGTTCGCGCAGAACACCTCGGCCAGCTCGGGAGGGGACGATTTCGTCTCGACCCGACGGTCGCCTAACAGTTTCTCTTGATCAAGCACGGCAGCCGGTAGCGCCTCCTTGAAAGATGGGAACGTCGCCGCTTGTATGAGACCGACCGACACGAACTGTCGCGCCAGGCCGGGCCAGTTGAGGCCCGACCAGCCGCCGATACCTGCATTGAAGATGGCAGCGTCGATCCTCGGGATGGGCACGTCCTTGATAGGTCCCTCCGGGCCGCTCAGCTTGCCGCGGACAAGCCGGTCTGCTGCGGCGTAGACGGACTGCAGGTCGCAGAGGTCAAGCTGTAAACCCAGGAAGTGGACTCGGTCGATGGCGGTCTGAGGGTTGTAGTCGGGACCGGCGCGGCTACGAAGCCGGCTGGAATGGCGAGCTGCGTGTTGGACGCGAGCGCGCAACGACTGGATGGTCTCGCGAGACTTCTTGAGGGAACGGGTGGTGGGGATGAGGATCAGGTGGGAGGTGAGAGAGCGCGTGGCAAGGAAATCGTCTATAAGCCGCTGGCCGATGCCGAGACCGACGCCGCTGTTGGCGCCGGTCAACAAGACGAAGTACTGCTCATGGGACGATGCCGCTGCCCATGGTGGAGACGTCATGGCGCCAGGGGGTTATGGACGTACGAGCAGTTTCCCCTGATATAGGTTCTAGCTAAAGAAGACTCAAGGTAGGTAGGGGACGACTATACAGTTACTAGGTAGCCCCCTATCGTGACCGTCTGGCCTGCATATGTATGTATGTATATATCTAAGCTCTGTAGGTAGGTAGAATTCAGGCGGTGGAGTTAGGCGGAATCCCCTGCAAGTTAGACTGCATATCACGGTGACCTTTACAATAACCCCCGCAGTCAGCTTATCTGGCTTGTGCTGTACAACCGGGTCCAATTAATATCCGAACGCTCTCGAATTTGAACCAAAATAATTATAAAAAATCAACCACTTATTCAATATCTACATAATTATAGGTATATATACTTTAAAATAAGTGGAATTATTATATAGTACAAAGATACGATTTTTTTTACGTATTTACGATTTGAAATAAGATTAAAAGGGATTTTTTTAGCAAATTTTAATAATAAAACATTACATAGTTTAAATGTTATTAATAAGATAGTTCTGTAAATCGTATCTTTCCTTAAAGATTTACGTTATACTAGAATATTCGTAATATTGATTACTATTTATTTTTTTGTATATTAGTATTAAATCGCAATATAAAAAAAAACTAAAAAACTTTATAATAATTTTACGAAATCTTATTATATTATAATAAAACTTTCAACCACGGTTTAATACCGGTAAAAGTATATAAAGTTTTTTATTTTAATAAAGCTTATATATTATATAAACTATAGTTTTTAATATAATATTAACAGACTAATAAAAATTTTAAATAAGTACTTATTAAGTTATATATACTTTAATAAAAAATATTGATATATTTATCTATTAAAAGGTAATTTTATTTTTATATTATATTATATAAATGCGAGGTTAAGTAGGTCCGAGCTTCATTTTCCCAGCTGAGCTAATATAGGAAATTACTACGCGATATAATTTCTACGATAGATATTATACCTAGTATCTTTGAACATAATAACTTATCAAATAGTTTTTACAGTTAATATTATTTAAATAGTAACTGAATATATTAATATATTTTATATTCAAGTTTTGAAAGAAAAATAGTAGAATTTATTATATCGTACCTAGCTAGTTTTCCATCTCTTACGTCTTTTATATTTGAAGATAATATATATACCGAATTTCAAAAATTTATATGTTGTGGTTGTTGCGTTAGTAGCTTTTAAAATTTTGAACTTGGTCGAATTTGCTTGTCCGGAGATTAATTAGACCCGATTTGTACATCCCGGTCGGGTCGGCAGGAACGGCTTGGAGAAAGGAAGGAGTATTTAGGGAGATCTAGATGAGGTCCGCCCCCTAACTGAAGGGTTTGAAATTACACATACAGGGCTTGGCAGCCGGAATGTTCGTAACCCTATCGCTATCCATAGACCTCTTTACTACTGTGTGAGGTTTTCCCCATCCCAGGCAGCTTTATCAGCCTTACATAGGCACCTACAAGAAATAAGTGGTACTCAGTCCTCCGCTTTCGATTTCTCACCCCGAGTATCTCTCGGGGGCAAACCACAAAAACCTCCTTACCCTCGATTTTAGAGTTCCATATTGCGAAATTTCTTTTTAAAAAACGTGTCACCAGCTTGCTAGCAAACACCATTCTCCCGGCTTCCGTACTTCTACAGTATCGTAACCCCTGCTTATCTATCGACCCGCATCTGCTTACACGGGACCGCGTTGGGTTTACCTCTACGACCAGGCGTGCAACTCGAAATTCTTATTATTAAAGTTCTAGAGCCTCTTCAGACATCTTTCATCCCGGACACCCGTCATTGCGACATGAGCAAGATGCTCACCGACGAAACGATGACCTGGTTCGCTCAAGCATTCCAATCAGGCACGGTGCCCTCTGAAAACATTTGGGTGGTCATCGGTTGGATCTCGTTTTTCTTCGTAGGCTTCTTCTTCTTCTTCCTCTTCTTTTTTGACTTTGACCATTTTCTTCTTCTAAGTAATCACCCAACTTCGTGACTAACGGAGTGGCTCGCTAGAAACTAGTCAGCTTCGCTGTCGCTGCGCCAATGCTTGCATTGATCACTTTCGACTTTTTCCTCTGGCTCTGGAGATTAAGCCGACCGCAGCCTCGTGCATCTAAGATTGCGCGACCGGATACCGTCGTACGCCCGGAGAAACCAAGCAGTCGCAATCGTGTGCACCAGTCGGCGAAAACATCCAGCTTCGCGACACCCCCCCTCACAGATGAAGTCAGCAATCAGAGGCGCACGGCCTACACGAGCACCACCTCTGAATCCTGAACCAAAGTTGCCGTTTCAATGATAACAACACATGGCATACCGTCCGTAAAGAAACGCCTTGAAGGAACACACGATGTCATGTCGTTTTCTGCATTTCTACCTAGGACATCTGAGACAGAACTTTTAGCAAATCACTTGTTACACCCATCGCCGTTACCTCTCCTCCGGCGCCGGCGCCTTGGATGATCAGCGGGTTGCTTCCGTACCGCTTGGTATAGAAGCTGATGATGTTGTCGCTTCCCTTAAGAGCGGCGATGGGGTGGGATTTGTCAAATCTCTCGAGTCCCACCTTGACTGCCTTGGTAGCCATATCGATACTTCCTACAAACCGCACGACCTTGCATTCGTTCTGAGCGGCCATCTTGGTCTCCTCCATCTGTGAATCGAATTCGGGCAGTCTCTGTAAGAACTCGTCCCCGCTCGAGACGGACTCGAGTTCTTTGGGTATCAGGCTCTGTACGGGGAAGGAGGTAGGTGACTCGACTGGGAGACCAGCCAGTCGGGCGAGGATTGTAAGCTTTCGTGCCACATCGAGGCCGTTCAGGTCATCCCGGGGATCCGGCTCTGTATACCCCAGCTCCTTTGCCTTCTTCACCTCGGCAGACCATTTTCCACCGGAGCCCTCGACGGGAGCAAACGAGTTGAAGAGAAAGGACATGGTGCCGCTGAAGACGCCCTCGATCTTAGTCACCTCATCTCCAGTATCCACTAGGTCCTTGAGCGTCGAGATAACGGGGAGGCCAGCGCCAACGGAGGACTCATGGTAGACCTTGGCCCCAGAATTAGCAGCTGCGGCAAAGATATCCTGCCACAGCTGGTAGGAGCCTGAGAAGGCCTTCTTGTTAGGAGTGACGATGCTGATACCGCGGCTCAGGAAGGCAGGATAGCTGTCTGCCACGTCTTGAGAGCTTGTATTGTCGACAAGGACGACCTTGGACGGGGCGCCGGACAGGTACTCAACGATCTGTGGAAGCGGCAAAGGCGCTTCGGTGGAGGCGGCGAGGTCTTGTAACAGACTGCTGGTGTTTAAGGTGTAGTCTTTGTTGTACAAGGCTTTCTTGCTCGTGGAGATGTAGCAGAGATTGAGCGTAGGATTCGGTCGTCGTGCAGCCAAGGCCTCGAGCTGTGAGAGGAAGCATTTGCCGACGCCTCCAGCACCTGGTTCCAAGCCAAAAAAGAGATCAGTTGCCCGAGGCCTTTAATAGAAAACTAACTTTATTTGTGTCATCGAAAAAGCCTACCTATAATGGCAATATTGACCTGCTTAGCTGCCGACATTTTGGGTCTCAACTGTGGCTATTACCTCCCGGAGGATAAGACAAAGAGAAGATTGATGATCTTGAGCACAAGTTGCTTAGAAGTGAGTGTGTCTTATACCTTTAGATACCTAGGTAGATGTAGATAGGGTACATAGGGTAGTTCTTCAACGTTGCGAACATGAGGAAGCCTCAACTTCAGGGAAACCTTGGGTAAAGTATGTAGGCATGATTAAATTCAAACGTGGGGTAATTTCTCACCTCTGGTTCAGCGCCGATCGCGGGGCATTTTCAGGGGCACAGGGTGCTAAAACGACAGCTGCCGGTGGCCATACGCAGCAGCGGACGAGGCTGAAGCTTTCAGTGAGCCTTG
The DNA here is from genome assembly GCA_004155035.1 of Monosporascus sp. 5C6A. Classification (NCBI taxonomy): domain Eukaryota; kingdom Fungi; phylum Ascomycota; class Sordariomycetes; order Xylariales; genus Monosporascus; species Monosporascus sp. 5C6A. The sequence continues at coordinate 223,405 of QJOB01000003.1, read as the reverse complement.
GCAGACAGTAGGAGGGCAAATTAAACGCAAATCTGCGATATTCCTGCAAGACCCTATTATTTCAAAATGTCGTAACTGAATAAAGAAAATGGTATAAAAGTGCACAGTTTATGGTATATTAACTTTGGTCATTACTAACATTTAGTAACGTAATTAAACTTTTTAAGAAAGTGCAAAGGTTATATTTATATAGTATTGGCATATTACACATTTTACAAGCTACATAATTACGAATGAAATTACGTCAATTCCTGTGTTTAATAGTTAATTCAATTTTTTTTCCATAGTGATATGTTTTGGTTTATAACTGCCACTTTGCTTTTATTTTTGCATACTGGATAGAATTCCACACTCTCAACTTCTACAAAGACATACCTACCTCGGTGGGTAACATCATAACATCATAGTATACCTAACCTTACTAGAAAAGGCCTCCCAAACCTCCCTTGCTGCGATATAATGCCACAAGATCCGCACCTCTACGGGCAGCGACCCGCCAAGAAACAGAAGAAGGAGATACCGCTCTCCAGCTCTCTGGCCTTTACCTCGCAGCTGACCTCGCTCCTCTCCGCCCCGTCCTCCGCCTCCACCTCCTCGGGGCGCGCCCGGCCCTCTAGGCAGAAAGACGACATATTCTCGGTAAAAGCGAAGCGGAAGAATCCACCCAAACACCACGGAGATGGGGAGGACGCGACCACCACCGCGCCGTCGGCGTCCGAGCGGCCTCTGAAGCTCAAGAACCCCCACGGCACCGAGGAGGAGCTGCAGGACTTCCAGCGCGCGCGGCGCAACATGGAGGAGAAGGCTCGCCTGTACGCCGCCATGAAGAGGGGCGACTACCTCGCCAAGGACAACGAGGCCGCGCCCCTGGTGGACTTCGACCGCAAGTGGGCCGAGAAACACCCCGACGGCGATCCCAACCGCGGGGACTCCAGCTCGGGGTCCGACAACGAGTCCTCCGCGTCGGAAGACGGTGGTGCCGGCGGAGGGGAACTCATCGAGTACAAGGACGAGTTCGGGCGCACGCGCAGGGGCACGCGCGTCGAGGTCCAGCGGCAACAGCGGCGGCAGGCGCGCAGCCGGCTCGGCGCCGCGGAGCTCGAGGCCATGTCGGCGCGTCCCGTGGCGGCGGCGCCGGATGTCGTGATACACGGGGACGTGATCCAGAGCGAGGCCTTCGACCCCGAGGCGCGCGACGCGGAGCGGATGGCCAACCTGGCGGCGCGGCGGGACCGCACGCCGACGCCGCCGCCCGACGCGCACTTCGACGGCCGCGCCGAGATCCGCACCAAGGGCGTCGGCTTCTACCAGTTCAGCGCCGCCGAGGAGGACCGCCGCCGCGAGATGGAGGCCCTGCGCGCCGAGCGCGAGAGCACAGAGCGGGCGCGCGGGGAGCGCGGGTCCGAGCGCGAGAGGAGGCGCCGCGAGATCGAGGAGAGGAGGCGGCGGATCGGCAGGGCCAGGGCCGAGAAGCTGGCCGATAGCTTTCTGGACGGACTGGCGGGGGAATTTGGTAGTAGCAGTGGAGGCGGTGGCGGCGGCGGCGGCGGCGGCGACGATGGGAAGCCGAAGAAGAGCGATGAGGGAGCGGAGTCCGGCGTTGAGGAGAAGGCGGAAGTCTCGGGGAGGGCGCAAACGGCCGCCGAGAAGGGCTACCAGTGAATCAGCGCCGAAGTATTGGTTTTAAGTGACAGATGGTTGGTGGTAATATACCCCCAGTTCTCACAACTTCGACAGTAGAACAAAGATACCCCTTTCTTTCTCGGAAAACTTACTATATACACATGCGATCCGGTGAGGAAGGGCGGGGGAAAAGGACAAGAAAAAGTGAATCTTTGATGCTCGTTCCATATACAGCACTACAAGGAAGTCACGAGTATTTCAAACAGTTAGATACGCTACCAAGGTGTATATAATGCGTGCAGGTAACCTATGATCACGGGATGGTTCCAGTCCCCATTCCAATATAGTCCAGTCCGGCCCGATCCGTTCCCTGCTGCTAGCTTATATAGCCGTTTAAGTACAGTTGGAGCTGCAAATTGACTTCAGACATGTCCAGCTACATCCTTATCCACGCCGAAGAGCTGCAGCCCTTTTTAGGACTCGTTGAGCAGTCATTCTTCTCTGTACCGCCTTGAAAAGGACAAGTCGGTAGCTAAGCCAGCCGCACGCCCCTCGACGCTGCTCGAAAAATGCGACCGAGGGGCGCGTTACCGAAAGATGATGTACCACCATGATGCGTGACTCGTAAGCGTAAGCTGTCGGAAACATATAAGGGCTAGTATACCAGATCACGTGCGGGCCAAACGATGCGGTAAAAGATCCCTCCCCCCCAAACGCCAGCCACATTTTGTTCCAGAACTCCAAATAGGTAAACCATCTCACTGCCATGGATACAGATGAGCAGAAGCGCAAGCCGAACAACAAACCTCAACAGGTTTCGTGGATATATGTGGGGATGTGATAAGAGCTTCGGTTGAGGAAGAGGCTGTGAGGCGAGGCTGCGGCATCGCACGTTTATGCGGCCTGTGCAGCAGGAGATGACGCGCGTCAAACCGGATGTTCTGATCAGGAGACCCTCTCCAACGCCAAGGTATGGCACAGAGAACCGGCGAAATTTCGAGCGAGTTTAGTATCCCAAATTCCGTCCTAAACAACAATTACATGTGAGATGGCTCCTCAAACGCCCAGAATATGCTATCTCGTATAAGCACCATGCGCAAGCAAAAATGTTCATCTTCGTCGTGGAGAAGAAGAGTTTGTGTGGCCTACTCGGCGACACTCATGTGAGCCACCAGAGGCAGCCACAGTCGCTCATGTTTTCGCTAGAGCTTGAACCAGAGCTCGAGTCGGAGGAATCCCGTTTCGTTTTTTCATAGCTAAGCTCTTCTTCCGTTTCCTTGATCCTGATTTGGACCTCGTTCCCGTGCTTGTCCAAAACGGGTATGGTGTTACCATCTGAGAGGATTTCGAACTGGCGGCACCAGGGATCGACACTAGCAAATCCCGGTATGCGGCGCTCCATGAGTTTGACGACCCGTGGGTACACTTGGGCATTTTCAGTCGGCGTTGGAGGCGGGTCAAAATAGTCCACCGTAGAGGACGCTGGCATGGAGGATGTCCGAGTCGAAGTTCTCAGTTCGCCCTTGTCCGCAGGTCCTTCGCTGCCATCCGTCGGTTTTGGTCGAGTCGACGCAGACTGGACGGTACGTGAACTTGTGGTGCTTGGCAATACGCTATTAACGCGCTCGTAACTATTGTTCTGAGTCGCATAGATATATGTCTCCAGCAACGTACTTTCCCAATAACAAACCCAAGGCTTCTCCCCGGGTTCGGCAACGCCTTTTCTGTGGACATCGCCGCCGAATATAAAGTCACGCCGGTTAAATCGCTTGGCATTTGACAGGTTGCCATCAGCTTCAAGATACTCTTCCGGAATGATGACGGTCTTGTTGTAGAGCGTCTGGAAAGACCATGCAGGACCGCGGTCCGGCTCAAGAGAGTCCTCGACGAGTCGAAGTTTTAGGGGATTGCTTGTGGAGGGAGGCTGCATGCCATAAGCGTAGACGTTTTGATCCAGCGTACTTGCAGCGTTATACGAAAACTCGAACGAGTAATTTGACGTCTCTGGTTCGCCAGGTCTCGGCCTAACAGTCAAGCATAGCTCCGCATACAGGAGATTGCAGTTCCAAGCCCCGGTTTGGGTTGGGTCGTCGAAGCACACGTCTGGCGAACGTTGCAGCATGAGCGGCATCTGGTATGTGCCCTCGACCAGAGGGGGCAGGTCAGGCGGAACGGTAGTTAGCGGTTGGAAATCGTAGGTGAACGTCATCACAGACGGAGACCTATTAATGACGTTAGCATGACCACGGATGACTGCAAGACCGGCGTTCCCTACTTTTCCGAGTCGTCGCTCAGTTTAGAGCCGACAACGGTTCCCAGGACCGCTCCGATCACCCCTCCCAGCAGCACAAGGACAACTACCACCAACCCGATCGCCCAGCATGGAACGACACCCCAGATCCTTTTCCTCGCCGCCGCTCGCCAACCCGCCCGGCCCTCCTTCTCGTTCGCAGCGGTCAAAGCGGCCGTGTTGATTTCGTGATGGCTGGCCTCCGATCCGAAGCTCCGTACAGATTGCCGAGCCATCGGAGAATTGGCAACGTCTAACTCGTCTGTCGAAGAGAACTCGGGATTCCTAGTGGCAAGTCCGATACCACCAGCACCAGGGATTGGTTGCATGTCCTGAACGGTAACTGGTTGCGGCGTCGACATGCCCAAAGCCTTCCGTTGGTACGCCTCCTCCGGATACCGGGTGTAAGGCGGAAGCTGTTCCGTGTGACCGTCGGGACCGATCAAGTCGGCAGCATCTTCGCCATCGGGACCTAGCCTCCTCTGGTAATTGTCGACGGTGCCGGGAAACCCTACCGGAATGGTGTTGGGAGTTGTCTGACCTTCTTCTACTTCTGGAACCATGGTCTGAGGATACATGCCGTACGGATGAGTCGGACCGTGCGGGCCATTGTACGACCGCTCAGATACGGGCGCAGTCGACGTAGTGATCAAACTGGCAGTCCTAGCAAGCCTTACGTTCTGCTGATACATCTCGTAGGGATGAGATGGACCCGGGAGATTTTCATTCGTCACCGCGTCCGTCCTAGAGGATCGCGAGGTTCCTGGCACACTTGCCACACTTGTCACTCTCGCCGGGGCGCTCTCATTTGCGACATCTACCGAGGGGCGATCTCCATCATGTCGCAAAGTAAGGGATTCCCGTGGGCGATGTCCTTTCGAAACACTGGACGGTCGTGGTGATTCCATATGGGCGGGCAAGAATTCGGGGTTTGACGGGGTGGCGGCACTGGGACCAGGGGCACCATGATTTTGAGTGGCTTCAGCGGGTCGGAAGCCATCCGATATTCCCATGGCCGCTGCCAGAGCATAACTGTCGTCGTCGCCGCCGTCGCTATCGTGCTCGTGGATACCAGACAACCGAGCAGATGCCCTCAGAGAGCTGGTACGGTCCACTCCGGACGACTTATCATGGTTGGCACTGCCCATATTGGGGGGCCTGGTCGCGGTCGGTTATCGATGAAGAGGTCGGAGAGAATTAGGTACTGAGGCTTTGCAGCACCAGCAGCGTCGGCCTGACTATCAATAACCTCGGCCCATGAAGGTCATGGAATACCGGCGATTGAATTGAGAAGGGACCAGCCTAATCAAGGAAAACACTTCAGGGTTTCATTCGGGGACGCGACGTCGTGATAGAGTTGATTTTTAGGGTATATTCGCGATTGCACGATGGCAATGGGGGCCGTGGTTCGTTCTCTGGATTCCGGAAGATGGATGTATGTTTGCAAGTTGGGGAAAGGATCAGACAGGACGGTGAGACCACAATGTTCAGTGGCTGTGTGTCCTTGGTATCCATATCAAGACCCATATTTGGCACTGATCAGGAAACAAGAGAGCGCTAGCGAGTTTCGGACTTGTAAAGTCTTGGTGTGGTCTTGGGAGAGAGAATAATTAAAGAGAGGGCCACTGGCCTCTGGCAGACGCTGCTTGCAAAGGGTGGTGCACAGTGCCATCGAAAATCTTGGCGGACTGTCTCATTACCCCACCGCCGGATTCCAATGGTCAATCGGCATTGGATACCCACTGTATTAAAGTTACATACCTCTTGGTTTCTAGCGGTACGCACTACGTTCGAGGTTAGGTAGGTACTTACTTACCTTAACAAGGCTTTAGTTGGTGCGTGCATTCGCTAGCATTAGAATCAATACATTGAGACCCAAAAGCTCCAAACTGCAGCCCGAGTGCGCCATGCATCCGGAACTTGGCCAACATATATACACCAACATAGGTAACTGGACTTCAAAATCACTACATGTATAGCACCTCATCTTCTTACAATTGGATTGCCTTTAAATATCAAAGAATCACGTTGACTACGAAGTCATCCATAGCTATCCAGTAGGTACAAGCTTTAGTAAGGTTGCACTCGTGCACACATTGGATTGAACATGCCGGCATTGGATGCTTCATGGGTACTAGCAGGGGTATCGTGATTGGCTCAATTAGTGTTTCGCAGGAAACCATTGTTTTTCAGCAGCAACAGCTGGCACCAGGCAAAGCCCCAGCAATTACTCCAGCATTCGCGTGGCCATTCTACATCAACGCTACTACAGTACCGTACTACCTGGGCACTGGTGCGACCATCCCAACCTTCTTTAAGGTTATCTTATTGTGCCTTAGGGCCTGTGCAGCACTCCGCTTACCAGTTGTCCCGAATAGACAGGGCGTGCATGATCTACACGTGTATGACAGTAGGCCGTCGTGCGCTCGTAACCGTCTAACTGCCCGGAGCGCTTGGTTTGGACGGGAGATCCCACTTTTAGCTGATGATGAACTCACTTCCAGACGGATAGACATAATGAACCGATAAAAAGGGACTATGCGGAAGGATAGATACCGCCCTCGGAGCGTCAAACATTCCCATATTGGTACCAAAAGTACGGAGTATAGGGATCACGTATCGAGGTTTGGCCCGAGGTCTCTGTCTATTAGCCTGCCGGCTGCTTCCTCGGGCTGCCCGGGTCACAAGCATCTTTGGGCTCGTGGGTGAACCCACGCACAAACCGTACGTTAATGAACATGTGAAGAGTATGCGAGGTTCCATAGGTATCCTCATTCCAGCTCGCCGGCCCCCGCCTGCCCTTTGCCGCCATTTCCCTCGGTGCTTACATAGTATAATGCGTCAAGGCCACCCAGACCTTTTGCAGCTTTCGGGAATACGGCACCGCCTTGGCAGGAGACCAGGAGGTTCGCAAGCCAGAAGCCAGCTCACCCCCGTTCGAACCCTCGACTACCGTCTCGGCTATCTCGATTAGAGCAGGACGCCACTGCTGCAAATAAAATCGATCAAAAAGGGAAACAGAAAGAAACCAAGGGAGGGGAAAGCTGCCTGTGGGGTTTCTTCGAGGCCGCCCACAACTTGAGCAGTTTGCGATTACTGATTTTCATGACAACAACTTCAGAGAAGGATAGCACCTAGTAGGTATACATATGCGCCTACTTTGTATAGCTTCTTCCACACGTAAGTAGGTACGTATCCAATAGGGCATACAGCCACTGGGTACAGTGCGCGGGCTCTGGTAGGGTCGGGGAATTAGGATTGCTTTTATTAATAGATAACGACCTAACCATAGGGAACCCGAGCAACCACGAGCATTGGCACCTCCAAATTACGGAATGTGAAGTCGGTGGCTGTTGTCCTTCTTATTAAAACTACATGCATGAAGGTGCCGACATGTATATATTAACCGATTTCGAATGATTGCAAAATGGTCTGCAATCATGTCATGGCTGAGGCCAAACACTTTCTCTTGCCTCAAGCCGCACGAAGATCCGACGTCGGCTGATGTTATTATATCCCGTACCTCTCACGTCCCTGAAGATCCGAACAGAAATGAATTAGTCCAGCATCCTAAAGGGAAAGAAATTCAACTACTTAAGAAGTACTCACTTAGCCTCAAGAGCTGCCGTTCGATAAATCTCACTTGGGGTGCCGAATCGCACATCGGCTGGTGACTCGTACTAGGTCAGAAGGACACCGTTTTATAAGGGCCCTGGTTAAGGAGTAGATGTAACCGATCAACAACAAGAAGTATATCACAAGTGTCGACCATTCGTCGATCAGGCCGAACAAAAACATCCCTGTCAGGTATTCTCTACGTTCCGGGCTAGCGTTATTGCTATATTGAAGTTCTAATTAATTTATGTTTTTACATGATTCTCTATTGGAGTTTAGATATCAACTCACTTTTTTTAAAATTGAAGAATCGCATTTTTCTAGGTTTAATTAAAGTTGATTAGTTATAAATACCTAACTAGGGATGTTTAACTTAGATACGATGTAGTATACAGCAAGGCAACATTCAGATTCTATGGGCTGGAAATGTATTCTGCTAGTAGCAATCCATCGCTAAAACGCGACTTGGCGCCCTAAGTGAGATTTATCGAACGGCCGCTCTTATAGGCTAAGCGAGTAGTACATGGATTAAGCACATGCACCTAAAGAACAAGATACGGGATTGCTGATGTAATATATTCTAACTGCGCATTAGCAGCCCTATAATGCAAATTTTTGGATCCTACATACATAGATACTGTATACTTAAGTAGCATATTCCCCACAGCCGAAAACCTCCATTTACTGGGTGCCTTGAACGCTCTACTGGCTTTGTGCATGCATATATCTCGCTGTCATTTTATCTCTATAATACTACTTCACGATGAAGACAGTTCTTCTGCGTACAGACCTACCTGCTATCGACGTTCTATGTCGCAACACAACCAGGTTGTGTGACCTATTAATCGTATGCCCAATCACACCCATTATCCTTCGAAAAATTCGATCTTGCCCTTGGCCGTGTGAGTAGATAATGGTAGATCCAACAATTAGTAGAGATGTATGCGTATGATGGTATCGTAGAACGAGTGGGACGAGGTGGGAATTCCAAACAATCCTGATGTCGTCCGAGCGTCTGTCTAGGTCCGTGACTTCTAACGTAAGTACATCTAAAACGTTGTATACCGTTAGGGCAGGGAGCGCTCACAACAATGTCACCACTGTTTATGACGCTTTTCAAAGTCTCCTTGAGCATATACCTACCTAGGTATACTTCATTTTTGTAGCACTGGGGGTTGTTAGAATCTCGGTGTCCATAATCCTGTTCCGAGGCATATCCCTCAAGGTAGCAAAAAATAGTCGCAACAGGAGGGATCTCACGCGATATACAGTGGGGGTGCAAAAATAACGCAAATCGCCCCGCAGCCACATTTCCACCACTTTAACCTCCCAACTTCATTATAAGTTATTCTCTTTAATTTCTAGTTAATTGCTTAGAAACTTGGAAACCGTATACTTTATTAACTGGCGATTTAAGGTATATATCTAGTATTTTGTGTATTATCCTTTGGTTTTGATAATCGTTTCGATCCGTTGCGGTATGGAATCCATAAGCTTATTTATAAGGTTTATTTTTAATTTAATCCAAACCTTCTAAGTTACGTTACGAAGCTTTTCCAAGTTAGCTTTTAATCTAAAAAGAAAGGCTAGCATTAAATCCATCTTGGTAATTCGCTTTTTTAAGGTAGATTAAAGGTTTTCTATAAGGTTTAAATTAAGGCTATATGGAGGCCATTTTAACTGGGGAAACCCTATATTTTCAACCCATTCTCTTGCAAAAAGGGATGTGTATATAGGGGCATTGTTTTGCATAAAAATGACTCCGGGTTCGAGGAGTGTAAGGAGGTATTCGTTAAGAACGTAAATGTAAATATTGCTTGTAACGCCGCCGCAAGGTGAATTAGGGTTTCTATTTATGGGGATTAAGTTACTTTTTATTCCGTAACGAATTCCTGCCTAGAATATCTGCGAATATCGCGTAAGCTTAATTTTTCTTTGGACGTATCGAGGATTTATAGTTAAGGAACTTAAGTTGAAAGCCAGAAATTAACTGTTACGTAAAACGTTAAGCAATAAAGTTGGTGGGTTAACCTTACCTTTCGGTCGAAATACCCATTTATTTTTTTCCCTGGCGCTACGGGCTACGTTATATTTGTCTGTAAATAACACCTACCTCTAGAATTCAAGCGGCTTATCCCGATGTTTTAAAACGAAGCTATATCGTTATACGGCGTAAACTTCGGTAAAAAATAGTTTCCGATATATAAGATAATACATAATCCTTTCGGTTTTAAAAAATCGTTATAAGGTCTATCTTAAAACACAAAGGACGTAATTTTTAATTAAATGGAATATTAAAACAAAAGGATTTTTCGATATAACACGCAATAACACCCGTTTATTTTGTTTAAAAAGGATTTTGTAACGGTTACGGTTTTTGCGATTAACACCCGGATTTTCGAAGTTAAAGCGGCGGCATACCTTATATACAAGGCTTGGAAACACTTCTTTGCGATCTGTAATTTCGGGCGCTTTTTGACCTGCCAAACGGCTTGCATAAATTCTGTTTTTCGTACGAGGCGTTGTATGTTTTCCCTTAATTTTTGGACTTTTTTTAAATATTTTAGCCATTGTTAAAGTTAAAAGATGTTATAGATGCAATGTTAAAGTGGAAGAATTATGTGGTGCGGGGAAGATTTTAGCGTTTTTTTGCACCCCCACTATATACATATATATACATATATATATGTGCAAAAATAAATCGGGTCTAAATTCGTATTTGCAAGCCCTATTCGCGTAAAGCTGAATAGAGCGATTGATAACCCATCAGACGATCATATCTCAAAACCTCGTACGCACTCTGTGACGGCTGGGCTAGTTAACCAACTATTAAACCTAGTCGTACGGGTTTATGTTAGCAGTGGTACTGTGGGAAACTGAGCAATAACGAAAATATTAATTACGTCTGGTAATATCAAATAACCAAGGGTAATCTGGGTAATTAAGTTGTAATTATAAGCTAGTGCTATCTAAAATTATTAAAAGTTAATAAATATATTTATATATTGGTAAGGTTTTAACGGAACATTCCTGGATTGCTAAACTTGTTAGCGATTTTAATGCTTTCTGGATCGCTAGATTCGCCAGCGATCTTAATGCTCCTTGGATTGCTAGGCTCGCCAGCGATCCCAATGTTTTTTTACGTGACCGCGTACGTGACCCGTGTTGGAGAATCCCTGTCTTAACCGTCCGTGGAGGCCAAGATGTGTTAGGTTATAATACGATTTCTCCCTTTCCAAATCTTCGTTTCGAAGATTGTAAGTTTTTCTTTTTTTGTTTTTTAATGCGAAAATGGTTAATAAAATTCAGAAATTTGCCAAACCTTTTTTTAAGGTAAAAGCCGAATAACGCAACAATTTGTTTTCCGTTATATTCTTGGGTTTTATTTAAATAGTTTCTTGTTTTTATTATAAGCGTCGAAACTTGGTTTGTAAGGTTTTTAAGGCGGACTTTTCCCGCTGTTTTTCGTATATCCGTTACGATTAAGGTAATTGTAACGTACGGGGTCTAAGTTTTGCGTAATTTCAAAAGATTGCCTTTTAATATAAAAAATTGGAGGAAGAACTTGAAGCTGTTATGGAAGCCGAAAAGCTAGTTAAAGCTCGAATACGTCGAATTTGGAAACAAAAGAAAATGTAGCATGATAGAATGATGAAAGCTGTAACACGGGGTATCGACAACCTTAAGGAGTTGGAACGACTGGAACGTGATGAGGCGGGGGAGCAGGAACTAGAGGTTTCTGTCCTAACAGCGCAATCCTCCGCTCCGGCCGACTGGTTAGGCGTTACCGCCGTTAACTGGTCCATTGTGGACGACGTGGACTGGGGTGCGCTTATAACTGGTTCCGGCGTTGTTGGTGAAAGTCCTTTAGAAGGCGTTGGGTATTTATAAGGTTCTTGGCGGGCTCCTAGGTATTTTCGGAGTTTGGGTACTTTTTCTATTTGATTAGGTACTGGGTAAATCCATTTTTTTTGTGTATATTTAGGATTTTCTTTATTTCGTATACTGGTACATCTTCTTCCGTTTCGTTCTTTTATTCTGTATTAACTTTAATAGTGTTTTCTGCTGATTTAAGTAAGGAAATATGAAAGACTGGATGGAGTTTAACTTTCGGTGGTAACTTTAATTTGTAATTGTTTTTTGAGATTTTCTTAGCGATTTTGTATGGGCCGATATATTTAAAGTTTAACTTTGATTTGGGCGTTTGGTTTTGATGTTTTTAATAGTTAGGTAAACCATTTTTCTTTCCGAAAAAGTTGGTTTTTTTAACCTTTTTTAGTTGTAATATTTTTTTTATTTAATTACGGACAAATTCGAGTTTTGTTTTTATTTCTGCGTGTAATTGTTTTAGTTATTCCGATATCAGGATAGCTTTAATATTTACCGGGCCGTCGTTACGTAACTTCTTATAAACTTCTGGTATGAAACCGAAATTGGCATTTGCTGGGATTATTTTAATGCTTTCGTGATGGCTGGTGTTATAGGCCAACTGGGCCACTGGTAATTTTTTAACCCAATTGTTCTGTTCGTAATTAACGTAATATCGTAGGTAGGTTTCGAAAGTTTAATTTAAACGTTTTATTTGCTTATTTGTTTGGGGTTTAAACGTGCTAAATAATTTGTGGTTTAGGCCAATTTATACCATTAGGCCCTGCCAAAACTTAAAGGTAAACGTAGTTTTTTTATCGGATATAATTTCCGTTAATAGGCCATGTACGTTAAAGATATGTCGGAAAAAGATATACGTTATTTATTTTGCGTTCGTGTTTTCGAGGTATAAAAAAAAATAAGAAAACTTCGTAAATCGATTTACGATAACGAAAATACTGTCATAATGTACTCCTATCGCTGGATTTTCGGATAAAAAAAGTTTGGTAATGAAATTTATGGTAATCGAATCCCATGGTCGCTGTAAAACTGGAAATGGTTGCAGTTCCCCATATGGTTTATGCTGTGGAGCCTTAGCTTTGGCGCAAACGTCGCATTGTTTTTTAACTTTCTATACTGCTGTTTTCATTTTAGGAAAGTAATAGGTACGTTATAGTCGTTTTAAGGTTTTGTAAATCCCTGGATATCTATAAAGTGGATGTTGATATATATCTTATATTAAGTTTTTTTGATATTTCTTTAGAACTTGGATTCTGTTTATTTTCTGCTTGTCGGGTAGGTTATCGTTATATTGTTGAATTTTCTGATATAAGTTAAGGGGTATTATCCTAATTGTTATAATTTGTCGTGATTTAAAGTGTTTTTTTGGGGTGATATTGAAGATTCTATGGCTGACCTTAACCAACTTCTCCTTTAGGTCGAGTCGTTTACTGAGAACGTCTGCTTTGCCGTTTTCCGAACCCTTTTAATATATAATAACAAAATCATATTTTGCTAATTCCTTTACGTAACGTAATTGTTGTTCTGTAAGTTTTCGTATAATAGTAAAACGGGTAAGGTTTTTGTGGTCGGTATAGATTTTAATTTGATAAAGGTTCCCTTTAAGCATATATCTAAATTTTCGAAACGTTTTAACGATAACTATGAATTTTTTATCGGAAATGCCATAGTTTAGCTCTGTTCCTTTTAATTTGTAAGAATAAAAGGCAATCGGGTAAAGTACTTTTTGATTATTTCGGTATCCAATTACTGCGCCTAACGCGTAATTCGAAAAGTCGGTTTTTAGTTTAACTGGACGACGTAGATCGTATATGATCAGTACTGGCTTATTGGTGATTACATTCTTAATTTATTGGAATGTTTCCTTTATTTCCGTTATCCATTAGAACTCGTATCTTTTCTTGGTTAGATTTAATAATGGTATTACGATTTTATTAAAATATTTAATAAATTTTCGGTAATAGTTGGCGAATCCAATAAATGCCTGTACTTCTGTAACTGTAATAAGCCTTAGCTATTTTGCAACTGCTGCAATCTTCTTGGGGTCCATCCGGATGTATCCCAGGATAATAATATATCCTAGGTATTCCATTTTTTAGGTATGGAACTAACTTTTTTTTGCGTTAATTAACAGGTTGGCGTCCTGTAAAGCTTAAAGAACTTGATAAACGTGTCCTGCATGTGCTTTTTCCGATTCTGAAAAAATCAAGATGTCGTTTAAATAGTACATAACGAAAATGTTTAAATATTCCCTAAATACATGGTTAACCATTCGTTAAAAGATTACTGGTACGTTCGTAAGTTTTATTGGTGTAACCAAATATTTATACAATCCGTATTTCGTTCTGAAAGCCGTTTTCTATTTATGTCCTGGCTTAATTCGAATTAGGTTATACCCGTTTTTAAGATTTAAAACGGTAAACTACTTAATTCCTTGTAAGCGATTCTTTATTTCGGTAATTAAGGGTAAAGGGGTTTTATTTTTGACGGTAATACTGTTAAAATGTTGGTAGTTCATTACCAATCGTAACTTGCTATTTTTCTTTGGCACGAAGAACATAGGATATCCTGTTAAAGATATAGATCGTCGAATTTATCTTTTTTGGAATCTGTTTTTCAGGTATTCCCGTAGTGTATATAGTTCTGTGGCATTAAGATTGTAGATGGGGTAGAACTTGGGTAAGGTGCCCTTTTTAAGAATTATCTTATGGTCCCATTTGCTGTGTTTTGGTAGCTTCGTTTTAAGTTCCCTTTAAAACAGTCGCTTATATTTGCGATACTGTGGTAGTATATTAGCCATATTTTCTTTTGGCTTTTCGGGCTGTTATTTTAAAATTTCGTTTATATCGTAAAACCGTGCTCGGATAGTGGTTATGATACGTCGAATGTGTCGGTTATGCCCCTTTTCTTTCTTGTATCGTGTTTTTTTAGGTAGTAAGGTTTCTGTTGTGTTTTTATACCTGTATTCGTTATTTTTTTTTTATTAATTGAATATAAAGATTTCGTTTGTTTTGCTTATTTATCGATAAAGTGTAAAGCGAACTTTACCTGGCTAATATTTTAGTTGATTAAGGGGTTATATTGATACAACTATAGCTTTCCTAGGATTATATTATAATTTCCTAACGGAACGATATCGAAGTTAACTGTTTGGATTCGTTTTTTAATAAAAATCTTAAGGTGATTAATTTTGCGTGTGATTTTTCCGTTATCATAAACGAATGCCTGACCTTCGGCGTTCTCGGCGATGTAAGGGTTTTTTTTATCCTTCCATAGCAGTCTAAGCTGGTTTACCAACTTCGGGGTGATATAATTGGCGCCTAGAGCTCCGTAATCCACTATTACGGTATACCAATATGTTCCAATTCGTATTCTCAAAGTAACAGGGTTATTATTAGCTCCTGTTGTTATATATAGAGCTTTTTTAAAGGGTTTATGTTAACTCCCTTAACTTCCGTTATCCTGTGGCTTTTTTATAGGTAACGTTTATCTTTTGGGTTTTCCAGCTACTTAACCCTTACTTGCAGCTGTTTAATATACCTTTTTTAACGTTACAATATTACTTTTAGTTTCATAATATGTACATCGAATAATTTGTTATACTGTTTTAAGGTAATAACGTCTTTTTCGATTTGTTCGATTATGCTTTTTTTTAGGTGGTTTAACTTTATTATCCAGCTATTTAAGCCGTTAGACCATTATTAATACTATGCGTTATATTTGGCTATATCTTCTTGTCGGGATTATATTTCCTTTCGAAATTTTTGTTATTTCCTGGAACTAGTCGTAAATACCAGCTGGAATTGCAAGTTATTAAAGGTCTCTCGTCCTGCTTTTATAACTATCTAATAAATCCATTTTTTTTGTATTTTATAATTACATGTTTTAAAATAACATATCGGGTTCTTTTTTAGGCAACTTTTACCTTTAAACCAACTTCCTTTTGCTGTAAGGATATCGATAATATCCTGTAATATTATCGTACGTAAGTAACGGTACTATCGCTGATTTTTAAAGTCACTTCCAATTTGGTTTTAAAAATCGAATCCTTAATGCCATATGCATATAATGCGGCGTTAGATATAGTTTTGTTATTTTTCGTATCGAAAGCAATAAGCTCGTCTGCAGTAAATAACATATATTTTCCCATGTCGGTCAGGTATTCCTGGTAACAAGGCCTTGTCCCAACCGTGATATTTCTTAATTTATGCGTTCAGTTCCAACTATTCGTACCGTTTCTGCCTTTTCCTTTATAATCGTAAGCAAAATTTAGGAATAAAAAGTTTCTTTTATTTTTGGTATTCCACCAACCATCTTATCATGGCAAAGCGTTATCGCTTAATTGCTGCTTAAGATAAGGCTTTGGCCGTTTTTAATCCTTGCTATATTTCTTCCTATTTATTATCGTCGCAAATGCAAATTATATTAACTTATTTGTTGCCGCTTAAATTCCTTGGTAGTCCCTCTGGTACTAAGGTCCAATATGGCTTTTTATTCGTTTTTTACGGTACTTTGTATCGTTATGCAACATATCTCATCTTACCGTAGTTATAACACTGTACCTAACTTATGTTTCATCATTAAGTAGTGCCAAGTTCCATAAATCCTGGAGCTGTTCTAAAAAAGGTAAAAGGTACCTTGCGCCTTTTTCCCTAATTAACTTTGGAATATCTAACCCGTAAGGTAAAATATCCTTTTCTTTCTTATCGCCTTTCGAACTGCCGATTGTTAATTTTTATTACTTCGGTAATATATTTATCGAATATCGTAAATCGTAAAAACTTAATAATCTTATCCTTAACGTTTTCCTTTAAACCTTTATAAAATATATCAATCAAAATATCGTTTTTATCATCCATTTATCCTATTTTAGCCATAAGGTTCCTAAACTCCATAACGTACTTAGAAACTGGTCCTTTCTGGCGCAGTTGGAAAATCTGTTAAATTACAATTCGTTTTTCGTTTGGATTCTCGAAATTGTTTTTAAGTTTTTCTTCGAAATTAATGTAAATCAAAAAAATCTCTTTAGTAATCTTCTCCTAATCGAATTCTCCTTTCTTTAAAAAGTTTCTTATAATAAGTTCGAACCAATTAAAAACATCCCTTTCCAAACAGGCTGCAACGGCGAGAATTTGGTCCGCTAAGTCGATAAGCCCTTCGAAACGAATATAAACCTAAGCCTAGGTTAGGAAACTTTAAACGTTTCTTTTCCATTATAAAATCCTGGCTTTTTAGGCTTTATCTTACAAATACCTACTGGTATTGCTATCTGGTTAATAAGTTATTAAACGATAACCTTAAGCTTTTTAACTTTATCTTAAAACTACTAAACCGTAAGTTCTTAAATTGCGGTTATTTAAGCGTTAATTGACATAATAACAATTCGAAATATTGCTTAAAATCTAACTATACTACTAAACAAAAACTTATAACATATAACGGCTGGGTTAATTAACCAATTATTAAACCTAATCGTACGGATTTATATTAGTAATAATACTGTAAAAAACTAAGCAATAACGAAAATACTAATTACGTTTAATAATATTAAATAATTAAAAGTAATCTAAATAACTAAGTTATAATTACAAATTAGTACTATTTAAAACTATTAAAAGCTAATAATAAACGTATTTATATATTAATAAGGTTCTAACGGAACATTCCTGGATCGCTAAACTCGCCAGCGATCCTAATACTCCCTAAATCGCTAAATTCGCCAGCGATCCTAATGCTCCCTGGATCGCTAGGCTCGCCAGCGATCCCAATGCTCCCTTACGTGACCGCGCACGTGACCCGTGTTGGAGAATCCCTGTCTTGACCGTCCGTGGAGGCCAAGATGTGTTGGGTCATAACACACTCAGAAGTTTACGACTATCTATCACATGTCAACTAACATGGTACCGGAGAATCGTTGCTTCGTGCGCTAATGAGACACATTCATGACCTTCCAAATTGCAACGAATCCTCGAGACTAAAATACGCGCCGGGTCCCTAAGGATGAGTGATTTAACCGAAGCAGCTTCTTTGGACAAACTTGGCTGCGGCCTCTTAAAGGGAACACCTGCCCTAGAACCATCCTTTGGTAGAGGAATGCGCGAAGCCCATTTCAACTTCGCAACACCGTAGACTCCCTTAAACCATGTGCGGGACTATCAGAGAAAGCTACAAGATAAGATTAAGGCGCTACCCGATAGGTCCATTCGACTTATATATTCTACGTTATTACGGCAAGCAAGGGAAACCATTTCCCCTGCGCTGGTGTGCGAGTGGATGAAGCTGTATTTCTTCCCAATGCTACCACTACCATCAACATCATGTTCAAGAATCTATCCTACCAAGAAGGAGACGTGATACTTTATTTTAGAGCTACATCGGATCATGGCACAAGATCGGGGACTCAAATGTATTAGTTCAAGCGTTTTAGGGTTATATATATGTATTCCCACACGCCATCTATCCGTCATGCTCCAAAGATGGTCCAGTCGCTCCAGGAGACGACTGCGGTAAAGTCGCGTTGCATTGAGCTCGTCTACCCCGTAGACGATTGTGAGATCATCGAAAGGTTAAGGCTGCTCTTGAGTTAGTCCCTCAGCTCGGAAACAAAAATTCAAGCTAGCGATGTTTGATACAGTCCACACATTCCTCAGCGTGAGCGTTCGTTGGGAGTCTCTTTTCCGAATACGCCAAGAGTCCGACGTGCCAAGTTATGTAAAACGGCGCACAATGAATAAGCCATACCGGCCTGCCACATCATGCCCGTGAAGAGCCAGACTTCTTCGTCAGCAACTGTTATAGGTAAGCGTCCCCATTTCGCATAGTCTCCTTCTGGCCTTGTTTTGCTCTATGGCCTCTTCAATATTGTCTCCCTTTGGAGCTGCTCGAGGGGCGTCGGTCCCATCACCCGCTTAATCGGATATCACCAGGTGACTCTTTGTGCCTCGAAGTTGTGCGGTGTTGTACGTACGATCCCGAAACCAGGCCTTGATAAAAACGGCATGTCCGGCGGCAGAGCGTCTCCTCCAAGACGCTGAGCGAAGCTGTCTGCCGCCTAGGGGAGTGCTTTGGTCCAGCTATCAACAAGATTGCTACTATAGACACCATACCTTACATCTGTGTCATGGAGTGTGACGGTTGGGCTAGTTAACCAATTCTTAAACCTAGTCGTACGGGTTTACGTTGGTAGTAGTACTGGGTGAAACTGAGTGATAATAGACAAATTAGTTGTGGTTTGTAATAGCAGATAATCAAGGTAATTTGGATAACCAAGTTATATTAGATACTGATATTATACAAATTATACGAAAGATAATAACGTACCATATAAGCGAGCTGGCCATATAAGCGAACTGGCCGGATTTTGGCATTTCATAACAATACATCTAAATAATATAATTATAACGTAATAAATTAATTTAAATTAATTAGATTTTCTGTTATTAAACGTATTTACAATTTTTTTTTACAAATACGCGCATTATATCCAGGCTTACCGTAAACGTTATATTTTCTTTTTTTCGGTTTAATTTTTTTTACAATAATAACCTTTATCCGTTATTAATTAGGAAAAAAAATTTTAACTAAAGACACTTTTTTTTTCAGCAAACATCGTTTCCGTTTTTTTATTTCTTATATATTTCGAAAAGTTTTCGAAAATAAGAAAAAAATGGAACCGGCGAAAGTAAATAATAATACGGTTGGTATAAGTATAACTAAAAAAGTTTTTAAATTAAAAAAACGTTATTAAAATCGAATAAAACAAGATTAACTTTAACGAAACCGGTTTTGATATTATCGGACGTTATAGCGGTTTTAAACGCGTTATAATAACCGGCGAAAAAATCTTTTTTTACGATATAAGTATAATAACGTTATATTAAATTTTCGATATAAAGCGTATAAACGCGTTTTAAAACCGAAAAAACATATATATATATATAAGGTAATAATATCGTTATTAACATAATATTTCTCGAATTTTATTAAATAATAATTTTCTTAATAATCGAAAATAAAAAAAACGTTTTTTTTTTATATACTTTTAAATATGTTTGTCGAAATATTGAATTTATTTCAAACTTAATTCGTTCGTTATTTAAATATTATATTTAATCTTAACTTTTTAATCGGTTAATAATAAATTATTATAACGTTTTACACCCGCTTTCCGCTTATATTTGTTTACCGCTTGTTTTCTAGTATTTCGCGATAATAAATCCAAATCAATTAATCGTATTTTTTTGGCTAAACGTATTTATAGCGTTTTTACAAATGCGCGTATTATTAAATATAAGGGATGTTAGTTACGTTGTTATATTTAGCTAATTATGCAGTTTCTTAATACGCGTACAACTTTTATATAACCTAGTAATAGAACAATTATTTTCTAAACAAAACGTAACCTTTTATAACTAAGTATAACGGCTGGGCTAGTTAATTAATTATTAAACCTAGTCGTACAGGTTTATGTTAGCAGTAATATTATAGGAAACTAAGTAATAAAAATAAACTAGTTACGTCTGGTAATAACAAATAACTAAGGGTAATCTGGATAACCAAGTTGTATTATAAGCTGGTATTATTTAAAACTTATAAAAATAATAAGCGTATATATCCTTCCTTTGGCTTAAGCTGCTTAAATTGGCTTAAACCTTATTTTACTGGCCGAATTTCCTTAAGCTTTTTTGAACCTTTTTAAGCTATTCTTCTAGCTTAACTGGCTTAAGTTGCCAAGCTTTTCTAAAGTTAATAAAACCATTTAAACCCTTTAAACCTATTACGTAACTTGGTTTTATTTATCGGAAATAATTCTTGTTTTTCCAACCGTAATATAAAACGTTAAACTTTTTAAGCTATAATACGATCTTTTTCTTCTTAAGATCTTTGTTTTTAAAAATTAATTTGTTTATTTATTATTTATAATAAGTAACTTTCCTTTTTTTTATCTTTTTTTTGCCATAACTAACGGTATTAAAAAAATTTTCGCAAGCACCAAAACGTTTTTACGTTATTAAAACGTATTAACCGTTTAGATTTCAATATATTATCGATTATTTCTTGTTTTTGCTATAAGTTTAAACGGAAAGCTTACAAGATTTACCTTAGTTTTGACAAATATACGCGTTATGTTAAATACGGTAATTCTTATAACTTTTTTAATCCTTTTAAAACCGAGTACCAAAAACTGATAACCAAAAAACTCGTTTAAATCTGCAAAAACGTCTTGCCGAAAAAGAATTATTACAGGTGCAAAAAAATTTCAACGACTTTTAAAAATACTTTTAGGAATTATTTAGTCGTTTGGCTCGTTTTCGGAATTAAAAGAAAATCCTGCGAAAACAAAACATTGAATTACTACGTAAGGGAATCTAAAACGCGGAAGCCATGGAAAAATTTAAGCGTTTGAAAAAAAAACAACAACAGTTAAAAACCGCGGTTGCTATAGCCACGTTAGCTGCAACCTTAGGCTCGGTTAATTAATCTGCGGTTAATTAAGATACGTCCGTCGTTACTAGTGAAAATCCTTCAATAGGCGTTAAATATTTATAAGGTTCTTAATAGGTTCCTAGGTATTTTCGAAATCTAAGTAGTTTTTCCATTTAATTAAGTACTTGGTAAATCCGTTCTTTTTACGTATATTCAAAACCTTTTCTGCTTTATATACCGGTACGTTTTTTTCCGCCTTATCTTTTTATCTTATATCAACTTTAATAATGTTTACTGTTAATTCGAATAAAAAAGCATAAAAAACTAGATAGAACTTAACTATCGGAAATAACTTTAATTTGTAATTGTTTTCTGAGATTTTCTTGATAACCTTATACGGGTCGATATATTTAAAGTCGAGTTTTTAATTTAAGCGTTTAATTTTAATATTTTTCCTAACTAGGTAAATTATATCTTCTTTTGAAAAAGTTAATCTTTTTAATTTTTTCTGGTTATAATATTTTTTTTTATCTAATTACGTACAAATTCGAGTTTTAATTTTACTTCTACGTATAATTATTTAAATTATTCTAATGTTAAAATGGCTTTAACATTAACTGGACCGTTATTGCATATCTCTTTATAAACTTCTAGTATAAAACCGAAATTAGCGTTTATTAAAATTATTTTAATATTTTCATAATAATTAATATTATAAGTTAATTAGGTTATTAGTAGCTTTTTAACGCAATCGTTTTGTTCGTAATTAATATAATATGGTCGGCAGTTGAGATGATTTGTTGGAAGGAGCGGTAAAAGGAGCAAACGGGCTTTGATGTGGCCCTAGGATTGCAAGAACAAAGGAGTTGAAGCCTATATGTGGCTGCTCCCTCTACCCCCAGTTCTAGGATAGCAAGAGCAAGCAATCTACCTCCCCTAGTCTCCAGAATTGCAGCACATTTGCCGATAAATATCGTAAATAAATTTTAAGAATTTGGTTTAACCGTTCTATTTACCTATTTATCTAAAGTTTAAATATACTGGATAATTTGTAATTTAAACCGATTTATATTATAAGATCTTACCAAAACTTAAAAGTAAATATAGTACCTTTATTTAAAATTATTTCTATTAATAATCCATATATACTAAAGATATGTCGAAAAAAATATATACTATTTGTTTTACGTTAGTATTTTCATTATAAGGTAGGAAATAAGAAAACTTCGTAAATCGGTCGACGATAACAAAAATATTATCATAATGTACTCCTATCATTAGATTTTCGGATAAGGGAAATTTAATAATAAAATCTATAATAATTAAATCCTATAATCGTTATAAAACTGGAAATGGTTGCAATTTTTCGTATAGTTTATGCCATAAAGTTTTTACTTTAATACAAATGTCGCATTTTCGTTTAACTTTTTATATTATTATTCTCATTTTAAGAAAATAATAAATACGTTATAATCGTTCTAAGGTCTAATAGATCCCTAAATATCTATAAAATAGATATTAATATACGTTCCATATCAAGTCCTATTAATATTCTTTTAATATTTAAATTTAGTTTATTTTTTAATCGTTAAATAGGCTGTCGTTATATTGTTATATTTTTTAATAAAGATGGAAAGGTACTGCTTTAATTGTTACAATTTGTCGTGATTTTAAGTATCTCTTTAAAGTAATATTAAAGATTTTATAATTAACTTTAAGCAACTTTTCTTTTAAGTTAGGTTATCTATTAAAAGTATTTACTTTACCGTTTTTAAAGCCTTTTTAGTAAATAATAACGAAATCGTATTCCGCTAATTCCTTTACGTAACGTAACTATCGTCTTGTAAATTTTCGTATAATGATAAAACGGGTAAGATTTTTATAATCCGTATAAACCTTAATTTAATAAAGGTTTTTTTAAGCATATACTTGAATTCTCGAAAAACCTTAACGATAGCTATAAACTTTTTGTCGGAAATAGTATAATTTAATTCTGCTTCTTTCACTTATAAAAATAAAAAGTAATCGGATAAAGTATTTCTTAATTATCTCGGTATCCGATAATCGCGTTTAACGCGTAATCCGAAAAATCGGGTTTTAACTTAACTAGGCGTTTTAAATCGTACATAATTAATATTAATTTATTAAAAAACCTTTTTTATTTCCGTTATCCATTAAAACTCGTTTCTTTTTTAAATAAAATTAAATAAAAATATTATAATTTTATTAAAACATTTAATAAATTTTCGGTAGTAATTAACGAATCTAATAAATACCTGTATTTCTATAACGGTAATAGATATTAGTTATTTTATAACTGTTACAATCTTTTTAAAATTCATTTTAATATATCTTAAGGTGATAATATATCCCAGATATATTACTTTTTATATATAAAACTGACTTTGCTTAGCGTTAACAAATAGATTAACATTTTATAAAGCTCGAAAAACTTAATAAATATATTCTATATATACCATTTTTAATTCTGAAAAAAATCAAAATATCGTCCAGATACTTTTAAAAAACGTAATTAACCATTTGCTAAAAAATTACTAGTACGTTCGTAAGTCCCATTAGTATAACTAAATATTCGTATAATTCGTATTTCGTTTTGAAAGCCGTTTTTTATTCGTATTCTGGCTTAATTCGAATTAGATTATACCTATTTTTGAAATCCAAAACGGTAAACTATTTAACTTTTATAAATAATTTTTTATTTTGGTAATTAACGGTAAAAATATCCTATCTTTAATAATAATGCTATTAAAATATCGATAATTTATTACTAATCGTAATTTGCCCTTTTTTTAATATAAAAAATATAAGATATCCTATTAAAAATGTAAATCGTTAAATCCATTCTTTTTAAGTTTATTTTCCAGATATTCGCGTAAGATTTAAAACTTTACTTTATTTAAATAATAAATAAAATAAAATTTAGGTAAAGTGCCTTTTTTAAGAATTATCTTAAGGTCCTATTTGTTATATTTTAATAACTTCGTTTTAAGTTCCTTTTAAAATAATCGCTTATACTTGCGATATTGTGGTAATATGTTAACCATATCTTCTTCTAGCTTTTCGGGCTGGTATTCCAAAATTTCGTTTATATCGCAAAGTTATACCTAGATAATAACTATAATACGTCAAATACGTTTATCATACCCTTTTTTTATATTTTATTCCTTTAAGTAATAAAGTTTCTATCGTATTCTTTACTTGCATTCGTCGCTTTTTTTTTCTTTGTAAATTAAATATAAAAATCTTGTTTACTTTTCTAACTTATCAATAAAGTACAAAGTAAATTTTATCTGGCCAATATTCCAATTAATTAAGAGGTTATATTAATATAATTATGGCCTTTTTAAAATTATATCGTAATGCCTTAACGGAACGATATTGAAATTAACCGTTTAAATTCGTTCTTAAACAAAAATCTCGAAATAATTAATTTTGCGTATAATTTTTCCGTTATCGTAAGTAAATACTTAACTTTCGGCGTTTTCGGCGATATAAAAGTTCTTCTTATTTTTCCATAGCAATCTAAGCTGATTTACTAACTTCGGGATAATGTAATTGGCACTTAAAATTCCGCAGTCCACCATTACGGTATACCAGTATGTTCCAATTCGTATTTTCAAGGTAACAAAGTTATTATTAGCTTTTATCGTTATATTTAAAACTATTTTAAGAAATCTTTATTACTGCTTCCGGCTTTTACCATCCTGAAACTTTTTTATAGATAACGTCCCTTTTTGGAAACTTTGTGAACTATTGGACTTATTCCGTAAGTTGCTCGTATATTTTCTATATTTGCTTTAACTGGCCTTCTTGACGGCGCAATTAAATTTTGAATTAAAAAATCTTCTTCTTTTATTAATATAATTAATCTGCCATATCGCAAATATCGTTTTCTAATTTTTTAATAGCCTCTCATCCCGTATAAGGGATTAATTAATTCTAGTTTAAAAACTCTGCTAATTTTTTTCGTAATACTTTTCGTTTTTAAAAGTCCGTTTTAAATATTAATTAAAACTAAATTTCGATAATAACCCTTTAATAATGCTTGTCGATAAACCTTTAAATCAATTTCTTTTAGATTTAATAATCGCATTATTCGAATTAATACGTAAAGTTACTTTGAGAATATCTTTTATTTTTCGGCTATATTAATACCGGTATTATATTTTCGACCTTTTCTTATATAATAAAAACTCGCAACTCCTAATACCACTATTAATCTTCCTGGTTATACCCTATTCGGGTATAAAAGTCGAAACCTTCCTTATATATATGGGTAATTTATTCGTAAATTTGTCGTTTTTTTTACGTAAATAAGGCATTAAAACTGGTCGCAATTAATGGGATGAAAGTCCGTATGCCAGGCCTTTTACGCCTATCGTTCCATTACTGCCTATAAAAAAATTTAACCGTTTTTAATTCTTATCGCGCTTTTTTTTGTTTATTATTTTTGCGAATATAGATTATATTAACGTATTTATTACCGTTTTAACCCTTTAATAATCCTTTAAATATTTAGGTTTAATATATTTTCTTATCAATTTTTTGCAACGACTTATATTATTTAATAAGATGTTTCATCTTGCTGTAATTATAATATTATACTTAATTTATGTCTTGTTATTAAGTACTGTTGAATTCCATAAATCTTAGAATTATTTCATAAAAAGTAAAAGGTATTTCGCATCTTTTTTTTTAATTAACTTTGGAATATTTAATCTTTAAAATAAAATATCCTCTCTTCTTTTATTATTTTTCGAACTATCAATTATCGATTTTTATTATTTCTGTAATATACTTATCGAATATCATGGGTCTTAGGAATTTAATAATTTTATTTTTAACGTTTTTTTTAAACTTTTATAAAACATATCGATTAAAATGGCATTTTTTTTGTCTATCTTATTTTTGCTATAAAATTTTTAAATTCTATAATATACTTGGAAATTAGTCCTTTTTAGCGTAATTAAAAGATTTATTAAGTTGCAATTCGTTCTTTATCCGGATTTTCGAAGTTACTTTTAAGTTTATTTTCGAAATTAATGTAATTAGAAAAGATTTCTTTAATCGTTTTTTCTTAATCGGACTTCTTTTTCTTTAGGAATTTTTTTATGGTAAACTTAAACAAATTAAGGGCGTTCCTTTTTAAAAAAGCTACAATAGCAAGAATCTGATTTACTAGGTTCGCAAGCCCTTTGAAATGAAGGTAAATTCGAGCTTAGGTTAAGAAATTTTGAACGTTCCCTTTCCCGTTATATAGCTAAGGTTTCTTGGACTTTATCTTGCGAATGTTAATCGGCATTGACTGGGTTGCCACCATCTAATTGGTAAGCTGTTAAATAATAGCCTTAAGCTCTTATACCTTATTTTAAGTTGCTGAACCGTAAGTTTAGGGATAACTGTTATTCGTACACTGGTTAACATACTAACGATTTAAATATTGTTTAAAGTTTAACTATACTATTAAATAAAAGCTTATAACGTATAACGGCTGGATTAGTTAACTAATTATTAAACCTAGTTATACGGGTTTATATTAGCAATGGTACTATGGAAAACTAAGCAATAAAAATAAACTAGTTACGTCTAGTAATAGTAAATAACTAAAGGTAATCTGGATAACTAAGTTATATTACAAACTGGTGTTATCTAAGATTTATGGAAGTAATAAACGTATATATCTTTCCTTTGGCTTAAGCTACTTAAACTAGCTTAAATCTTATTTTGCTGGCCGAACTTCCTTAAGCTCTCTTGAGCCCCCTTGAGCCATTTTCCTGGCTTAACTGGCTTAAGCTGCCAAGCCTCTCTGGAGCCAATAGAACTATTTGAGCCCTTTAAGCCCATTATATAACCTGTTCCCACTTGTCGGAAACAATTCCTGTTCCTTCGACCGTAATACAGAACGCTAAGCCCTTTGGGCCATAACACTAAGGTGCTTTAGCACCCTGGCTAGCTAACACGTATTATGTCCGGGCTTGCTATAAACGCTATATTTTCATTCTTTTATTTTAACCTTTTTGTAACGATTATTTTTAAACGCTGTTAGTTGTAAATTTTTATTTACCCTTTTTTTCGGCCAGAAAAACTTGTTTTTTTATATAATAAATGTTTTTCCTTTTTAAAAACGCCTATTTTTAGATTTTCAGCGATTATTAAAAAAAAGGTTTTACGTAAATTAACGGCTATTTTTATAAAAAAGCGTTTTTATACAAAAATATTAAGTTATTTTTTGTTAAAAGATTAACCAATTTAACTATTTTTATCAGCGAGTTCTTCTGGTAGTTTTTTTTTTTTTAAATATTTCGAAATGTTTTCAAAAATAAACAAAAGATAAAACCGGCAGAGATAAACGGCGAAACGGTTGGCATAAATACAACTAAAGGAATTTCCAAATCTGAAAAAACGCTATTAAAATTAAATAAAACAAGTCCAGTTTTAGTAAAGCCAGATTTAATATTATCGGACGTTATAATAATTTTAAACCTATCGAAAAAAACGATAAAAAATCTTTTTAAGCGATATAAATATAATAAAGTTGTATTAAATTCTCCATATAAAACGTATAAACACGCTTTAAAACGGAACAACAAAATATATCAAATAATTAAAGTTAATAAAAAAAAATTACAAAATGTAATAATACTATTATTTGCGTAATATTTTTCGAATTTTATTAAATAATAACTTTCGTAACCGTTAAAAATAAAATAAAACGTTTCGTTCTTTTCGTACGCGTTTGAATATATTTATCGAAATGTTAAATTTATTTTAAACTAAATTCGTTTATTATTTAATTATTATAATTAATATAGATTTATTAATTAGCAAGTATTAAATTATTACAATACTATGTTTTAAAATAAAGTTTTTCGTTAAAATAATAAATAACAGTATAATTTAATTTCACGAATTAATAATTTATATAATTCTCATTTATTTCCCTTTGCTTTATTAAACGTAAATTTTTTAATATTTTTTGGTATTTATAATTATTATGCCGTATATTATTAAAAATATTATTAAAAATTCCGTTTTGTTGAAATTATAAATATTCTTTTTACGATACCGTATTTTGCGATTATAATCCGAATTAACTTAAATTACTTACGAAATATTTCCGGATTTTCGCGCAATATCTTTTAATAATCGATTTGTCGATTTAAACGCGTTTGGAAGTCTTTTTGCCGTCGAATAAATATTAACGCCCAGTTAATTCCAACGCGTTTTATAACGTATTAAGTAAGTAATAAATTCGTTATATCTTTAATATATTAAAGCCAGATAAGAAACGTTTACGTATATAAGTTAAGTATGCAAGGTAAAATATTAGGTCCAAGTCTAGAAACTAAGGCTGAACCAATATACAGAAATTATTCCACGATAATTTTCTATAATAGATATTATACCCAATATCTTCAAATACGATAACTTTTTAAATAGTTTTTTACGGTTTATAAATTAAGTATTTGGTCGATAATCGTTTTTTTTAAGTTAACGTTAAATTTTACAAATTGCAGATAATGTTAGTTCGGGAATGTGACGGCTGGGCTAGTTAACCAACTATTAAACCTAGTCGTGCGGGTTTATGTTGGCAGTGATACTGTAGGAAACTAAGTAATAACGGGGATATTAGTTACGTCTGGTAATATCAGATAACCAAGGGTAATCTGGGTAACCAAGTTATATTACAAGCTGGTGCTATCTAAAACTATGGGAAGTAACGAGCGTATATATCTTTTTTGTTAATCTATAGTGATCATTTTTAATCATTATCGTTGCGGTAATTATTAGTAATTAATTTATTTGTGATTACTTTTAATTACTGGATTTTCTGTAATTACAAATTACGTAACCCGAACTTAGGATCGGAGCTTATCCTTTTGTAGTTTCCGACCGTTTAGGGAAGCCAAGCCTTGCTGGGCCATAACATGATTTTCCTTTTTCCAGGATCTTTGCCCTTAAAGATTAATTTGTTTGTTTGTAATTTTTAGTAAGTAACTTCCTTTTTTTACTATTATTTTTTTCTGGTAATTAACATGTTTAATCGAAAAAACAGGATTTGTCGTAAGCCACGTTTTTCCATTATTCGCCGTGCTGAATTCGTGGAGGTTTTTGATAACTTTAGATTCAAAGTTATGCTTTGTTCTTGGTGTTTTTTTAAAGGATTAAAGTGTAAAATAATGGAAAATATGTCGCGATATAAGGAATGCGTCTTCCGGGGTCGTTCCTGCGATGGTACCGGCGGGCCGGTATTTTCCTTGTAAAGCATTCGTTGAAAGTATTAGCGCCTCGAACGGAAAAAGACGTTTGCAGAAAAGCGTTTTTTGGAGTTTTAACGGCGTTATTTAAAAATACAATAACGGCATTAAAAGGAAATGAATAAGGCCTTGGCTCGTTTAATTCGGTTGCGCAAACAAAAGGCTTTAGTACGTTCGAAAGGTATTATTATGGTTTAACGTAATTTATAGTTGTTGGACGAGCTAAAAGAAAAGGAAAAACGGGAACAGGCAGATTTGGAAGCTAGTGTTATCGCGCTGGTATAAGTTTCTGGTTCGGTGGATTGGTCGAGTATCGAAAACATTAATTGGTTTATTACTGACAATATCGACTGGGGTGTTATGGCCGGCGATTCCGGCGTTATTGGTGGAAATTCTTCAGAAGGCGCTGGGCGTTTATGAGATTTTTGGCGGGTTCCCAGGTGTTTTCGGAATCCGGGTGTTTTTTTTACTTGATAAGGTATTGGGTAAATCTATCCTTTTTGTATATGTCCAGGATTTTCTTTATTTCGTATACTGGTACATTTTCTTCTGTTTTATTTTTTTATTCTATATTAATTTTAATGGTGTTTGCTGCTGACTTAAATAGGGAAACATAAAAAACTGGATGGAGTTTAACTTTCGGTGGCAGCTTTAATTTGTAATTGTTTTCTGAAATTTTTTCGGCGATTTTATATGGGCCGATGTACTTGAAGTTAAGTTTTTGATTTGGGCGTTTGTTTTTGATGTTTTTGGTGGTTAGGTAGACTATTTTTTCTTCCGAGAAGGTTAGTTCTTTTAACCTTTTCTGGTTGTAATATTTTTTTATTTAATTGCAGACAAATTCGAATTCTGTTTTTATTTCCGCGTGTAACTGTTTGAGTTATTTTGATGTTAAAATAGCTTTGATATTAACTGGGTTATTGTTACGTATTTTCCTGTAGATTTTTGGTATAAAACCGAAATTGGCGTTTGTTAGGGTTATTTTAATGTTTTTGTAATGGCTGGTGTTATAAGTTAATTGGGCTATTGGTAGCTTTTTAACCTAATTGTTCTGTTTGTAGTTAATGTAATATCGTAAATAGGTTTCGAACGTTTAATTTAAACGTTTCGTTTGTTCATCCGTTTGGGGTTTGAATACGTTAGATAATTTGTGGTTTAGACCGATTTGTGTTATAAGGCCTTGCCAAAATTTAGAGGTAAATATGGTGTTTTTGTTTAAGATGATTTTTATTGGTAGCCCATGTACGTTAAAGATGTATCGGAAAAATATGTACGTTATTTGTTTTGCGTTCGTATTTTTAAGGTATGGAAGAAAATAAGAAAATTTCGTAAATCGATTTATAATAACGAAGATGCTGTTATAATGTATTTCTGTCGCTGGATTTTCGGATAAGGGAAGTTTGGTAATGAAATCTATGGTAATCGTTTTCCATGGTTGTTGTGAAACTGGAAGTAGTTGTAATTTTCTATATAGTTTATGTCGTGAAGTTTTGGTTTTGGTACAAACGTTGCATTGTTTTTTAACTTTTTGTACTGCCGTTTTTATTTTGGGAAAGTAATATATGCGTTAAAGGCGTTTTAGGGTTTTGTGGATTTCTGGATGTCCGTAAAGTAGGTGTTGATGTATATCCCATATTAAGTTTTCCTAATGTTTCTTTAGAACCTGGATTTTATTCGTTTTTTGGTTTTCGGGTAGACTGTCGTTGTATTGTTGAATTTTTTAATGTAGGTCAGGGAGCACTGCCTTAATTGTTGCAATTTGTCGTAACTTCAGATGTTTTTTTGGGGTGATATCGAAGATTTTGTAGCTGACCTTAATTAACTTCTTTTTTAGGTCAGGTTGCTTATTAAAAGCGTCTGCTTTACTATTTTTAAAGCCTTTTTAATGTATGATGATAAAATCGTACTTAGTCAGTTTTTTTGCGTAACGTAATTATTGTCCTGTAAGTTCTCGTATAATAGTAAAACGGGTAAGGTTTTTGTAATCGGTGTAGACCTTAATTTAATGAAGGTTTCCTTTAAGTATATGTTTAAATTTCCGGAAAGCCTTGACGATGGCTATAAATTCTTTGTTAAGAATACCATAGTTTAATTCCGTTTTTTTTAATTTGTAAAAATAAAAGGTAATTAGGTAAAGTACTTCTTGATTATTTCGGTATCCGATTACTGCACTTAATGCGTAATCCGAAAAGTCGGTTTCTAGCTTAACTAAGCGGTTTGGATCGTACATAATTAGTACCGGTTTATTAATAATTACATCCTTGATTTGCTGGAATACCTTTTTTGCTTTCGTTATTTATTAAAACTCGTTTTTTTTTTGGTTAGATTTAACAGTGATGTTGCAATTTTGCTGAAATATTTGATAAATTTGCGATAATAATTAGCGAATCCAATAAATACCTGTACCTTTGGGATTATGGTAAACCTTAGCCATTCGGTAATTGCTGCAATCTTTTTAAGGTTTATTTTAATATATCCTGGAATAATAATGTATCCCAAGTATTTTATTTCCTGTATGTAGAATTAACTTTTTTTTGCGTTAATTAGCAAATTAACGTTTTATAAAGCTTAAAAAACTTAACGAACGTATTTTATATATGCTTTTTCCGATTTCGAAAAAATCAGAATGTCGTTTAGATAATACATAACGAAAATATTTAGATATTTTCGGAATATATGGTTAATTATCCGTTAAAAGGTTACTGGTACGTTCGTAAGTCCTATTGGTATAACCAAATATTTATATAATCCGTATTTCGTTTTAAAAGCTGTTTTCCATTTATGTCCTGGTTTAATTCGAATTAGGTTATACCCGTTTTTAAGGTTTAAAGCAGTAAATTACTTAGCTTTTTATAAGCGGTTTTTTATTTCGGTAATTAATAATAAAGAAGTTTTATTTTTGACAGTAATGCTGTTTAAATGCCGATAATTTATTATTAATCGTAATTTGCCGTTTTTTTTAAGTACGAAAAATATAAGGTACTTTGCTAAAAATGCGGATTGTCGAATCCATCCTTTTTAAAATCTGTCTTTTAGATATTTTCGTAAAATGTAAAGTTCTGTAACATTAAAATTATAAATAAGGTAAAACTTAAGTAAGATACCTTTTTTAAGGATTATTTTATGGTCCCATTTATTATGTTTTAGTAACTTCGTCTCGAGCTCCTTTTAAAACAATCGCTTATATTTGCGATACTGTGGTAATACATTAGCTATATCTTTTTCTGGCTTTTCGGGCTGTTATTCTAGGATTTCGTTTACGTCGTAAAGTTATATCCGGATAATGGTTATAATGCGTCGAATGCGTTTGTTATGCCTTTTTTTTTTTTTATGTCGTGTTTTTTTAGGTAATAAGGTTTTTGTTATATCTTTATGCCTATATTCGTTATTTTTCTCGTTATTAATTAAATATGAAAATCTCGTTCGTTTTTTTTGTTTATCGATAGAATATAAAACGAACTTTACCTAGCTAATATTCCAATCGATTAAGGGGTTATATTAGTGCAATTATAATCTTCTTAAGATTATATCGTAATTTCTTAATAAAACGATATCGAAGTTAATTATTTAGATTTATCTTTTAACAAAAATCTCGAGGTAATTAATTTTACGTGTAATTTTTCCGTTATCGTAAGTAAATGCCTGACCTTCGGCGTTTTCGACGATGTAAAAGTTTTTCTTATTTTTCCATGGTAATTTAAGCTGGTTTACCAATTTCGGGGTGATATAGTTGGCATTTAAAGCTTCGCAGTCCACTATTACGGTATATTAGTATGTCCCAATTTGTACTTTTAAGGTAATAAGGTTATTTTTGGCTCTTATTGTCGTGCATAGAGCTTTTTTAAAGGGTTTATATTGACTTTTTTGGCTTCCGTTATCCTGTGGCTTTTTTATAGGTAACGTTTATTTTTTGGGTTTTCCAGCTGCTTAACCCTTACTTATAGCTGCTTAATATGCTTTTTTTGTCATCGCAGTGTTGCTTTTAATTCCATGGTGCGTATATCGAATAACTTGTTGTATTGTTTTAAGGTAATAATGTTCTTTTTAATTTGTTCGATTGCGTTTTTTTTCGGGCGATTTAATTCCGTTATCCAGCTATTTAAGTTATTAGACCATTATTGATACTGTACGTTATATTTAGTTATATTTTTCTGTCGAGATTGTATTTTTTTTCGAAGTTCTTACCGTTTTTTAGAACCTGTCGTAAACGTTAACTGGAATTATAAGTCGTTAAAGGTTTTTCGTATTGCTTTCATAACTATTTGATAAACTTATTTTTCTTATATTTTGTAATTGCATGTTTTAAAATGATATATTAAGTTTTTTTCGGGGCAACTTCTGCCTTTAAGCCAATTTCCTTTTGCTGTAAGGATGTTGATGGTATCCTGTAATGTTATCGTACGTAAGTAACGGTATTATTATTGATTTTTAAGGTCGCTTTTAGTTTGGTTTTAAAAGTTGAATCCTTAATATTATATGTGTATAATGCGGCGTTAGATGTAATTTTGTTGTTATTTATATTAAGGGCAATAGGTTCGTTTATAGTGGATAGCATGTAATTTCCCATGTCGGTTAGGCGTTCTTAATAATAAGGCCTTATTTTAATTGTAATATTCCTTAATTTATGCGTTTAATTTTAACTGTTCGTACCGTTTTTGCTTTTTTTTTTACGATCGTAAGCAAAATTTAAAAATAAAAAGTTTTTTTTATCCTTAATATTCCATTAATTATTTTATTATGGTAAAGTATTATTGCTTAATCGTTATTTAAAAAAAGGCCTTGGCCGCTTTTATTTTTTATTGCATTTTTTTTTTATTTGTTGTTATTGCGAATACGGATTATGTTAACTTATCTGTTACTGCTGGAATTTCTTGGTAGTCCTTCTGGGACTGGGGTTTAATGTACTTTTTTATCGTTTTTTGGCGACGTTTTGTATCGTTGTGCAACATGTCCTATCTTACCGCAATTGTAACACTGTACCTGGTTTATGTCTCGTCGTTAAGTAATGCCAAATTCCATAGGTTCTGGAGCAGTTTTAAAAGAAGTAGGAGGTACCTCGCGCCTTTTTCCTTAATTAGTTTTGGAATGTCCAACCCGTAAAGTAAAGTATCCTTTTCTTTCTTGTCGTTTTTCGAACTGCCGGTTGTCGATTTTTACTATTTCGGTAATATACTTATCAAATGTCGTAAGTCGTGGAAATTTGATAATTTTATTCTTAATATCTTTTTTTAAGTTTTTGTAAAATACGTCGATTAAGGTATTGTTTTTATTATTTATTTATCCTGTTTTAGCTATAAAGTTCCTGAATTCCATAACGTATTTAGAAACTGGTTCCTTTTAGCGCAGTTAAAAGATCTGCTAGGTTACAACTCGTTTTTCGTTTAAATTCTCGAAGTTATTTTTAAATTTCTTTTTGAAATTAATATAAACAGAAAAAATTTCCTTAATAGCCTTTTCCTAATCGGACTTTCCTTTTTTTAGGAAATCTTTTATAATAAGTTCGAACCAATCGAAAGCATCTTTTTCCAAATAGGCTAAAACGGCAAAAATCTGGTCCGCTAAATCTGTAAGCCCCTTTAGGCGGATATAAACCCGAGCCTGGATTAGGAAACTTTAAACGTTCCCTTTTCCGTTATACGGTCCTGGTTTTTTAAGCTTTATCTTACGGATATCTACTGATGTTATTATTTAATCGGTAAATTGTTAAATAATAACCTCGAGCTTTTTAACCTTATCTTAAAGCTGCTAAACCGTAAATTCCTAAATTACGGTTATTTAAATGTTAATCGACATAATAATAATTCGAGATATTACTTAAAATCTAATTATACCATTAAATAAAAACTTGTAACGTATAACGGCTGGGTTAGTTAACCAATTATTAAACTTAGTTATACGGGTTTATATTAATAATAATACTATAAAAAACTAAATAATAACGGGGATATTAATTACGTCTGGTAATATCAAATAACCAAAAATAATCTGGGTAACCAAGTTATATTACAAACTGGTATTATCTAAAACTATAGGAAATAACAAACGTATATATCCTTTCTGCTAATCTACAGTAATTACTCCTAATCACTATCGTTACGGTAATCACTAGTAATCAATTTATTTGTGATCACTTCTAATTACTGGATCCTTTGTAATTACAAATTACGTAACCCGAGCCTAGGATTGGAGCTTGTCCTCTTGCAGTCTCCGACCGTTTAGGGAGGCCAAGCCTTGCTGGGCTATAACAGGGAAGCTATACCGTTATATCGATTTTTTAAAGTAGATTTAAATATGTTATATATTGTATTAAAACGTTTATAATTAAGTTTCGGGTTTTGTTTTTTAACCTAAACGGTTAAGTTTATTTTTAATTCTTTTATAAGTTGTTTCATTTTGTTAGTATTTGTCGGCAAATGTGCTGCAATTCTGGAGACTGGAAGAGGTAGATTGCTTGCTTTCGCTATCCTAGAACTGGGAGTGGGGGGGAACAGCCACATATAGGTTTCAGCTCTTTTGTCCTTGCAATCTTAAAGCCACATCAAAACTCGTTTGTTCCTTTTACCGCTTCTTCCAACAAATCACCTCAACTGCCGACAGTATTGAAAAATATGTAATTAAAGTTGCGTAATTAAAATAGTTAAAAAAATAAGCGGCGAAGGGGTGTAAGCGGGAAGCGGGTGTGGGACGTTAATATTAAAATCCAAAGTAAAATTTTTTTAGCTAAAATAATAAATAACGTTATAATCCAACGTTATAAATTAATAACTTATATAATTCTAATTTATTTTTAATTATTTTATTACGTTTATATAAATCTTTTACGTTTTTCGTTGTTTATAATTATTATATTAACGTACTATACCACCATTTTGAACATACTATTATTCCGGACGGTTTTTAGCATATTCCAATTACTAAGCTTTAATTATTTATTTTTTAACACTAACAATATAAAACGGCTTATAAAAAAAACGAAAATGAACTTAGCCGTTTAAGCTAAAAAAAGAAATCCGAAACTTAGTTATAAAAAGCTTAGTTTTATTTATAAAGTTACTTAATTTATTTTGTATAAACGATATAACGGTATACTTTCTTTTAACGACCATATAGCCGAATTACGAAAATTAACGCCGACCGAAAAAAAATCGATTGTCGACCGAATCTTTAACTTAAATACGCGAACGTTTCCTGTCCGGCTTTAGCATATTAAAGATATGGCGAATTTGTTGCTAGCTTAGCGCGTCGCAAAGCGCGTCGGGGTTAACTGGACGTCAAGATTTGTTCGACGGCAAAAAAAGTTTCAGACGCGTTTAAATTGGAAAATTAATTATTAAAAGGTATTATGCGAAAATCCGGAAGTATTTCGCAAATAATTCGAGCTAATTCGGGTTATAATCGCAAAATACGGCATTGCAAAAAAGGATATTTACAACTTCGACGAGACGGGCTTTTTAATAGGGCTTTTAATAATATACGGCATGGTAATTATAAATGCCGAAAAACGTAAAAAACCTAAATAAGCGTAATAAAATAATCAGGAATAAGTTATAATTATATAAACTGTTAATTTGCAAAATTAGGTTATATTATTATTTATTATTTTGGTAAAGAAAATTTATCTTAATTCTTAATATTACGATAATTTATTACTAGCCGATTAAAAAATCGGAATTAATTATAATAACTGGATAATAAACGAATTAGGTTTAAAATGGATCTAATATTTCGATTAATATATTTAAACGCGTACGAAAGGAACGAAACGTTTCTTTATTTTCGACGGTTACGAAAGTTATTATTTGATGGAATTCGAAAAATATTACGCGAATAACGATATTATTATTTTTTGTATATCTTCCTATTTTTCCTATTGGTTTTAACCTTTTAACATATCTTGTTTTTCCGTTTTAAAACGCGCTTATTTGCTTTATATTAAAAATTTAATGCAATATTATTATACCTATATCGCAAAAAAAGATTTCCTTGCCGGTTTTTACGACGCGTTTAAAGTTATTATAACGTCCGATAATATCAAAACTGGATTTGCAAAAGCTAGGCTTGTTTTATTTAATCCTAATAACGTTCTTTCCGAATTAGAAATTCCTCTAGTTGTACCTACGCCGACCGTCTCCCCATTTACTTCCTTCGATTCCATACGTTCCCCTTTTACGAAAACCCCTTGAAATATCTAAAAAACAAAAAAACGGGCGCGTTATTTACAAAGAAAAATCAGAAATTACCAGGGGAGCTCGCCGACAAGAATAGTTAAATCGGTTAATTTTTTGACAAAAAGTAACTTGTTACTTTTGTACGAAATTGTTTTTTTTCGGGAAGAAATTACCTAATTACGCAAAACGAACCATATCTTAAGTAAACGTCGGAAAATTAAAAATAAACGTTTTCAAAAAAAAGAAATACTTACTATTTAAAAAAAACAAGTTCTTCTGGCCGAAAAAGAAAAGGGTAGTAAAAAATCCCAGCTAATAACGGCTAAAAGTAGTTGTTGCAAGAGGGTTAAAACGAAGGAACGGAAATATAACGTTTACGGCAAACCCGGACATAATATACGTACTTGTAAAAAAACTGTAGATACATCTAACGATAAAGAATCCGATTAATTTGTTTTGATTTAATATGTTATAATTGTTTTATTTAAATTTGTTGTTGCAAAGTGCCAAAAACCGTCCGGAGTGGTGGTGTGTCCGGAATGGTGGTGTAGCACGTTATATGTTAATATAAATCTAATTAAAAATTTCGTTTTATCGAAATTATAAATATTTTTTTGTATAATATTATATTTTACAATCATAACCCGAAATTAACTTAAATTATTAGTGAAATATTTTTATATTTGCATATATTATTTTTAATAATTAAAATTTTAATTTAAAAGTATGTTAAGTTTTTTTAATCGAATAAAACTCGACGTTTAATTAATTTTAACGTATATTATAACGCATTAAAAAAGCAACAAATTTATTATATTTTTAATATATTAAAACCGGATAGAAAACGTTCGCGTATATAAATTTCAAATTCGGTCGATAATCGATTTTTTTAATTAACGTTAACTTTTGCAAATTTTAAAAAATATCGGCTTAATTAGATATATCCTTATATTACATTTTAAAATAAATACAAGTACTTTATATATAAAATTAAGTTTTGCATAGTTAAGTTTCGGGATTTTTTTAGGCCTAAACGGCTAGGTTTTTTTGTTTTTTTTATAAACCGTTTTATATTGTTAATGTTGGAAAATAAATGATTAAAGTTAAACGGTTAGCAAGTCGGGAAATCCGGCCAGCTCGCTTATATGGCCAGCTCGCTTGTCTGGTACGTTATATTTAGTATATAAAGAGGTAACGTCTTTATACTATTTCGCTAACGATTCGAACGGCGGATTGGCTTTAATAACGCCAATAACAGCCCTAAATCCTAATAAAAGTAACAGGAGATAGTAGAAGAATCAATAATGTCAC
Source organism: Monosporascus sp. 5C6A (assembly GCA_004155035.1). Taxonomy (NCBI): domain Eukaryota; kingdom Fungi; phylum Ascomycota; class Sordariomycetes; order Xylariales; genus Monosporascus; species Monosporascus sp. 5C6A. The sequence goes on along the minus strand of QJOB01000003.1, from coordinate 184,805 downwards.
TTTGCATACAAATTGTATAGGGATTGACATTCTAGCTAATTCAGGTATTTCGTGGGCCTGGTGGAGAAACTAACATTAAATACCCCTGCGTATTGTATGGTCAACAACCACTCAGCTTCCGGGGCGTTGCTAATACCCAATTAAAGAATCAGAAGTCCAGCTGAGAATGTTGTAGCATGCAAGATGGCTTCACTTTACATAGTAACGAAAGACGGGGCTCCAAAGAAAGACGGGGCTCCAACGAAAGACGGGGCTCCGTGCCCTCCATCACAGCTGCAACTCCCCTCACCGCTCGTCCGTCTCATTACGAATATCCAGTAGATTGCTTCTCACCAGCATCAGGAATCAACACACACTCATTTTCGCAATTGAACCCCCACCGAAGACACTGGCCGTTCGTTTCCCACGGTGCGAAACCCTCGGACAACGGCAGCTTGCATGGGCTCGGATGGCATGGTCAAGGCAGGTAGCATCGTACGGATCTGGTCCGTCTCTTATCGTTAAGTTCTAAGACGGCTTTGCTAGGTTAGCAGTAAGCCCAAAAGTCCTTGAGGCCCAACGTGCCTCTGTTAATTTATCCGTGTCAAAATTATACTAAACGACCGGGCGATGAGGCTTAAAATGCCTACGCAAGCCACCAATCTTACAGAATATGGCTACTATACCCGGCCCCGCTCATCAACAAGAGTGTCTGCCTAGAGGGACCGGTTCTCGGCTTGCAGAATCGGTCGCTGAAGCAGGGCGGATGCCTTGATTGAACTAGAGAGTCTACATAGCTACATATCACCTGCATACTCGAGAGGAAACGGGTCAATCTAGGGTCGCCCGAGGCGTTCTGGGCGCAGTGATTGTAAGGCTCCCTACACCAACTATCCTGTGTTTCAGGCCGCCCTTGGCATGAACCATGGTCATCGCAGAAGCCCTTTTCGTGAATCAAGTTCCGATTCAAATGATTCGCACTTGGCCCTCAGGGCATAAGCCGTGTCTAGGGCCTATAAAGTGATAAGGCGTGCATAATGCATCTGTCCGTTTTGCCCCGGAAACGTGGCCCGTTACTCGATAAGCGCAGCAGTCTTGCCCTGCTCAAAAGAGGTCTATATGGTCTTCTACACCAACGTCTGGGGATTATAATGCCAGAGTCACCCGAACTCTATCGCAAGCAGGCCTGATCCTTTGTCGGTTACTCACTCGCCTCACCTCCACACTCCATGATTTTCATCGAACCACTATCCTCAGGTAGCAGTTCATGTTAGTCCAGACCTCCCCATAAGCTTCATCCCATGTAAACCATTTCAAAGAAAAGTAAACTGTTTACAGATCACATCGTAAGGGTGTCTCAACCTTCTAAGTTTTCATTTCCACTGTCACGACTATAAGCGGCTTCCCCCCGGCCATCGAAATGAATCACCACGGGCCGTTCAATGACAACGCTTCCGTGTACTCAGATGACAGTTCCGTCAGCTCGGGGAGCTCGGGGAGCTCGGGATACACCCGGACCATCGGCTCCGGAAGCTCCGCCAACTCGACGTGGTCGTCCTCAGACTCGGTATCATTTGTCTACAGGCTAGATGACCCCTGGGGCTGGGGATACGACGGCATCGCGGGTGCGGTGACACGGCAGGTTGATAGGTGTGCAGATCCGAGGGTACGATTCGCTGCGCACCTCCTCAGGGGGCCTTTGGCGGGGTACTCGCCGAAGAAGAACAAAAAGAAGCACGGCTACGGCTCGAGTTCGAGGCCAAATAGGGGTCACGGGCAACAACCCAGGGCACCGGCCGCAGCTCCGCCGTTTCGGCAGCCGTTTCACGCCGATCCTCGGATGGGGTGCATGGGGGGCCCTCCACCACCGCCAGCGCAGGCAGGACCTCCGCCCCAAGCCGGTTTTGAAAGCGGCTTCATTGATCTTAATGCGCCCCGAGGACCTCCGCCGCCGCCTCGACCAGTGGATCCTTTATGGGCAAATCCGCAACCGGGCCATCGCCACGGGGCACCACCTCCCCCTTTACAGGTGTTTGACTAGGACCGGATATGGGGCCATGAGTGGTTGGGGTGCTTCTGTTTGCGTAGGATTGCGGCTCCTTTCCTGTTGTATCATCTGAGACTCTGAGGGATTATTATCTGTCCTGCTTTGGCGTTAGGCATAGGTAGGGACTGAACGTCGCAAGGGCTTTTTGGCGGGCAGAGTTTTGGCGTCAAGGTCCCAACGAAAAGGTCTCTTCGGCCGATAGTCATTTGATCATATTTATATTGTCAGCGATGTTCATAGTTGCGATATCCTGTGCCATTCGAATGGGCTTTTCTTTCTAGCCGCGTCGCCCGTCTTGGGTGAAATGCGCCTCGAATCTTGCTCCGGAGTTTGGCCCCTGAATGGTTCACTCGTCAACTTGAGGCCGCACTCTGCCAATGCTAGAAGTTCCGGTAGTATGGGATGACCTCCAACGATCTAGACTAAACAGCAAATCAGCAACTGTGTGCGTCTCTCGCAGGATGTGATCACCTAACGGTAGCATTTCCCGGCAAATGCAACCCCGCATATGAAACGCTGCAGTTCACAGCCGTCGGTTGTTAGGGCTCCCTCCGGTCCAATGAATCGTCGACAAGCGTAAGACATTCTACGTAACATAAGCTGCATCCCCGTTGTCTAGTGAATGGCCCCCCTTTATGTGAGGCTGTGCCCCGTGCGCCTCCAGGCAAACCCGCCAGTGCAAGGAGAAGAGGAGCCACTTTGCACTTGTTCAATCCCAGGACGCATCAGAGTATCGAATCTGACTGGCTCCCTCACCGAGATCAGACGTTCATCGACCAATGCCGAATGGAATGTGCGAATTTTCTACTCTGTTATTCGGTGATGGACATGCAGCGTGTTGTGCGTGCCGCGCATTTTGGCATAATGCACGTGATAAAGCTACCAACGACATAACTAGCATCCGCATATCACCATCCTTACCGTATGTACGTCTATAGGCAAAGATTCCTGCTCGGATGGAATGACGTCTGGTTTTCGACGTCACCTATCGGTACACATGTTTGCCCGAAACCTATTTTCTTTCTCCTATGATCCACAACACAGTCAAACGGCGAAGAGTATTCCACTGTCCGTCCAGGCATCCTTTGTGTGTGGAGCAACCAACCTACCCACCCCCCCTGCCGTTGCCTATGAAGTGGCAAATGCCGTCCATACTCCTTCCGGTGTGACTGATTGTCCACGGCCATACAGATTCTGTACCCAAGTCTATAATTGTGGACTTTGCTGGCGCTGCCCGGCGTTGCCCGACGCTGTCAGCAACTACCGCAGAGCTTGGCTCATCTCCCGGGCCAATCATATGCTGGCGCCCACTGGCTATACAGCATGTGAATGGTCACCCTCCCTGTTCCTCAACAGCAAAAGAAGCACACAGATCCGTATGCCGGAGAAAGTCTTCGCTAGACTGTCGGGGTTAGCTTTCAGAACAGTCGTGTCTGACTAAGTTCGGCAGTAAAAGCATGATCATCCGGCTATGCTGCACTGCCTGTTAGCAACTTCTGGCTCTCTGGTTGAGGGAACAAAACACAATCGCATGTCTAGCGGTGTTGCTATCCCGGGTTGTCTGGAAGGCTCCCTCTCGTCTTCGGGTATGTATATAATCCTCACTTCCATCTCATATGTATTCTGTTGGTTCACTGCACACAATCCCTGTTTCGACAGTTGGCCCGCAGATCTAGCTCCGCATTCCAGTAGCCAGGCATCTGCCCGGATAGCAGGCTCGCGCAGGCCCTCAAGCGTTTAGCAAACAATCATAGCCTCGGTTTGTCATACGCATACATATTCAGCCCTACTTCAACGTTGGCTCATTCCCGACTTTTTATTCTGAAGGCGGCCTGGAGCCAAGATGGCGTCGCTTCTCTTCCTGCTTTCCCGCCAGGTCGGTGCTACGGCGAACCCTATGGCGTCGTTGGGTTCTGAGAACGGCACGATGGCTTCGAACGGGTCCGATATTCCGCAGCTGCCTCAGTTGGCACTATTGGACTTTTTCTTCCCCGGATTCTCCGTATTTGCCAACGCCGTCCAGAAATACCTCAAGGTCGATCTCAACATATACATCCCTTTGCTGCTCCTCGCCGGCGTCCTCACGCTTGCCTGGAACTACGCCAGCCAGTATCTGTGGGACCAGCTGGAGGCTCACTTCATGTCGGTCGTGGACATCCGCACCGATGATGAGATATACAACATTATAATGGCGTGGATTGCCCGCCAACGCTTTTCTCAGGGCGCACGACGGTTTGTTGTCAACACCAACCTTAATTCCAGATCGTGGTATCTCTGGCGTTGGGATGAAGACGATGAGGAGGAAGGTGAGGAGGATGGGCAGAATCCAAGCGGAAGGAAGAAGAAGAAGGCGCTTTCCTATACCCCTTCCTTCGGAAGCCATTACTTCTTTTACCGAGGCCACCTCCTTCTCTTTCGGCGGACTGCCAATCGCGAACAGAACTCGTACATGCTCGTCAGCGAGCGCGAGGAGATCTCCCTGTCATGTTTCGGCCGCAACCCCTGGATCCTAAAGGAGCTCCTCCACGAAGCACGGCAGCAGTATGTTGAAAAGGATGAGCAGAGGACCCTCATCTACCGCGGAACGAGCAAGCCCGGCTCACTCGAACCCACCTGGCAACGTTGCCTTGCGAGGACGACCCGGCCTTTCTCAACTGTCATATTGAATGAGAAGACGAAGAAGGACCTGATCGATGACGTGACCGATTATTTATCCCCTTCGACGCAGCGATGGTACTCTAATAGGGGGATTCCGTACCGGCGTGGATACCTGTTACACGGCCCCCCTGGGACGGGAAAGAGCTCCCTAAGTCTGGCGCTGGCCGGCTTCTTCAAAATGCGGATTTACATCGTCAGCCTAAGCTCCGTTACGGCTAACGAGGAGAGCCTTTCCAGTCTCTTTGCCGAGTTACCTCGACGTTGTGTCGTTCTCCTTGAAGATATCGACACGGCCGGACTTACCCACACGCGCGAGAACCCAAACCAGAGCCAGGATCAGGCAACGGAAGATAGCCCAGCCGACACCTCTCCTCGGTCGAATGCCATGGGCGATCCCAACAAGAACAACACGAGTAACCCGCCCCAACCTACTGGACGGTTATCTCTCTCTGGCCTACTGAATATCCTCGACGGCGTCGCTTCACAAGAAGGCCGAGTGCTCATCATGACGACAAATCACCTAGAGAAGCTGGATAAAGCACTGATTCGACCAGGCCGCGTGGACATGATCGTCAAGTTCGGCTTGGCGGATAAGGGGATGATCTCCGCCATCTTCCGAGCTATATACGCGCACCTAGAGAGTGACGATGGCCCCGAGCGGGTTGAAAATCTCGAGCTTGAACCAGATGCACGAAAGGCCCGAGCGGAAGAGAAGGCAAGGAGAAGAGCGGCTGAAGACGCGCGTGTGGAAATCCTCGCGGAGGAATTCGCGGCCAAGGTCCCCGCCCACGAGTTCAGTCCCGCCGAACTTCAAGGCTATCTGATGCGGCACAAGCGTGATGCCCGCGCCGCTGTCAACAACGTTGAGGAGTTCATAGTGACAACCCGGAAAGACAGAAAAGCAAAGGAGCTGAAGGAAGCCGAGGAGAAGCGCAAGGCCGAGGAGCAAAAGGAGGCTGCGGAGGCTAAGAAGGAGGAAGAAGCCAAACAGAAGGCACAGGAAGAGGAGAAGCGGAAGGCCGAGGAGCAAAAGGAGGCTGCGGAGGCTAAGAAGGAGGAAGAAGCCAAGCAGAAGGCACAGGAAGAGAAGAAGCCCGAAGAGACTACGAAGGACGGCAACAACAAGGAAGTGGCGGCAGACGGAAAAGTAGCAGAGAAAACATCTGCCGTCGAACCGTCAAACAGCGGTATCGCAGTCGGAGATGACGCAGTCACCGCTAAAGCGACAGTGGTGGAACCACTTACCACTTCCCAGAAGTTGGGGGTAGAGACCAAGGAGGATTGCGGAAAACACGACTCCGGCTACGCTACACCCACCAGTGGCGATCCGTGATATAACGCTTGAGAGAAGAGAGGGGTCGGTTATAAGTTATAATAGGCATAGTTTGGCGTTCGGGTTGTGGCGGCAAATGGTATCGGTAATGCCAGGCTTTGAAGCGTGATATAAGCATTAAGAACTGAGCCGCCGTAACAGTCTCAGATGAGCTCTTATTTGGACTCAAGTCAATTGAATACCAAAGATTTTACTTATTTGTCGCCGAGCTCCTCTTGTGCGCCACCGCCTTGGAGGGCTGGAACTGTCTGTATGTTGGGAGCCGGAGTGATGAAGACGGCATACATCCTGGACCGATATCTGTCCCTGCAGACGTAGGCGTCGTTTATCTCTTATCCAACCGCAGTTGCCGTATATGGGAAGTCCGAGTCGCGGCGGAAGACATATCCAGCAAGATACCGAACTACACGAGATGGGCATCGGACAAGGAATTGTCGGCATTGTACATGCGCTACATACTTTGGCCTTGGGATTCAATTGTAGGTTCCATATAGATTCCTCATCATTGGTCATGCTGCCATGCCGGCGTGATATTCGGTGACTGAGCTGCCAATAACGGGGTGATGTTCCTGCGTATTGGGAATATCTGGCTTGGGTAGCTAACGGCTAGATAGGGTCACAAGATGGGACTTTGGTATTGTCAAGTCGGGGACTGCCTATCTAGGTAATTACTCAATTAGTTAGTAGTAGTTTCCCGAACGCCGGCACGCGAGGAAATTCGGTAAGCATCACGAGCTCTACAGCAAAATTTCAAGGTGCCGACTTGGCGAGTTAATGTACTGTAGCAAGACGGATTGAAGCTGTAAGGCGGAGTATAAGGGTTCTGATGTAAAAGTCTAAAGGTCGACTAAAGTGTTATTTATGAAACCAGACATTACCGAATTATGTTCACCTAAGGTTGTTAAGGTGAAAGGACACCCTTTAGCTACCTATATCAAGCTGCACACTTGATAGAATATACTGAAAAGTGTCCCTCCCCCCTCTTTTCTTTCCGGATTCCCACCCGCCCAATATGGATAAGATGTAAAAATCGGGTCCACTTAGTTTCCGAACGGCAAATGTATTTATAATAAAATATTTAAAAGTTAAAAACATACCACCTATATATTATATAAATCTAAAATTTAAAACATTAGTAAATATATATATAAATTATAAAAAAGTAGTATATTTATAAACCGTTTATAATTAATATATTATATAAACGAGCTGGACATATAAACAAGCTGGATATATTTATTACGACCTGATGTTTCGGACGTTTTGGTGATTTAAAGAAACGGTCGTAATAACGCCATAGGTGGCTAGAGGACCTATGTTACGTTTGGAACGGCGTTAAATATTAAGATAACGCAGGATGCAGTAAAATAATATAGCGCTGGATACCAAGGTATCGTTATTTAGTTATACGGTATGGCGCTAAATAGCGGTATATAGTTATTTAAAATACGATATATATATATATATATATAATTATAATTGTTATTTATTTTTTAAATTTAAAAGTAATAGTTTGTAATAATATTTAATTTTATAAAACGTATTTTGTTATTATTAAATGTAATAATATAAAGTTTATTATTTAAAGTTTACGATATATCTGTTAATATAAACCGTATATTTAAGGTTTAATAATTAGAAACCTCCTTAGTCGTTATAATATTTTTTTAACTTTTTAATTAATTACTACAATATAAAACGATTTACAAAAATATTTAAAATAAACTTAGCCGTTTAGATAATAAAAAATTAAAACTTAATTATAAACAACTTAATTTTATTTATAACGTTTTATATTTTGTTTTAAAAAAGCGATATACCAAACGCATCCGAATTAATATTTTCTTTAGTTTACAAAAACTAATGCTAATTTTAAAAAAATCGATCGTTGACCGAATCCTTAACTTAAATATACAAACGTTTTCAATCCGGTTTTTATGCGTTAAAAATATAACGAATTAACTGCTTACTTAACGGGTTATAATACACGTCGAAATTAACTAGGCGTCGAACTTTATTTAACGGTAAAGAAAACTTAAAACGCGTTTAAATAAAAAACCGTTTATAAAAAATTATTATGCGAAAATTTGGAAGTATTTCGTAAATAATTCGAAGTTGTTCGGGTTATAATTATAAATACGGCATTATAAAAAATATTTATAACTTTAATATCACGGATTTTTTAATAAAAGATTTAATAATATACAGTATAATAATAAAAAATATCGAAAAATATAGAAAAGTTAAATAACCGTAATAAGAAAATCGAAAATAAATTACAGTTATATTGTTATTTTAATTTTTAATGCGGAAAACCTATCTTAAATCGTAATATCGCGATAATTTATTTTTAATCCATTAAAAAATTAATATTATTTATAATAATTAATTAATTATCAAGTTAAGTTTAAAATATATTTAATATTTCTATAAATGTATTCGAACGAGGACGGAAAATACGAAAAAAATTATTTTCAACAGTTACGGAGATTATTATTCGATAGAATTTGAAAAATATTACGCAAATAATAAAATTATTACGTTTTATATACTTTCTTATTTTTTTTCAATTTTAATCTTTTTGTTGAGATAGGTGTGGCAAAAGGAATTGTTGATGGGGGGGTTACTAGAGCAACGGCGGGGTGGGCGCGTCAGGCCCACTATTTGTATGTACGTAGCCTAGAGCTTCTGCCTCGTACCTTCAGAAGCAACAACTTCCAGAACGGCAGCAGCAGAAATCAGAGAATAATAACGGTACCCCGAATTGCGAAACCCGCATCTTTACATGGTAGCATTTTCTGGCCCGTTTCTTAATTAGATACCCGTTAATTAACATTTTGATCCATTCATTTTGTACGCGTTTCGAGATACCATTTCGGGGGAGGGGTTGACGGCGCAGCAGGCGCGTAGTATTGCAAGTAAAAGGCTTGTCGCAAAAACATAAGTTCTTATTAAAAGGTACCAAAAGCCGAAAAGATCGGTATAAGTCCTTATTAGAAAATAACGAAAGCCGAAAAAATCGGTATAAGTTTTTATTAAAAAGTACCAAAGGCCGAAAAAATTAGCATAAGTCCCTATTAAAAAATACGAGATTTTACGAGGAAATACAAATCTAACCTCGACGGTTAGCAACGATCGACGATCAACGCCAAAATGGCTAAAAAAAATACAACGGACCAAACCGAAACCCTTAACTTGGAGCAATTAATAAAGATATTCGCGAAACTGTCGAACGAAACTACTGATAAAAAAAAGATACGTACCTCGATTAAAAGTATTTCGAATTTAAGCTTAACGAGAAAAATTAATTACGCGGCAGTAACAATTAAAAAAGATAGAAAATAACTTTTTGAATTGTTTTAATAATAATCGGTTACTATAACGGCAATTCGGCAAAGCTTCTTTATATTAACGAAACCAAATTAATTACTGCCATTATTACGAACGTTAAGGAAAGCCCCATGGCAGTTATTGCCGGTTTTACGAAAAGTACAGAAATATTTAAAACTTTAAAACGTTCGTACGGAATTAAAAATATCGACCAATAAATAGATATTTTCAGTCAGCTCTAGTTCTTTCGATAAAATCTTAAAAACCCCGTTTTTAATTACGTTGTCGAATTTAAAAGGTTTATATGCCGTTATAACAAATTTAACATACCCGTTAATAACGGTTAATAAGTTATTATATTTTTTAACTCAATCGAAAGTTTTACCAATTGGAAGTTACACATAAAAAAACATTTTGCTAATACCCGATTACTACTGTTAGCTAAGTTTTTAACGACTTCGTCGCCGAATTTCGAAACAAAAATAACAAGGAAAGCAAGGGCAAGAAGTTGGAGGGATAAGGTTATAACGTTAGGCACGACCGAAACGGCAAGCCTTATGGAACAAAAAAGGCCAGCCGCTTTGTTTTAACTGCGGCGAATACGGTTACATAACGAAGGACTGCCCGAAAAAGCGGAAGAATAAAAAGAATGGGAGTCAAGTCCACCAAAATAAAGCCCATTTTATCCCGGACAGCTTAGAGGACCTATATGATCAACCTCCTAAGAGATACCAGGCAGGTTATTAATGAAGGAAAACGTTAGGACGGAAGCCCAAGGCATAAAGGCGTTGTGATAGATTTTTTGAAAAGCTGGAGGGTACCAGCGAGGTCTGAATAACCTCGACGGCGGAGCAAAAATCCCTTTAGCCATAAGGGCGTGTTAAGATAGGTATGGCAAAAGGAATTGTTGATGGGGGGGTCACTAAAGCAACGGCGAGGTGGGCGCGTCAGGCCTACTATTTGTATGTACGTAGCCTAAAGCTTCTGCCTCCCACCTTCAGAAGCAACAACTTCCAGAACGGCAGCAGCAGAAATCAGAGAACAATAACGGTACCCCGAATTGCGAAACCCGCATCTTCACATTTTTGATATATTTTACTTTTCTGTTTTAAAATACGTTTATACGTTTCTTTATCGAATATTTAATATGATGTTATTATATTGTAAAAAATATTTTCTCATCGGTTTTTATAACGTATTTAAAGTTATTATAACGTTCGATAATATTAAATCCGGCTTCGTAAAAAGTTAAATTTGTTTTATTTAATTTTAATACCGGTTTTCTTTATTTGAAAATTTTTTAATTGTATTTACGCCAACCGTCTCGCCGCTTACTTCCGCTGGTTCCATTTTTTTCTTACTTTCGAACAATCTTCGAAATATGTAAGAAATAAAAAAATAAGGATGTTACTTTACCAAAAAAAAAAAAGAATTTAAAAAAAGAAATTTAAAAAAAAGATTTAAAAAAAATTTCTAGGAACGCTCGACGACAAAAATAGTTAGATCGGTTAATTTAACCAAAGAATAATTTAATATTTTTATACGACAACTTCTTTTAAAATGAAGCCGTTAAAATTAAGCGAAACTATTTTTTTTAACAAACGCCGGAAAATTAAAAAATAAACGTTTTCTAAAAAAGAATTTAATATAAAAATAACAAAGATTTTTCGCCGAAAAAAAGGAGGTAATAAAAATTATATAACTAACAGTAACTAAGAGTAATTATTGTAAAAAAGTTAAAACGAAAACCTAGAAATATAACGTTTACGGCAAACCCGGATATAATACGCGTATTTGTAAAAATGTTGTAAATATGTTTAACAAAAACGAATTCCGATTGATTTAAATTAATTTATTACATTTTAGTTATTTTATTTAAGTTTATTATTACGAAATGCTAAAAAGTGTCCAGTTTGCTTATATAGTATATTATAAAGATTATTAAACAAGTTTTAAATATATATATATATATATAATGCAAGGTAACTATATAGGTCCAAGCCTGGAAAACAAGGCTAAGCCAATATATAGAAATTATGCCACGATTAATTTTTACGATAGATATTATACCCAGTATTGTCGGCAAATGTGCTGCAATTCTGGAAGCTTGGGGGAGTAGGTTGCTTGTTCTGCTGTCCTAAAACTAGGGGTGGGAGGAAGCAGCCACATATAGGCTTCAGCTCCTTTGTCTTGCAATCCTAGGGCCATATCAAAGCCCTTTAACTCCTTTCACCGCTCCTTCCAAGAAATCACCTCAACTGCCGACAAGTATCCTTAAATACGATAACTTTTTAAATGGTTTTTTACGGTTTGGATAAATTGTATACCTTAGTCCCGTATATTACTTCGATTCCGATTGGTAATTATCGATATATTTCGGCCCTGGTAAACCTTATACCCGTTAGTTACGGTTTAATAAGGTTTTTAAAGGTAGAAAATAATTTTATACGGTAAACCTTAAAGATAAATTTTAAAAGCGTATAAAAAACGCATAAAAAGCTTTACAAGCTTTCGTTATTTTACAATTAAAAAGTTTAATTTCGATTATTTTTACGGTGTTTTAAGTTTTTATTAATTAAGATACGAATCAAAACAATATAACATGCTTTACAAATACGAAATATTAATTATCCGAAACGGGAAGGTTTCGATAAAAACCGTCCCGTTTACGATAATTTATTCGAAAAAAAATTCCCGTACAATCCAAAGCAGTCGATATAACTATCGATTTAGAAAGTTATTTTAAAAAAAATCGATTGCGGCTTTTGATTTTTGGGTACTACCTTATTTTTGATACCAAAAGTTTACCTTTTTACGAATTTATTATAAATAATTTCGATTTAACGGAAAAATTACTGGCGAAAGTATAAAAGAACAAAAATAATAAAAATAACAAGTTAAATAATTCCGAAATCCAGTTGTTAAAATATTACATGTTAAAGGATTACGAACGCTAATTTGTTCGGTTGTTTAAAACCGTAAGGAACTTCCAGAATTTCGAGAGAAATCGACGTGGATAAAAGTACGACTAAGCAGTTTGCGAAACGGAAAGGGGTAATAAAGCTAGAAGTTTAGGTAGCAATCTATTATTTTATCTAAGTATATACATATTTATATCTTCTTAAGGGAGAATATATATATATAATAAAGATTTATTATTATTATTTATGAAAACTTAATAATAAAAATTTTCTAGCTTGTTGGCAACTATGTATTAGTTAGAATCGAAATGAAACGGAACTAAGATATACAATCTATCCTAACCGTAAAAACCATTATATAGTTATTATATTCGAAAATATTAAGTATAATATCTATCGTAGAAATTTTATCGTATAAAGATTTTCTATATATTTGCTTAATTTGGAAAATAAAGATTGAATTCTTTTTTAATTTTGCAATATAAATTTTATAATATTATTCAAATATATAATAAAGTAACTTGTAAACATTTTTATTATAATATATATAATAATAAAACTTCGAAAAAAAACCTTTACTAAAATATAAATAACATAACATACCACACAAGTAAGCTGTACACTTTTTAACGCCTCGTAACTATTAACCCAAATAACTTAACTAGAATATATCAAAGTAATTCAAATTACCTGCATTCTTTATCGTTAGCCGTATTTACAGCTTTAAAATAAATGTACGCATTATATTAAAACTTGTTGCAGATATTATATAATTTTTTAAAACCGTTTATAATCAACTACTTTTTAACGGGTTTAAGTTAATATTAAGCCCATTTCGAAAATATTAAAGCCGACCGACAAGAAAACGATTATCGATCGAATTTTTAACCTATATACGCAAGCGTATTTTGTCCGGTTTTAATACGTAGAAAATATTTGCAAAATAAATTATATCGGAAAGTTATAAAGCTTTGTTATAAAGCGCGTTATAAGGCTATAAAGCAAAAGTGTAGGGTTTGTTATAAAGTACGTTTTAAAGCGCGTTGTAAGGCGTATCGCATTATTACAGAACTTATTAAAGCTATATTCCGATTTTGCGCATTTTAAATTATTAAAACAAACGTTTCCAATAAAGAAAACCACTTATTATACGGAACAAACAGGTTCTTTTAGTTGATAAAAAAGGTAGTAGTAAAAAGTTGCTGTAAATTGTTGTTCTAGGTAATTAGTTATAAAATAGTTAAAGGCAAGAAATAGCAATATACATCTACGGCAAGCTTTAATATAATATATACATTTGTTTAAAAGTTGCAAATACAGTTAGCAACAAAGAATACTATTAATTGGAATAGGTTTAGTGCGTTATAATTAAGTTATTTATATTTGTTATTGTAAGGTATTAAAAAGTATACAGCTTGCTTATATATGTAGCTTATTTATATAATACGTTATTAAGTTTTATTAAGTTTTACTAACCTTTTCGCAAGTTATTATTAATTTTATTAAAAGTTATAAATTTATTACTATGTTTTCGAATGATTATAAAAAATATAAAATAACGATTAACGTATTACATAAGTAAGTCGGATGTATAAGTAAGTCGGATACTTTTTATAATATACTACTTATCCAACTTTAATTACTTATTTTTTAACAACTATAATATGAAATAACTTACAAAAACTTTTAAAATAAATTTAGCCGTTTAGGTTAAAAAGAATAACCCGAAACTTAAGTATAAAAAGTTAAGTTTTATTTATAATGTTTTATATTTTACTTTAAAAAACCGATTTAATATTGTTTTTAATTTGCGGAAATTAACGCCAATCGAAAAAAAAAATCGATTATCGACCGAATTCTTGATTTAGATATGCCCACGTTTTTTGTCCGGTTTTAATATATTGAAAATATGGCGAATTTGCTGCTTGTTTAGCGCGTCGCCGATCGCGTCGGGGCTAACTAGGCGTCGAATTTTGTTTAACGGCAAAAAAAAAACTTAAAACGCGTTTAAATCGAAAAATTGATTATTAAAAGGTATTATGCAAAAATCTAAAAATCTTTCGTAAATAGTTTGAACTGGTTTAGATTATAATTATAAAGTACGATATCGTAAAAACGGATATTTATAATTTCGACAAAATAGGTTTTTTAATAAAGCTTTTAATAATATATAGCATGGTAATTTTAAACGCCGAAAAACGTAAAAAGTTTAAATAAACTTAATAAAGTAATCGGAAATAAATTATAATTATATAAATTGTTAATTTGTAAAATTAGGTTATATTATTATTTATTATTTTAGTAAAAAAATTTTACTTTGGATTTTAATATTACGATAATTTATTATTACCTGATTAAAAAGTTAAAATTAATTATAATAATTAAATAACGAACGAATTAAGTTTAAAATAAATCTAACATTTCGATAAATATATTTAAACGTATACGAAAAAAACGAAACGGTTTTTTATTTTTGATAGTTACGAAAGTTATTATTTGATAAAATTCGAAAAATATTACGCGAATTACGATATTATTATGTTTTGTATATATTTTTTTAATTTTTTATCGGTTTTAATTTTTCGACGTATTTTATTTTTCCGTTTTAAAACGCGTTTATACGTTTTATATTGAGAATTTAATGCGATGTTACTTTATTTATATCGTTAAAGAAAAAAGTTTCGCCGGTTTTTTCGATGCGTTTAAAATTATTATAACGTCCGATAATATTAAGTTCGGTTTTACAAAAATTGGATTTGTTTTATTTAATTTTAATAACGTTTTTTCCGATTTGGAAATTTCTTTAACTGTATTTACGCCAATCGTTTCGCCGCTTACTTTTACCAGTTCTACTTTTTTTCTACCGTTAAAAACCTTTCAAAATATATAAAAAACAAAAAAACGGGAACGATATTTATAGAAAAAAAATTAGAAATTACTAGGGAAGCTTGCCGACAAAAATAGTTGAATTAGTTAATTTTTTGATAAAAAATAACTTAATGTTTTTATACGAAAACGTTTTTTTTAAAAAGAACCGCCAAATTACGCGAAACTAATTATTTTTTTAATAAACGTTGAAAAAATAAGAATAAACGTTTTTGAAAAGGAGGAATATTTATTATATAAAAAGAATAAGCTTTTCTGGCCGAAAAAGAAAAAAGTGGTAAAAAAACGCAGCTAATAACGGTTAAAGGTAATCGTTATAAAAAGGTTAAAACGAAAGAACGGAAATATAGCGTTTGCGATAAACCCGGATATAATGTACGTATTTGTAAAAAAGCTATAAATACGTTTAACGACGAAAAATCTGATTAGTTTAAATTAATTTATTACGTTATAATTGTTTTATTTGGATTTGTTATTACGAGATGTTAAAAAGCATCCGATTTGTTTATATGATACGTTAATTTAAATTAAATATAAATATTTTATAACACTTTATATTAATTTTAATTTAGTATTAACGTAGTATATAAGCGAACTGCCGATATTAGCGAACTGTTTTTTTATTAATAACTTTAATTATTTAAGTTTAATTATATATTTATTAATAATAACATATTAAATTAGTTCAAATTAATTGGATTCGTTTTCGTTAGATATATTTACAGTTTTTTTACAAATACGAGTATTATATTCGGGCTTATTGTTAACGCCATATTTCCGTTTTTTTGTTTTTGTTACGGCGTTAATCGTTTCTTAGGTCTGAGTAAAGTATTTTGTTGTTGCATAAGGAAAAAAAGGCAAAATTACCTAATAGGTACGGAATGCCGGCGTAAATATAACGTTACGGTAGCTTAATTAAACTGTAACGCTAGTACCGTAATAATAACTCCTTTTTTTTAAGGCAGTTGTTTTTAATTGCTTAAAAGAAAAATTTAAGCTAAATAGTATATCCCAGGTTTAAACCCTGGATTTTGTGCAATATATTAGGTGCTGCGGTGCGGTATAAAGGTAATGCAGAGTTGGCGGCGTAGTACCGGAATAGGACCGTACAGAAGACGTTATCCCGGGTAAGGGAGCATAATACCAGGGCCGGCGGCGAATATGATAATGTCGTTACGCCGTCGGGTTTTATTTACTAATTACGTAAAGGTTTTGTTAACTTTCTTACCGTTTTCGTAAAATAAATATCCGCATTTTTTTTTACCTTTTTTGTTTTTTTCCCCCCTAAAACTGCCGTATTACCATTATATCGTTACCGCCGCGTTTTTTATTTGTTTTTTCCGCGTTATTTTATCGCCGTTTTTTAAAAATTATTTTTTGCTTTTTTAGCGTTTATATAATTATTATATTTCGCCTTTATATCGTTTACGTTACGTTTATTAAGGTTTAACGTTTTTATATAATATTTTTTCGTTATATAATTTTAAATTACGATTCCGCGCCCGGTAAACTGCTGGTATTTCGTTACCGTTTCGCTGCTGCTTTTACCGGTAAATATATACTTTATTTTAAACGCTGTAAGGTTTACGAATTTATAAGTTTTAATACGTTGTTTTGTTAATTTTGTATAAACGTACTGTTATTAATACGTTAACTTTTTAATATTTAACCAACGGAAAGTATATAAAGTAACGCTTTAAATTTCGAAGTTTTTTTATAATTAAGTTACTTTTTATTTCGACGTAATTTACGATATTAACGGTAATCCCGTTTTTAACGCGGACGGTAACGAAATTTACGAATATAATGACGATTTTCGTACGAAAATTTACGGGGCGGTACTGTACCTATATATTGCTTTAAAAGCGTCAGAAAAAAGTTATCGTTCCGGCTAAGTTATAACGGGCGTTAAAAAAAATTAATCCCTTATCGTAATTATAATTAAGATCGTTAATATAATTTTTTAAAAAAATCCGGTTTTTTATTTTATCTAAATAACCGTTTACCGTACCTTAATATAAATATAACATTTCCGCCTTATTAGCAACGCCGTAAATATACCGTTACGTTTGTATATTATTATCGTTTCGTTAACGAAACGTTAATAAACCGATACTTAAATTACCGTTTAAAAAAAGGTAATCGAATATTACTTAGTACCCGGCGATAATAAGTACTAACTATAAACCTTAATTAAACGTGTTTTCCGTAATAAGATAACCGTTACGGTTATTTTTACTTTAGGCCCTGCTTAATCTGCCGTCGACATAGTAACCTTTTTTTTGCGTATCGAAAGCATTTAATTACCGTTAAGTTTTCGTATTGTTGCGTTTTTATTTTTTGTTACGTTCCGTTATCGTTATGTAGTTATTATGTTAGCGCGCCGTTATTTGGCCGTTATTTTTGAGGTTATAGTATTTAAAGTATTAATAAAATTTATACTTGGTTTTTTTTTTTGTTAATTTAATGTAGTTATTATCTGTCGTAATATTGCCGCGGCGCTGGTTTAATCAAAATTTTCTTTTTTTTTTCGGTTTTTCCGCGTTATTTACTTAGTAATATCTTGTATTATGTCCGTTCGTTACCTTAAGTTTCCTTAGTAACCTTTAAGCCCCGGTTACGGCCGCATTTATTTTATAAGAACTTAAATTAATTAAGTAACCCAGGTTTATTAAGGTTACTTTTATAAAATTTGGTTATATTAAAATTATAATCTTAAAAATTCTTAGCCAGTTTCTAGATAAGGCGGCATAAATATAACTACTTAATTTTATATTAAAAATTTTATTTAGTATTCCTAAAATTTAAATTCTTTTTAAAATATTATTTAACTTTTTTAAATTATTAACATTTATAACAATAACGTTTTTAACGTACGCATTCTATTCCGCGTTAATATTTCTTTAATTTAACAAACCCGGTTTATAACGTTAGATTAAAAAGGTATAGAAAACCGGGAATAATTTATAATAAGTAGGTAATTATATAATAATAATACGGGGGTATATTTTGGTAGTAACAAAAAAACTTATTTATTTATTGTTAAGCTTATCGTTAAATTTACCGGATTTTATATATTACGTATTAACTTATATACGTTTTTTTTTCGTTAAACGTACCGACGTCGAAACGGTATCGGTTTGTTTGTTTTATGTAATAGTTTTAAAATTTCGTTATTAACGTTTTAATACGTTCGAAAATCCGCTTTAACTTATTTATGTAATACGAAGTATTAATATATTTTTATTGTTACGTTACCGTTTTAAAAACGTTTAAGTTACGAAACGGTTCTGTTTTTATATTAAGGTAAAACCCGTAATTAACGAAAAACGGTGAAATACTAATAATTTTTAATACGTAATTATTATTAACAAATTCGATTAAAAGAAACTAATTTATTTAATCGTTTTAATAAAAAGAATAATAACTTTTAAGGTATTATTTTATAATAATATTTATTACTTTTGTTTAGCTGTCGGTTTATGGGTAATATATAATCGAAACGCGTAAAGTAACGTTTAAACGTTAATTTAATTTTTTTTTAAAGTAAAAATAAATTATATATCCCGATTAAATATTATCGTAACCGGTATATTATATAAACGGTATATGTTGGAAAAAAAAACGTTAATGAAAGTTTTTACGGATATATCCGTTATGGGGGTAAAATAACGCATTTTCGTAAATTGATTAATTATTACAAAAACGTATTTATAAATATACCCGAATTTTTCGTAAAAAAATAATAAATCAACGTAATTTATTAATATATCGTTTTATAAACGGAACGATACCGGTAAAAAGTTAAAGAATTTAATAAGTAAAATTTTAAACGTTTTAATACGGTAATAAAAGTAATAACTTTATATAAATATAATTATATTTTAAAATAAACGTAATTAATAATAATTTTGCAGTAACAAGTTATACGTTTTGTAACGGCCCGGGTAATTAACCGGCGTTACGTTATAATTTCGATATAGAATTTAAAGTTTAAGTACGTTATTGTTTGAAATAAATAGCTTATTTTAAATATAAATACGTTTTTATACCGTTTTATAATCGGTTTTTGTAATTTTAAATTTTTTGTAGATATTTTATTTAAAATATTTGCAAATTGGGTTTATTAACGTAATTAAAATATCGTTAATTAATCGTAACGATTTATAAAAGTTATCGATAAATACGTTTATTAACTTATTAACGTTTATAACGTATATTTTAAAAAAAAGGTTTTATCGGTTTAATAAGAATATTATTTTGTATCGTTACGTAATTTTTTATTAACTTTATTATTACGATCCGCCGGTTTTACGCCGGGTTAACGTAATAAGGTATTTAAAACCGTAATTTTTTTTCCGGGTTTATAAGTTCTTTGGAACCGAAAGTTATTAAAAATTTTCAATTATTAAATTTAACATTAATTTAAAATTTTATAATAACGAAATATTAAAAGTTTTTATAATCGGTAATAACTTCGACGGGATTTTTAACTTTTTGTAATTCCAGGCGTTATTTTTTAAAAGTTTTAATAAAAGTTAATAATTTTTATTATAAATTTTATAATTATATTCGGTTAAGTTATGTTTAACCGAAAAAAAGGCAACGGGTCGTAAAATATTTTATACGTTATATTAAAAAAGAACCCTTCCCGATACCTAATTAAAAACGTTAATTTCCAAAACTGTATAACGTTAAAAGTTGTAATAAAATAATATTAAAATTATCGAAAAGATATTTTTAAATTACCGGAACATTTTTTTAATATCGGCTGTTAAAAAACCTATTTATTTAGCTTTGTTTATTAAGTTAATAAAAATTTTAGCAACTTACAAAAAACCTTTAATAAATTAGCGGTAAAAATTTGCAAAATTAATAAAACGTTATAATTTACGTAATATTTTGAAAGGGTTTTATTATTAAATAACCTTTATTTTTTTAAAATTTATAACGATACCGTCGGTAAAAATTATTAAGTTTAAATACCGTATTTTCATAACATTAAATTCGTATTTACGGATATTTACCGTTAACTTTACGTTTATAAAACGACGAAATATTTTATATATATGCTTTTTATATTTTTTATTTTTGTTATAAATAAAAACGTTATTAAAATAAGCTGTAACGTATTTATTTAAAAGGTTAAATAAAATATAATTAATATAATATTAAAACAAATTCGGAACGCCGATTATATTAAAATTTGTTATTAAGTATTTAAATAAGCCAAATTTTGTTATAAATATTATTTTTTATTCGTTTTACGGGGCGATACGTAAACAGTTAAAAGCCGTTACGATATTAAATTTAATATATATACGTACCGAATAAAAAGTATTTAAAATTTCGCAAATTAAGGGAATAAAATAACGGTTTTTTACCGTAACGTTATTAAGGCCCTGGTAATTAACGTAAATACGTACGTTACCTTTTAGTTTTTTGGTAAATAAAATAAAAGCTGCCGTAAAAAAATTACTAAAGCAGATAAAGCTTTTTTTTATATAGTTATCGATATATTTCCGTACCGCTAGTAATTTATACGGTAATATAGTTTGTATGTAATTATACAGGGGCGTTTAGTTTGGAGATAACTCGATTTTATAATTAAAAAATTAATATAGTAGTAATTCGTTAGTTTTATTAAGGATAAATGTTTTCGTTAAATCGTGATATTTTGGTAATAACTTTTTTAAAATTTCGGTTATCGTTATAGGTAACTTGCTGTCGAAATATTTCTATATATCTTTTTCGATAACGTAACGTAACCAGGGCGTTTCGGTTATTTAATTATAAAAAACCCGTAACTTAAAAAATATAATATCCGTATTAACATTATCGTTTTAAATAAAAATGTTACAGAAAATTATATTAAGTATTAACGACGTTATTTCGTTAACTGAAAATAATTAAAAAGGTAAGGCCGTTATTTCCCGTAAAAAATTATTTTATTAAAAGCATAAAATTAATTACAACATTTTTTAAATGGCAAAACGTTAGAAAATTAATAACGCGGAAAAACCGTATTTAAACCGGTTCGTTATAATTTTGGAAAAAAAAAGGTAAGGTAATAAAAGTAAAGGTTAAGTTTATTAAGGTAAAAACTAATGGAAATTCCGATACCGTTTCGCGATTAATACGTATGGTTTCCGTTATTTAATTAATATCCAGGTTATATTTCCGGAACTAAAGTAATTTTAAGATAATATTAAAACCGTTTAAAAATTACCGATATAAGGTAATTTTCTTATAACAAAACCTAAACGAAACCGTAATATATACGCGGAAATAACGAAACCGGCTACGGTACTATTTACTAGCCGGAATTACCGGGATTAAAAAATAAAGTAAAAAATATATATTTTGATATATAAAGTTATTATTAATAAATCTTATAAACGAATAATTATAATTAATTATAATTTGCGCCGGTAATAATACGTTACCGGGAAATTATAATTAAGATAAAAACGAAAAAGATATATTGGGATTTATAAAACGTATATATAAATCGGATTTATTATTATTCTAATAACTTAACGAAAACTTTTAGTTATAACTTATTTTAAAAATTAATTTTTTGTTTACGGCGTATCGTTACCGTTATGGGATACAAACGACGTACCTCTGGTAATTAATCGTAGCCGCCGATTAAGGTAAATAAAAAAGTAATATTCCTTTTTTCCGTAATATATACAAAAGTTTATTTTACACCGGCGTTACCCTTTTTTTTCGCTTAAAAAAACATATAAACCATTCTTTTTTACCGTTATAACGTTTAATTATGTAAGGTTTAATTTTGGCATTATGTAAATATTATTTTATCGTTACGGTATTAAAATATAATTATTCCCGTATTTTATTATACGCTTACGGAAAAACCGGTCCGTTATATTATTAAAAAAATCCTTAAATAAACGTATTTACGCTATATCGTTTTCGGAATTAAAACGTTATATTTACGGTACGAAAACTTTCTGTAACGTTCCGTTAATTTTTTGCTGTAATATAATAATACGCAAAATCGGCGGGTGTTAATTTTAATTAATTAAATAAATAAAATTGTTAATAAAATCGGCGAAGGTAATTAATTTTTATTTTAAGGCCTAAAATTTTTTATGGGTTTATGTTAATATATTTATCGCAATATAAATTTAATTCAAATATAACACTATATTATTTACGTCGCGTTAATTATATAATTACGTTTCGAGATTTAATAATGATATTGTTATTTTATTAATTTTTTTGCGTACGTACGAATAAACGTTTTTTTAAAACTTTTATACGGCATATATAATACGGTTAATTAACAAAAAATAAACGTTTTAATTTATCGTAAATTTTAAACGTATGAAAAACCGTTAGTTAATATATTTTTTTAACGGACTATCAAATCCTTATCGTTTTTTTTATATACCAGAAATTCGGAATTACGAAAGCGTTAACTTTTTAATATATTAATAATAAGTTACGTTATTTATAAAAAATAACCTTAAAAATAAGTTATGGAACTGTTAAAAAAACTTTATTAATACGTTATAAAAAGTTACGGCTTAACGCGTTAACCGCTTTATAGTTATTAAACGTTTCCATAATAACGCGTTTTCGGTAATTTTGTTTCGGACCTGTTATAACGATTTTTCGGTAATAACTAATTATTTACGAAACTAGTAATTTTTATACGATAATTGTTTTATTTTTTATAACAACTGTTTTGCAGTTATGAAACGTTTCTGTAATTCGTTTTTTTCGTACTATAAACGTTTATAGTTATTTTTGAAATTTATAAAAATATCCTTAAAAACCTTTTAAAGTTATTCGTAAATTTCGAAAAACCGGTTTAATAATATAAAATCGTATATAATTCGTACTGTAATAAAAAATAAATAAAAAAATCCATAATTTTTTTTAAAAGTTCGTAAATCGAAATAATAATATTATATTACCCTTTTATGCTTAATCGAAAACGGGAATATTAATATTTATAATATTTTCTTTTAAAGTCAAAATATTTAATAAAGTTAACGTATTATACTACCATTCCGGACATACCATTATTTCGGACGGTTTTTAGCATATTTTAATTACCAAGTTTTAATTGTTTATTTCTTAATATTAATAATATAGAACGGCTTATAAAAAAAGCGAGAATAAACTTAGCCGTTTAAGTTAAAAAAAGAAATCCGAAGCTTAGTTATAAAAAGCTTAGTTCTATTTATGAAGTTACTTAATTTATTTTGCATAAACGATATAACGGTATATTTTCTTTTAGCGACTATATAGCCGAATTGCGAAAATTAACGCCGACCGAAAAAAAATCGATTGTCGACCAAATCCTTGATTTAGATACGCGAACGTTTCCTGTTTGGTTTTAACATATTGAAGATATGGCGAATTTGTTGTTAGTTTAGCGCGTCGCAGAGCGCGTCGGGGTTAATTGGGCGTCGAGATTTGTTCGACGGCAAAAAAAGCTTTAGATGCGTTTAAATCGGAAGATTAATTATTAAAAGGTATTATGCGAAAATCCGGAGGTATTTCGCAAGTGGTTCGAGCTGGTTCGGGTTATAATCGTAAAATACGGCATTGTAAAAAAGGATATTTACAACTTCGATAAAACGGGCTTTTTAATGGGGCTTTTGATAGCATGTAACATAGTAATTATAAGTGCCGAAAAACGTGGAAAACTTAGATAAGCGTAATAAGGTAATCGGGAATAGGTTATAGTTATACAAGTTATTAATTCGTAAAGTTAAGCTGTATTATTATTTATTATTTTGGTAAGGAAAACCCATTTTGGTTCCTGGTATTGTAATAACTTATTACCAGCCGATTGGAAAGTTGGAATTAGTTATAATAACTAAATAACGAACGAATTAAGTTTAAAATGGATCCAGTATTTCGATTAACATATTCGAACGCGTACGAAAGAAACGAAACGCTTTTTTATTTTTAACGGTTACGAAAGTTATTATTCGATAAAATTCGAAAAATATTACGCGAATAACGATATTATTATTCTTTACATACCTTTTTATTCTTTTTATTAACTTTAACCTTTTAACGTATCTTGCTTTTCTGTTTTAAAATGCGTTTATTTACTTTATATCGAAAATTTAATGTAACGTTACTATACCTATATTGCGAAAAAAGATTTCCTCGCCGGTTTTTATAACGCGTTTAAAACTGCCATAACGTCCGATAATATCAAAGCTGGATTCGCAAAAGCTGGGCTTATTCCATTCGATCTTAATAACGTCTTTTCCGAATTAGAAATTCCTCCAGTTGTACCTACGCCGACCGTCTCCCTACTTACTTCCTTCGATTTTATACGTTCCTTTTTTGCGAAAACCTCTCGAAATATTTAAAAAACAAAAAAACGGGCGCGTTATTTATAAAGAAAGATTAGAAATCACTAAGGGAGCTCGCCGACAAGAATAATTAAATCGGTTAATCTTTTGATAAAAAGTAACTTGTTATTTTTGCACGAAGTTGTTCTTTTTCGGGAAAAAACTGCCTAATTACGCAAAACGAACCATATCTTAAGTAAATGTCGGAAAACCAAAAATAAACGTTTTTAAAAAGGAGGAATACTTACTATCCAAAAAAAACAAGCTCTTCTGGCCGAAAAAGAAAAAGGTAATGAAAAATCCCAGCTAACAGCGGCTAAAGGTAATCGTTGCAAAAGGGTTAAAACGAAGGAACGGAAATGTGGCGTTTACGGCAAGCCCGGATATAATGCGCGTACTTATAAAAAAGCTGTAGATACGTTTAGCGATAAAAAATCCGATTAATTTGTTTTGATTTAATATGTTATAGTTGTTTTATTTAAATTTATTATCGCAAGGTGCCAAAAACCGTCCGGAGTGGTGGTGTGTCCGGAATGGTGGTATAGTACGTTATATTGATTTTCAGAATTCGATTACTAAGTAAAGTTATAACGAAAAAGTAATAGATTAACAGCAAATTTAAAGTTATATAAAATTATAATTAAGACGAAAAAATATAAGATACCGTAAAAATTTGTTTTTAAAAATACAACAAACTATTACGGCGTTAATCGTTTTTTAAATCTAAGTAAAGTATTTTGTTATTATATAAAGAAAAAAAAGTAAAATTATTTAATAAACGCAGAACGCCGGCGTAAATATAACGTTACGGTAACTTAACTAAACCATAATGTTAATACCGTAACAGTTTTAACCCTTTTACGATAACTATCTTTAGCTGCTATTAGCTGCATTTTTTCACTATTTCTTTCTTTTTCGGCTAAAAAAGCTTAATTTTTTTATATAATAAATATATATATATATTTTTAAAAATATTTATTTTTAATCTTTTAACGTTTGTTAGAAAAATGATTAGTTTTACACAATTTAATAACTGCTTTTTTGAAAAGACGTTTTTATATAAAAATATTAAGTTACTGTTTATTAAAAAATTAACCGATTTAATGATTTTTGGCGGCGAGCTTTCTTAGTAATTTTTATTTTTTAATAAATATCGTTTCCATTTTTTATTTTTTATATATTTTAAAAAGTCTTCGAAAATAAAAAAAGAATAAAACCGGTAGAAATAATGAACAAAACGGTCGGTGTAAATATAGTTAAAAGAATTTCCAAATCGAAAAAAACGTTATTAAAATCGAATAAAAATTAATCCAGCTTTAGCAAAACCGGACTTAATATTATGGAACGTTATAATAACTTTAAACGCGTTATAAAAACCGACGAAAAATTCTTTTTTTACGATATAAATATAATAACGTTATATTAAATTCATAATATAAAGCGTATATACGCGTTTTAAAACGAAAAAGCAAGATATATCAAAAACTTAAAACCAATAAAAAATAATATATAAAATATAATAATATCGTTATTTACGTAATATTTTTCATTTTTATCGAATAATAACTTTCGTAACCGTTAAAGATAAAAAGGCATTTCGTTTCTTTTATACGCGTTTAAATATATTTACTGAAATATTAAATTTATTTTAAACTTAATATATTTATTATTTAACTATTATAACTAATATCGATTTTTCAAGTAAGAGGAAATAAATTGTCGCAATATTAAAATTTAAGATAAATTTTCTTTATTAAAATAGTGAATAATAATATAACCTAACTTTACAAAATAATAATTTATATAACGGTAAATTATTTTTAATTACTTTATCACGTTTATTTAGAGTTTTTAGATTTTTCCATGCTTATAATTACCATACTGCATATTATTAAAAATATTATTAAAAAACCCGTCTGTCGAAATTATAAATGCTTTCTTTTGCAATACTATATTTCGTAATTATAACCCGGATAAGTTTATATTATTGGCGAAATATTTTTAAATTTTCGTATAACATAGCACACAAGCGAACCGTCGACGCAAGCAAACCGCTCGTTTTGTACGTAACCTTTCTACATTTATTATAATACCTATAACTTTACCAAAACGTTATAAAAATCGAAGAAATTTTATATATAGATTTGAAAGGTAAGCCTTTAAAGCTTGTCTAAGTTGCATCTTGATCTAACGCGTTTTGGTAATTATTCTAATCTGTATTTTATTTTTTAATAATATAATAAAATCTTTAATAATATATCGAAAACCGTATAAAAGCTTTTTATATATTATAAGCGACTTTTAATTTATTTAAAAAACATTGAGAATTTTTAAAAATTTAAACATTGAATTTCTGCAGATTTCCCTAGTAATATATTATGTAATAATTAAAGAAAAAGTTAAAGTTTTGCAAATTTTAATCCAGATATGATAACTTTACGAATTTGTTAAGATTTATTATATATTATTATTAAAAATATTGTTTAATATTAAATAATCAAGTTTTAATATATTTAAACAAGGTTTTGACCATATATATCAAACTCGATATTAAGAATAATATTATTTTGAAAACTATTTTGAATCGTTTAAGAAATAGTTGTTTTATAATAATTTGAATTAAAGTGGAAAAGGTTACGTGCTAAACGAGCGGTTCGCTTATATTCTACGTTAATACCTTTTTATAATCGATTTTTTTCGATTTAAACGTATTTTTTTTTTTTACCGTCGAACGAAATTCGACGCCTAATTAATTCCAATAATTTTTTTTAAAGCGCTAAACTAGTAACAAATTTGTTATATCTTTAATATATTAAAGCCGGATAGGGAACGTTTGCGTATTTAAATTAAAAACTTTTTTAATAATTAATTTCTTTTCGTTTAGCATTAATTTTCGTAAATTGGACACTATGTCAGCTTAGGAAACGGCATCGTTACATCGGGTTTTTAAAGTAATATCGGAAACGTTATATATCATATAAAAACGTTTATAACTAAGTTTATCTTTAATTCTTTTATAAGCTGTTTTATGTTATTAATATTAAAAAATAAAGAATTAAACTTAGATAATTGAAATGCTAAGAAAAAACGAACGGTTTGCTTATATCGGCGGTTTGCTTATATACTATGTTGTATTTTTTATAAAAAGATTTAATATAACGTCCCATACAAGCTCACCGGATGCACAAGCTCACCGGATGGTTTTTGGCACGTCGCGACAACAAATTCAAATTAATCAACCACAACATATCAAATTAATTCAATCTAATCAGATTTTTCTTCGCTAAACGTATTTACAACTTCTTTACAAGTACGCGCATTATATCCGGGCTTACCGCAAACGCCACATTTCCGTTCCTTAGTTTTAACCCTCTTGCGACGACCCCCTCCAGCTGCTGTTAGCTGCATTTTTTTACCACCCTTTTCTTTTTAGGCCAAAAAAGCTTATCTTTTTTGTATAGTAAGTATTCCTCCTTTTTAAAAACGTTTATTTTTAATCCTCCGACGTTTACTTAAAATATGGTTCGTTTCGCGTAATTAGGCATTTTTTTTCCGAAAAAAAGCAACTTCGTACAAAAATAATAAGTTATTTTTTATTAAAAAACTAGCCGATTTAACGACCCTTATTAACGAATTACCCTGATAATTTCGAATTTTTCTTTATAAATAACGTCCTTGCTTTGTTATTTTTTTAATATTCCTAAAGGTTTTTGCAAGCGGGGAACGAATCGAACCGGCGGAAATCAACGGGGAGACGGTCGGCGTAGGCACAACTAAAGGAACTTCTAATTCGGAAAGAACCTTATTAGAATCGAATGGAATAAAACCAGCTTTTACAAATCCAGATTTGATATTATCGGACGTTATGGCAGCTTTAAACGCGTCGTAAAAGCCGGCGAGAAAATCTTTTTTAGCAATATGGGTATAATAACGTCGTATTAGGTTTTCGATATACCGCGAATAAGCGCATTTTAAAACAGAAAAACAAGATACGTTAAAAGGTTAAAGCCGATACGAAAAATACGCAAACATATAAAGCGTAATAATGTTGTAATTCGCGTAATATTTTTCGAATTCCATCGAATAGTAACTTTCGTAATTGTCGAGAATAAGAAAACGTTTTAAGCCTTTCGTACGCGTTCAAGTATGTTTATCGAAATGCTAAATTTATTTTAAACTTAATTCGTTTGTTATCCAGCTATTATGGCTTATACCGAACTTTTAATTAACTGGCAATAAGTTATCGCGGTATTAAGACCTAAGGTAATTTTTCCCCGCTATAATAATAAATAACAGTACAGCCTAACCTTAGAAATTAACAGCTTAAATAACCGTAACTTATTCTTTATTTTTTTATTGCGTTTATTTA
Organism: Monosporascus sp. 5C6A; assembly: GCA_004155035.1. Lineage (NCBI taxonomy): Eukaryota > Fungi > Ascomycota > Sordariomycetes > Xylariales > Monosporascus > Monosporascus sp. 5C6A. The sequence goes on along the minus strand of QJOB01000003.1, from coordinate 155,932 downwards.
AGTTTTCCACGTTTTTCAGTACTAATAATTACCATACCTGCCGTTATAAAAAACCCTATCAAAAATCCTGTCTCGTCGAAGTTGTAAATATCCTTTTTTGCGATGCCGTATTTTGCGATAGTAACCCGAACAAGCTTAAACCACTTACGAAATGTTTCTGGATTTTCGCATAGGACCCGTTAATAATCGATTTTCCGATTTAAACGCGTCTGGAGTTTTTTTTGCCGTTTAATAAAGTTCGACACCCAGTTAATCCCGACGTACCCTGTAACGCGTTGGGCAAGCAGTAGATTGGCCATATTTTCAACGTGTTAAAGCCGGACAGGAAATGCTTGCGCATTTAGGTTAAGGATTCGGTCGACAATTGTTTTCTTTTCGGTCGGTTTTAACTTTCGCGAATTAAGGATAATATCGGTTTTAGAGGATTTACCGATATATCGTTTATGCAAAGTAAAATAAGGGACTTCATATATAGAACTAAATGTCGCATAATTAAGTTTCGGGTTTTATTTTTTAGCTTAAACGGCTAAGTTCATTTTCGCTTTTTTTGTAAGCCGTTCCATATTATTAACGTTAAGAAATAGGCAATTAAAGTTGGGTGGTTAGAATATATCAAAAATTATCCGGTAAGCTTATGCATCCGGTAAGCTTGTATGGGACGTTATATTAATATTTTTATAATAATATATATATATAAATTCCATTAAAATTTTTATTAAAAACCGAATTTTTTTAGTTTATCTGATTTTATTAATATAATTATATATTTATTTATTTTTATATACATTTTCATTAAGGTGTCGTGATTTTATCAATATTTTTCGTATGATATACAGGCGTTCGGAACTTAAGTGGACCCGATTTGTACCGTAGTCTCGTTGGCCACAACTGGAAAGAGGAGAAGAATTGTGTCAGATCACCGTCTTTCTCATAAACTACCTACCAGCATCCTACTTACTACTTGTTATTACTCCTCGCCTCCCATATCTCCATCACCAAGCACCAATGCACTTACTATGTAGCATTAATAAGAGTCGCCAAGGCTCCGTGCGCGTGTGGCGTCGGGAACCGATGTACTTGTACATACTTGCGACTGCTCGACACTGACGGCTTTCTAGGGGTCGCGGCTTATCGCAGAAAAGATGGTGGTTCGATAAGCAATTGATCTCAGGGACTGCTAGGGAGCTAGCATGGTGCTAGAGCTACAGCACCTACAGGTAAGTAAAAAGTTGTACATACCACTAGAGTACGTGAGGCCAACGCGGCGTCGCGGCAGCACAATAAACTCTCGTTTTAACAGCCTAATTGTTGCCGGCTAGGTCCAATACCGAAAAGCAGGGGCGCCTCCCGCGTATTTCGGCTTACTCGGCCTGCTGGCGCAGGCCTCGTACGCCTCATGTGCTCCTGTACGCCATATTTCAGGTCGGGAGCAGCTAAGTGGACGGTAAGGTCAGGGTAAGGCCTAGGGCTTCCAGGGCTTATAGGTCGACGATTAGCTGAAGCTTCCAAGGCTTGCAGGTCGACGGTCAGCCAAAGCTTCCAAACCTTTAGGGCTTCAGGGCCTTCCAGGGTTTTAGGGCCTTCTAGGGCTTTAAGGCCTTCCAGGGCTTTAGGGCATGACTAGCCCGGTTTTTGCACGGGCTATGCAAATTGGCAGGGGTCTTGGTGACGGTCCCATAGGCACGAGCGGCAGGGTGCGCTAAGCTTTACTTTACTAATTAGGACGCGCTAAAATTCCAAATTAGGAAATCGGTTTTTAATGGAACAGATGGACGACACAATAACCCTTTGTTCCACTTCGTTCGCAAGCTTATTACGTTAACATGAGGGCATTGGTAGCTTGACTACAAGGATGGTACCTAGGTAGGGCAGAAAACCTGAATGAAGCTAGAATACACAGCAGGTACCCGCAGCACACCAACATTTTTCTAAGTGTGGGTCACCAATCACGATAAAGTGACCAGTTAGATAGCATTAATTTATCGGAGTTTCATTCACAGGGGTAACGCGATAACGCGGACCATTAACAATTACTGTTACCGATGCTAGACTAGTTTGCCCTCCCGTCGGATACCTACATACCTGGTAGAGGTAACTTTTCGCCTTTTGGGTGCTGTTCGCAATCATTGCCTCGGGGTCCTCACCGATAAGCGGACAAAAAAGTATTTCCTTAACCCCCTGATCTGGCGTGTTCAACCAATGTTGCCCCTCTTATCCCTCTACCCAACCCTCTCCTCTCTTCCTGCTCCCTTAAGAGAGGACCTTGTATGTATGGACGAAAAGATGCATGGATACGTAGGTAGACCCCAGCCTGCAGGTCCAAGTTTGTGATTACGGCGCTTGCAACGTTCGAGCAAGTTGAAGGTAGCGATCCCCACTCCCCTTCCTCCCCCCTTTCAAGGCGCGTATTACTCCTCCGTTTTCTGTACTCCTTTGCAACTACGTACAGGTATCGTACCTAAACTAGCATGGGACATGGGGCTGTCCGCGGTGCCTGTGGGCTTTTCCTCTTTTGGGGAGATTAGCGGTGAATGTAGTTCAAATAAATTGAACCCTTCCCTTCGTTCTGCTGCCACTCATTCCCTCCGCGACTACCAACCACCGCTACGACTACCGCTACGACTACCGCTACGACTACCGCTACGACCTGACGGCTGCTATTATTGCTAGTAGCACTCCTATCCTTCTTCTTGATACCCCAGAGCATTCCCTCGCTCGCTCATTCACTCACTCGCGGCCTTCGAGTAGTCGTTTGTCTAGGTAGTAATTTATCATGGCTGCCCGGCCTCAGAATATCGGCATTAAGGCCATTGAAATTTACTTCCCCAGCCAGGTACGTTACCAGTTCCCCAAAAGTCGAGTCCGGCCTGCCTGATAAGCTGACACTTCCCTCTAACCTGCAGTATGTCGAGCAATCAGAGCTTGAGAAGTTCGACGGCGTCAGCGCCGGAAAATACACAATTGGTCTCGGCCAGACCAAGATGACCTTTTGTGACGATCGAGAAGGTCAGTTACCCCTTTTGCGGCTTCCAGCTATTCTGCCACCTCGTAGAAAGTCCATTGGCTGACTAAAAATCCGGCATAAACCTGCAGATATTTACTCGTTCGCTTTGACCGCCGTGTCTAAGCTCCTGAAGAACTATAATATCGATACGGACTCGATTGGCCGCCTCGAGGTCGGCACCGAGACCATCCTCGACAAGTCCAAGTCCGTCAAGACGGTTCTGATGCAACTTTTCGGAAACAACACCAGCATCGAGGGTGTTGACACTGTTAACGCCTGCTACGGTGGTACCAACGCTCTCTTCAACACGGTCAACTGGGTCGAGTCGAGTGCCTGGGACGGCAGAGACGCCATTGTCGTTGCTGGAGATATTGCTCTCTACGCCAAGGGCAATGCTAGACCCACTGGCGGTGCCGGCTGTGTCGCCATGCTGGTTGGCCCGGATGCCCCTATTGTAGTCGAGCCTGGTTTGCGTGGAACTTACATGCAGCATGCCTATGATTTCTACAAGCCCGATCTTACCAGCGAATACCCCGTTGTCGACGGTAAATTCTCGCTGACCTGCTACACCGAAGCTCTCGACGCTGCCTACCGTGCATATAACAGGCGCGAGGCCAAGCTGCGGGGTGGGAACGGCCACGTCAACGGCAACAGTGCTGATGCTTCCAAGACCTCTCTTGACCGGTTTGACTACATGGCCTTCCACGCTCCCACTTGCAAGCTTGTTCAGAAGTGTTATGCCCGTCTCCTCTACCACGACTACCTCGCGGACCCCGATAACGCGGTCTTTGCCGAGGTGCCCGGCGAAGTCCGCGACATGGATTACAAGACGTCACTGACAGACAAGGTCATTGAGAAGACCTTCATGGCCTTAACCAAGAAGCGTTTCAGCGAGCGCGTCTCGCCAGCCCTCCAGGTTGCCACTCTGTGCGGTAACATGTACTGCGCCAGCCTCTGGGGTGGCTTGGCCAGCTTGATCTCTCACGTCGATAGCGCCACTCTGCAGGGCAAGAGAATTGGCCTCTTCAGCTATGGATCTGGTCTCGCCGCCAGTTTCATGTCGTTGCGCGTCGCCGGCAGTACCGAGCAGATCTCTAAGGTCCTGAACATTCCTAACAGGTTGGCTGCTCGACGGGCAGTCTCCCCGGAGACGTATGAAGCCGTAAGTTACTATAAGTCAACATCCCAGCCTTCCCGGCTAATCCAAACTGACCTCCCCTTTTAGTTCTGTGATATGCGCCACAATGCCCATCTGCAAAAGAACTTCCAGCCCAAAGGTGACGTGTCTACCATTGCGAGCGGCACCTACTACCTCGAGAACGTGGACGACATGTACAAGCGATCTTACTCTATCAAGGCCTGATTTATGACAGGGACTCACGGAATGTGATCTTGGTTGCTCAGCATAGACCGGCATTTCTTGCGTGCATCACTGCTACTTAAAGGGTCATCTCACTCGGGTATCTTTGCACTTTCGCTCACCATTAGCTAGGGGAAAACCTATACAGTGGAGGAAGACGAGTGTGGAACAACATATCCACTAATATGGCTGGGTGTTTAGATTGCCCAGCTTGTATATACTAGGAGCCCTTTTTGTGTTCTGCATGCACAGAGGGTGATTTATAATGAATAGAGATCTAATATCCCAGACACTGAAGAATCATTTGCCCCTATTGATCTCTTGATGGCCATTGATTCTGCTAACGCTAAATGACAGGCAGCCATTATGCCTATCGCTAATGCTTATGGTTCATCTGGAAGTCGCTCGGCCGAAGACTGAAGTTGTCCCCAGAAAGCGACAATGTTAATATAGGTTTGGCATGCACGAATCCGTGATGTAAACTTCTCTGAATTACATGGCCTTGCAAATCTCAAGGTACTACTCCCTATCCCAACTGTAAGCCCACGAAGCCTACCACTGTTGACTAGGATTGTTGCCTGGTGATTCTCGGTGAAGAAGGAACGGTGACAAGGCATAGTATCTGCGCAGGGTTATTTACGGCATGGTGAGGACCAAGTAACTCATCACCCCTAACTACCAATAGTCAACTATATGGGCGACTGGATACGGTATCGAGAGCAACAAGTCTATAGCAACCCTTAATCTCAGGCACCTTGAATTCGTAAACAGAGTTTTGACCTTAGGCGATTAACGCACCCTTGAGGCAGAAGCGACGCGTTTTCTGGTATATTGTTCTATCAAACCCCTTAGACAACCCCATACCTCTTTTCATTTTATACCACCTTCCAGCGTTTTGCCGACAAGATCTCGCCATCCCCATTTCTCAAACGCGTAAAGAAGCCGATCGCCATCGTCTCATTCATTGTGTAGTAGACCGCATAAGGAATCCTCTTTCTGGCATTCCCCCCTTCGTTCTGCGACCTGTTTACCCTCATTCCTCTTCTTGATGCCCGCACTTTTTGGATTCAGCTATCTAGTTGCCTTCGACAGTCATTCTATCTTGTTTTCTCACCCTCTTCCTTCTGTTCTTCTCACAGTGTATGACCAGGACAAACCAAGAGGACGAGTAGTTGAAGCTGCAAGGAAGCGACGTCTCGCCTGCAATACATCCCTCCCTTCTTCCCAATAGGCCTCCACCGACCGTTACGTAACCCATGCACGGCGTTGGCGGAGGCAGAGGGCGCTGTAGAGTCATCGGCTGCAGCACCACGGAGTCCCTCGGGACGGCCAAGCGCCACTGTGGCATCTGCCACTGTGACCTGGACGTCGCGAAACACTTTACATATCATCACCCGGCCTCGGGCATCCGGCGTAACAGCTTTCTCATCTGCTATGGATGCCACCGACGCGCCTGTGAGGACTATGACGGATACACGCTCGTACCTGTGAGCTATGATGGAGTGGATAAAGGGGGCCATCTCTCCAACGAGAGCGAGGATACCGACATGGTTGTGCCCCAGGCGACGGTTAATGGAGGAGACGATTTCGACGCTGAATATGACTTATATTATGGCAATGGCGATGGCCCTGCAAGGAGAGATGATGGATGGTCCATCTTCGGAAGCGGAGGGTGGGCTGCCATTAAAGCCACTGCCGACCGATTTCGTGACGCTGGCCCCTATTCACCAGGGTTAATCTATGGATTCATCGATAAGCCCGACGCCGAACTTTCTGCCCCGGAGCCCCTTCCTCCCCCGATACGCAACACAGCTTTTAGCGGATCCCGGAGTGATTCCCCCGACGCGAGCGACTCAAGCGACACAAGATACGGAGAGACTGTGCTTGGTACCGGTTTGGAGGAGAGACGGTTGGAGCCCCTCGCACCCTCCTTTTCCTCTTGGGAACACAATGGAACTGGTCCTGGCTTGCCCAACCGCTTCTATGGCTCTCATGGTAACTCGAGAGGCGACACAAGAGGCGACAGCTCAGATGGGGATGGAGGATCCGCACTTGGCAATAGTATAAGGGGAAGGCCAGGGTGGGGTTGGCATCACTTGTATCCTCCATCCTTGCAGACGCCCTGGCGGCCGTTCTGGTACCGTTCCTATGCATTTTATGGAACCGCAGACGAGATTGATGCCGATGAGGCAGCGGCGACGTCTCACTACGACAATGAGAATCATCCTATGTATACCGAGGAGGCGTGGCTCAATCTGGCGATAACCGCCGATCCCAACAACGGCATGCTGGACAGTGACCAGGAAGACTGTGAGGCCGTGGCAACTGACGAGCAGGGTAGAGTTGACGACGAGCGGGAGGAACATGCATAGCCAAGACCTACGGGATTCTTTACCCACGCCTTCGACGTCTAAAGCTCTGTTCCTCACTTCTGCATCTCGGGGGGGGTGGCAACGGCTGAGGGTGACGAGGGAGATGTCCGCATCGGAGCGTGGGAAAAAAATCGAACGAGGGCAACGCACAATCGCTTCAGTAAAACGACAAAGAAACCGAGAAAGAGCGCGAGAAGGATGAGCAAAGCAAGGGTGCTAAAGATAATAATCAACATATGTCCACCTCGCTCAAGCAACCCAGACGCCCCCGAAAGTAACAAAACCGAAAACCCTTTGCCTGGGGTCACTAAAGAAGTAATAGTGTTAGGCCGGTACCACACTGGTGCCGTTGGGAACCGCATACGATAGTCGTTGATTCTGCTTGGAGTACCCTTCGAAAGTCTACTTGCCTTTGTGAGAATTAGGGATGTATGGCTGCTGCGGCAGTAAACGGATGTGAATTCAAAGATGTTTAGATACGAATTGCGATGTCGGCAGTCATGGCACTCAGGAACCATTGTGCAACACTGCTATAGGAAAAGCAATAAGTTTTGAGGGGAAACAAAGGGTTACTATATGCCAAATCTGTATTTATGGATTCCTGGAAAAACATGTCGAGTTGGAGGAGTACTTGCGCACGGCATGTACAGTAAGCCTTGGGGGACACTTGACGGTTTATCTATATGATGGACGATACTAGGAGACAAGCATGAACAACTAGTCCCATCAGGAAACCTCCTATAATCTGGTGATGTGGATCGGAACCGACCAAAAGGAGACCAGCCTCAGCTACCTCGACCATGTGCTCTCCGTTGGGGCTGGTTGTCGGTTGGTCTACACCCGTGGTCTCACCCATTTTCTCGTCTTCCTCTCCAAGTTGTGACTCTTTGGAGTTGATGTAAAAGCCAGATATTGCTATGGCGCTACCAGATTAGGTGGCGACGGTTTGAGGAATGTCAAGTACAATCATCCTCTCCATATGAAACCTTCCTAGTCCTCATGGTACGCTATGGCCCGCATGGATGGACCTTCCCAGACCGCGTCATGTAGCCAGAAATCCCGGTTTGTACAAAGGTCTATTACTCTGCTGTACGCGTCATTCATGTTCTGTCATGAAGACAAATACGAAGGTCTAGTACTCTACGACAGCTTCTCCTTTTCGCCCGCGCCGGGCCACTTCCAAGTCGCATCGCGGTGGTACTTATAGTCCTTGCTCTGGATGCCCTTCCGCAAGCCTGCCATCCCGCCCACGGGCCACAGCGACTTCAGCCAGGGCTTCCAGCCCTGCTCCCCCTCGCCCGGCTTGACCCTGACCTTGTCGTAGACGCTCGGCAGCGACGTGGCCTTGTACTTCCGCCGCAGCGCCTCGTACCACTCGCGGTTCCCGTAGGCGGCCCAGAACTCGGGCTCGCTGTAGTACGTGTGCGCGTAGAGCCACTTCATTCCGCCAAGCTCGCTCACCTTGCGCTCGAGGTCGCGGTTGACGCGGACGAACTCGGCGCGGTCCTTGGGGCCCCAGCCCCAGACGCCGAAGTTGAGCATCTCGCCACCGCCGCTGCCGTTTCCGTTGCTGCGCAGGTGGGGGTGGAAGTTAGGGCCCGGCGGCGTCTTGAGCGGGCACAGCCACAGGGGCCAGATCTCCAGGTTGTCGGCCACGTAGTCGACGAACTGCTCGGCCGTCTCGTAGGGTATGCCCAGGTCCTGCACGAAGAAGCGCGCGCTCTCGCCGCTGCCGTGCAGCGCCTGGTACAGCATGCGCGTGTGCAGGAAGTCGTCGAGGAACCAGCGGAAGAACCGATTGAACGGCACCGGCCAGAAGTAGTCGAACGCCGCCTGCCCAACCCAGAATCCGCCCCGGTCATACCGGAACAGGTACTCGCCCAGCGGGATATACTCAGTCACCGTGCCCTGGGACGGTTGGTTGGGCTTTGCGACCGAATCGGAGTTGGACGGCGAGGCGGAGGAGGGAAGTGCCTGGGTGAGTTCTCTAACATGCATATAGAACCAGGGATCCCAGGCGTGACTGAAAGTCTGCACCCTCTCGCCATTCGCCGGCGCTTCGTCCGTCAGCCGCCCACTGATGATCGCGCCGTGGTCCTTGGAGAATAGGATGCCGTCCACGTAGTCGTTCTCTTTTCTTGCGCACTCCCCTCGCACGACACGGACGGCCTCGGCGACGCTGCTTGTGCGGCGATACGTCGTCTTAACGTACCTCTTGGCCTCGATAAGCCTCAGCTCCAACAAAGTCGCGATGCCGAGGGACCCCACGGCGCCGGCCGCGCCGCTGAACAGGTCAGCGTACTCGGTCCCTTCGTCCGGGCGCGCGACGACGACCTCACCGTCAGGTAGCACCATCTCGACGGCGTTGACAGTCTCATCGAAGTAGCCGTGCCTAAAGCTGCTCGACTCGCCGGCGGTACCCGCGAAGCCGCCGCCGGCCGTGATTCCCGGGAACTCCATGACGACGGGGGGCACGAGGCCGTGGGGCAGGGTGCGCTCGATGAGTCGGTCCATGGGGACGTTGGGCTCGACGAGGGCGACACGGCGCGCGGCGTCGACCTCGAGCACGCCGTTCAGAGCGCTGATGTCCACGAGCCGCGTCCCCGCCTTCTGGGCCGTCGGCCGCGTCGAGTTGGTGCTCCCGTGCCAGATCCGGTAGGGCTCCGCCCGCTCGAACAGCGAGCGCACCGTCGACGCGATGAGCCTTACGGCCTGTCGGTGGCCCTCCATGGCTGAGTGCAAGGTGAGTTAGCCAGGCGAGGCGGAAGTGACCTCTCGTTGAGGCGGAAGCGAAAGTTAGAGCAGTCCTCCCGGGGCCAGTCCCCGCGCCCTATGCGGGCCAATGGCACTTTCGGTGTTGTGATATACGTGCCGGAGCCTGAGCTTGAGGCTTGAGCTTCAACCTTAGGTGAAATAAGCCTAGGCTCAGACTTTTAGTATGAGGTGAATTGAAATTTGAGATCTTACAAGGGGCTTTAAGCCCTGTAGGGTCCTCTGGAAGCACTAATAATTTACCGACCTAGCGGCTTCTGCACCTTGCTGGGTTAGGGTAGAATACGGTCAGACGGCCTCAACTTTATGGACCATCAAATACGACAACCAAGGGTGTCTGAAGTTCGTAGTATTGTCGGATCGGCCTACCTAATACTTGGAAGTGGTGACCTTTTGAGTGTTCTAACTGCAAAGCACTTGCCGTAGGTCTTGCCTCTAGCTGACTTCGACATACATGCATGTGTATATACTACAAGAGCCATCGTTGTTGAATGCTCATTTCGTTATATATTATACGGTACCTAGTCTAGATACTTATTATGTAATTCTATGCTCGTATATGCTCTTCCTTCAACTATCTACAGTTTCACCGGTACCTCAGTTAGCTGTTCGCGGCAAACTCTGTCGTGAGCCATATCCCTTACGTCGTCCTCAGAGAAAGGGCTTAATTTCGTGGTATCAATGGCGATCTTCTGCAGCGTCTATGCCTTGATCGAAGTGTAACTCGGCTCGATCCTGGTCGCGTCTTCAACAGCCCTTTTAATGAAGCGTGACCAGCCCTGTGGTTCCGCCTAGACTTCTGGCCTGGTGTGGAGTGATCAGCTGGAACGCATGCGACATCGCATCATATGCCTCGAATACTACACGCATACCATCTTTAATCAGCTTCGAAATCAGGTACTCGTCTTCATCCGCCAGGCAATCCGAGCCGCCGTAGATGTGGTTAGGCGGGGAGCCCTCTCAGGACCGATTGAGCTGCAGGCTGACGAGCGGATGCAACAAGCAGGCATCATCGGCATAGAGAGGTCTTCGGGGCGGTTTCGCTGGCCAGAGTCGTCGGGCGGTGGCTGCTCCGCGCCATATGCCCTTCAGCGGGAGGTAATCCCATTTCGGGTTCGAAGCCTAAGACGGTATGCTTTATACAATGTCTAACCAAGACGAGCTAGCTACCACCGCAGCGGGAAGCGTGACCTCCCGCTCCTCGCCGATCCAGGCAATCCTGCGCCCCGGCCATCGGATTTCCAACAGGGTCTGGAGTAGTACGAGACTAAGATTTCTGCCCGCGCTGTGACAACGGGCAGGTTCTTGCCTTGAGAGTTGGCATCTGTGCCCTCATCTGTCGCCGCCGAACACGATATCACTAGCATGTACGGCTTCATGCATCGAACCCGGAAGGGGCGGAGAAGGATGAAGTAGGAGACCGAGACATCCAATAAGGCCGACGGGAACGGGTCCTGCGGTGCGAGCCGGTACCGGACAAAGTACACGCGCCCTCCGGTCAACTTTGCCAGCCTCTTCGTACAAGGTCTATGCGTTGATGGATCGGAAAGGTAGTACGCTACACCGTGAAAATAATGAATCGTTGGTGAACTCTTGCATTCCTTCATCATTTCTCGGTACTCCTCCCGCCTTAGAGATTGCCGGCAACGGCGAGTCCGGAGCGGCGTTTACCCGATAGCCTGTCCATCCCGCTTGTACGGATGCAGTGTCGGGGATTCTGAACGGCGTGGTACTTGGTTTTGCTGTTCCATACCGTCAACAGCTGCTAAGAGGGGGGACCCTGATATGGGTCTCTGGAGGGATCTTCGAAGCCACCTTGCTAACCCATATCCTCCCCTTGATGCCCGGGTTCTTAAGGGTCATGGCCTGAGTCTTCGAAACGGGATTTGGCTCAGACGGGTCGAGTAACCACCTTATAACCGAGCTTGTCACATCACTCTTCATATCCAAGCATCGTGAAGATTCTGGCATACCGAGAAGATGTAGCAGGGTTACCCTGACAACAAGGGGGACCTTAAGCAGGACCGTGAAGAGAGCCTCGATTCTAGAATACTCAAGCGAGCCCTGCTTCTCTTCACCATGCTCGGTAGACATGAGGATGAGTAAGACAAGTATATCTATGGAAGGGACCTAAATCTAAATAAAAATGTCCATAACAGGTGCCTAGGTACGCGCTCTCTAATGACGCACCTGGGATACTTCCAAAGAGCTAGGGAACCCTTATCAAGAAGATTTGGCGGGTTTGGCTCGAAAATAAGTTGCTTCTTATTACAGTAAATGTAGCGATAATCTTCACTGCGCCAGGTTCGTTGCGCCCTACCACTACGAGAGATCATCTGTAAGACCACGTGCCAATAGACATCTCCAATCGGGGCTCGCGGTGGCAAGCTCAACAAACTCTGTCCAACTATTCCACTCATTAACGTAGATAGTGAAGAATAGGCAGGGCCCGAACGTGTCAGACGGGGGAAGCGAACTTGACACTAAACAGAAACGCGAGGGATCGATCTCGCTTGCTACCATGATTGTATAACACGTGCTTACGCAGCGAAGCTGAATACATCATTATACGATGGAAGGGTCTTTGCTCGTCCCAAAGTCAAAATATGTGTCGCCGCGATATCATGCTTTAAAACCTTGGTCAAGAAACCAAGTCCCATGTCCGTTTAATAATTCATGCTCACCTCCCGAACAACGTATTAAATAATTTTACAAAAAGATGCCGTACAGCATAACCCCAGAGGTATCTAGGTGGCTAACGGCCCCTGGTCCCCTTATGGGGTGCTCGCCGGTGGTGATTGCGATCCGCTGGCAGCCTTGGCCGCCGACAACTGCCAAGATGGGATAGAAGCCTTGCCTGCCGGCAACCCGCTCCCAAAAGGACTCGGGCGGCCACCTAGCGAGGATAGGTAGTCCTGCCTGGTGGCCGGAGCCGTCGCCGGGGAAGAGGCGCCCCCGTCTCCGTTCGTCTCATTAGCCTCTCGGTCCTCCTTAGCCGCCGCATCCACTGCCAGGGTGGCTGCGGTGTTTGTAGGGGGGAGAGGATTACTCGTCGCGCCAGTGTTCGCGGCGGGGCCGGTAGGGAATGCGTTGCCGTTGCTAGGTCGAAGAGGATTACTCGTCGCGGCAATGCTCGCGGCGGACGCGGAGTTCATCCTCTGGCTGATCAGGGACTTGAGGCTCCTAACCTCGGCACTGATCTCCTTCAGCCGGCTGTCGGTGAACTCTTTCTGCGCCGACATGGCGTTGGGGAGCGCGCTCTTGAGGGACTTCATGTCGTCGCGTAGTCGGTCTGTCTCATCCTCCTGTCGGCGGCCGGCCGATTTGGTGTCCCGCATGAAACTCTCCAGTTCTTCGAGGACCTTGTCGAGTTTCTCGGTCCGCTCCTTCTCGGACGACTTGAGTGTCTCAGTGTCCTTGACGAGCTGTTCAAGCGTCGCAAACGCTTTCTCGAACTGCTCGTCCACTGTCGCCTTGTCCTTCTCGAGTTTCTCCGGCGTCGGCGGGGATACCAGGGGGTAAACGTAACGCTGCATCTCTGTCAGCGCTTGCGGAGGGCTAGCTACGCGACGCGGAGACGACGTTACCTTAGTAAGGAAGTATAAGCCATAGCCAACTCCGCCCATCACAGTGGCCATGATGAACCAATCTCTCCAGTCTCTTTTCGGCGGCTCTGGCGGTGGAGGCTGCCACCCATAAGGCTGGGGTGGATACTGTCCATAGTATGGCTGTTGTTGTTGTTGTTGTTGTTGTTGTTGAACCACCTGCTGCGGTGGCGGCGGTGAGACGCTTCCAGCGCGGGCATAGGCGGCATCGATCTCCTCTTGGGTTAGGTTCTTGGATCTCAGAAACGAGAGTTGGCTTTCGACAGGAGAAGACGCGACGTTCGGGTCCTGTAAGACTAAGGAAAGGATTCGTTAGATCAATGATGGGCAGCGCCAAACACTGGGGAAGGGTCGGAAACCTACACGCGACGGCGGAGGCCACGACGTCCTCGCGGATTGTCATGATGGGCGCGTTACCGGCTTACCATGACAGACTCTCGAGTAGAACGACGACTAACGGAAGTAAAGTCGTCACTGGGCCTATCGGTTGGTTGATACAGTTGGTCAACTTGGCTATTCGCCCAGCCACAGCTCGACCGAGGCAAAAAGTGCCGGCAGCAGCTCTCACGTGGGAGAAGTGCAGCCGACACGGGTGCTAATAATAATGGATAAAATATGGGTCTGTCTGGGGGGTACCTAAGGGGGGTATCGGTATACATGTAGGTACTGCACCCATCACGTACTCCCTACGTACCTAAGGCGGAGCTTATCCCAAGGCGAGTACCTAGCTCGGGGGGAGTAGAGAAAAAGCTCCGGGGGAGTAGAACGAACGTGGCGCAGCAAAAAGCTCGGGGGAAGTAGAAAACGCCAAGCGCATTTCTCTGAAAAAGTAGTCCAACATATATAGTAATTAAATATAGAGCCATTGCTTAGCGAATGTTATTAATATTTATATATTTACTTTTTTTTTAAAAAAAATAGAATAATTACATAGTAATTGCTAAAAATGTATATTTAAATATTTTTTTAGATTTTAATTTTAATTTTAATTTTTATATATGAAGCATATAAAGTAATTGCTTAGCAATTAAGATAATAACGTACGTATTGCATATTTTGTAATTTTTTTAATATATAAAATATCTACTTACGAAAGTCGAGCGTAAAAGTCTATAAACATCCCTATAATAGCCCATAGTATAACGCCGCCACCTAAACACAGTGGCGCTAAAGTGTATTCCGCTATATCAGTAATTTAGAACGACCTTATTGCAAGACTTTATAATAATTGCTATGATATTAAAGAATTAATTATCAAAAATTTCTGCTTTTGTTTTTAAATTTATATTTAGCCATAACTTTTTTTCTGACGCTTTCGTAGCCTTTTCTTTAGTTAATCGCGTTTGTAAGCGCGTTTTTCGAAGATAAGTCCCTGAAACCATTTCCGGTAGTTGACGTTTATTTTCTTTATTTTCCTTTAGGATTCTTTCAGCTTTGCGGTATATTTTTTCAAGCTATTTATTATTAAATTTTTTTCTAGTACCGTCGGGAGGCCAGGTATTTTCACGATAATTATTACCGCCTTAAAGATATATTACTTACGCAAAATTTCTTCGAAGCCGATTAACGAAGCGTTAAAATTATGGTAAAAAAAAATAAGCCTATTTATCTTTTTAACGTTTTTCTAGCGCTGACTTTTTATTAAAAATGTTAAATTTAGTAATATCCCGTTTTAAGCAGCTTTAAGGCGGTTCGATTATATTAAGATTAAGTAAGTTAACAGGTTATTGCAACCGTTCGATCCCGGTTTTTTTCCAGACTTATTGATTTTATTATAAAGCGTATGTTAAAACGTTATTCTCTTAAGCGATAAAGGTACAAAAAGGATTTTTTTTTTAATTTCCGTAATAAATAAAACGAATAACGGTTTCAAGATTTTCTTACGATACCGTATTTAATCGATTTTACTTTTTTTTCATTTCTTTCTTGCTTACCGTATTTAGGCTTGAATCTTTATTGCGGCTTTTTGTTACGTTTCCGATAATTAAGATTTAACTTTTTTATCGCGGTTTTTATCTTTTATTTTTCTTAAGCGGCCGATTTTTTTAAAAAGTTATGATTCAGTATTATTTTCGTATATTTTTTCGTTATTTTTTTCGTTTCGGGAGGCCAGATATAATAGGACCTAACGTAAAAGTAAATAAAGCATTTCTAGAATATAAATTCCTGTTTGCCTTTTTACCGTATACGTTTGCAATAATAATGGTAACGTTTATCGGGTATTTTTTATATACGACGTTTTTTTCGAAATAATCGAAGTTGGATTGATGTTTTATTACTTTATACGATAAAGTAAAGATATTCGTTATTTTAATTTTTAGCTTTTAAGCAAAAGCGCAGACGGACTTTTTTTTAGGTTTTATTTAAGCCGGGTTTCGTAATCCATTTAACGGGCTTGAAATTAAGGGATTTGAGAATCCTTAAGACGGTATATCGTGAAATTTTCTTTTTGTAAACCTTGTTTTCGTTAACCTTAGTTGCGATTTGTACTGACGACCATAAGCGTGTAGTATTGTTTTGCGTTACAGTTAGCTTTATTTTTTCCTTTTTATCCGCCGTAGCTTTCCGTAGCCTGCCTACTTTTGCCGCCGAAACTATATATTTCTTAAATATAAGGCTTTTAAAAACCCACTTACGCCGTTAAGCGCTGTAATGCAAAGAATTAAACCCTAACCGCGTATAGCCTGTAAGGCGGTTAATTTCTGCGAAAAAGGTGCTTTTGTTATAAAAAGTAAGCGTTTAAGTTTGCGCGGTAACAGTTTTTTTATTAATAATAACTATGATGATAAAGATATGCCAAAATAATAGTTTTTACCCAGAATTAATGTAACGTTTTCTTTTGAAAAGTGTTGATTTATGGGCTAAAACAGGTTATGTTGAAAGTTAATGGCTATTTTAGCATTGGGCTTTAACTATAGTAGGGATTGATACGTATTTAAAATTCCGTACTGTGGAATAAAGTGGGAATGCTTGTAGATTTTTGCGCTCGACCTTCGTAGTAATTATTAAATACAAGCACGTATATAAGTTTAAAATAAATTTAATATTTCGATAAATATATTTAAACGCGTATGAAAAAAGAAGTGTTTTTTTATCTTTAACAGTTACGAAAATTATTATTCGATAAAGTTCGGAAAACATTATGCGAATAACGATATTATTACGCTTTATATACCTTCTTATTTTTCTTATCGCCTTTAACTTTTCGACATAGTTTACTTTTCCGTTTTAAAATGCGTTTATACGTTTTATATCGAAAATTTAATATGATATTACTATCTTAATATTAAAAAAGAATTGCCGATTTTTACAATGTGTTTAAAGTTGCTATAACGTTTAATAATATCAAATCCGGCTTTGCTAAAACAAAATTTATTTTATTTAATTTTAATAACGTTTTTTTAATTTGGAAAGTTTTTCAGTTATATCTTCGCCGATTATTTTGCCGTTTATTTCCGCTGGTTTCATTTTCTCCTTATTTTCGAAAATCTTACGGAATATACCAAAAAAAAACGGAAATAATACTTATAAAAAACTTTTTAAAAATTACTAAAAAAGCTTGCCAACAAAGATAATTAAATCGGTTAATTTTTTAACAAAAAGTAACTTGATATTTTTGTACGAAAACGTTTTTTTAAAAACCTGCTAAATTATGCTAAATTAATTATTTTTTCAACAAATTCCGAAAACCAAAAACAAATATTTTTAAAAGAGAAAAATATTTATTATATAAAAAACCAAGCTTTTTAGCCAAAAAAAATTTAATAAAAAACGTAATTAATAACAGCTAAAAGTTGTTATTATAAAAAGGTTAAAACGAAGAAATAAAAATATAACGTTTGTAGCAAACGCGGATATAATACGCGTATTTATAAAAAGCTGTAAATACGTTTAGTAATAAAAAATCCGATTAATTTAAATTATTTTATTACATTATACTTGTTTTATTTAAATTTGTAATTAAAAAATGTTAAAATCCGCGCAGTTTGTTTAAATGCGCAGCTCGCTTATGTAGTACGTTATTTTAATATTATTTTAAAAAATATAAAAAAACTGCTTAATAATTATTAAGTAAATACTTTTAAATTATATATAATATTTTTATATTTTATATTTTTTAAAAATATATAAAGTGATTATTTATGAACTATTAAATAAATGCTCGTATTTTGTATTATATATATATTTTTTAAAATAAACCAACTCCTTAATAATTGCTAAGTAAATATATGTAAATCTTTTTAAAATATATAAAATAATATTTTAATAATTATTATATAAATATATTTAGGATTTTGTTAAATTATTTATTTATACCAAGCAATTACCTAGCAAATGCTAAATAAATGCAGTTAAATAAAAAAATTGAACAACTTTGATATACGTAACAATTACTTAACAAATGTAACTGAATATTGTAGTTTTTCCGAATCTTGGGCCGTTTAATTTCAGTAACGAAGTGGCTGAGCTCCCTCGGAGCTTTTCTTTACTCCGAGCTAAAATCCGTCCCAAGCCAGGGTCCGATGCTTGGCACTGAACCTGAGATTATTAGGTACCTACTTTGTAGGCAGGCTAGTATATTCTTCATATTTACGGTCTTTAACACTACCTAGTAGGGGGCGAGCCCTGTTTGACCATATAACCCAACGCCGCGAATGCACCCGAAGGAAAATGCAACGCCGACGAAAACTTGAAAAACAAATAAAATAAAAAAAGACCGAGAACAAGAGGTTGGGAGCTTGACCGACCATATCACCAACTCATCAACCCCTTCGTCCGATCGAACCCGCCTCTCAGCTGCCGATCCGGCTTAACCACCTT
Source organism: Monosporascus sp. 5C6A (assembly GCA_004155035.1). Taxonomy (NCBI): domain Eukaryota; kingdom Fungi; phylum Ascomycota; class Sordariomycetes; order Xylariales; genus Monosporascus; species Monosporascus sp. 5C6A. The sequence goes on along the minus strand of QJOB01000003.1, from coordinate 137,998 downwards.
GCCCTGCAGCACCGTGTACTTGACGATGTTCTCGCAATCCTCGGGCTTTACCCTCGCAAGCCATATGCACTGCGCGGCGCCGAAGTCCTCTTCCTCTCCGCTCTCCCCTCCGCCCTCGGTCTCGGTCTTCCTCTCACCATCTCCTCCTTGAGCACCCTCCGTCGGCTTCTTCTTCTTCTTCGCAGCGCCTTTCTTGATCGCGACGCCCTCGCCCTCCGGCAACCGGCCCCTCTCCACGCCGTCGATGCCGAACGCGTCCGGCCGCCGGTAGATCATCATGTTGGCGCTGTACTTGTGCCCGCCGACGTGGCTGATGAAGTATATGCCCACGCCACCGGGCCGCTCGTCGTCGAGGTCGCGGTACAGGCCCAGGGGCCGCAGGTGGCGCTCGAGCTCCTTGCGCAGCAGGGGCGCGCTCTGGCCGCACCGCGCGTCGCGCGTCTTCTGCGAACAGAGGAGGATGAGGGCGCTGTGGGGAGACGGCCGGGCGATCAGCTCCTTCGCGGAGGCGGGCTCGGGCGCGGGGATGGACCTAGCGATAGAAACGGGGGCGAGAGGCGTGGTGCTCGTCGGCGCTCGGTTAATGTAGCCGGAGATCAGCGTCGGGACCGAGGCCGGCGTCACGTTCTCGATGACGGTGAAGGCGGGCAGCAGTAACACCGTGGTTGGCTGCGAGTAGTCCACCGTGTGTGTCGGCGTGGGCATGTTGGAGGCCGAGAGCATGAGTCTCTGTATACGCAGGACTCGAAATTAGTTATGATTACGTGACGCCACGAGTCGCACTAGCATTCCCGCTATGGCATCAAGGGGACCGGGTTCCGTATAGAAGGGAGAGAGGAACATACCCCGTTCTCCGGCTTGTCCGCCTTCCCGATGGCCTGCATGACGCTGCCCTTCTCGTCCTCTACATCACGTACCCAATCGCTCTTACCCGTGGCGACGAGAACGTGGGTGCTCCAGCCCTTGACGTGGCCGTACAGCACGTCTTCCTCGTCTATCTTGAATCCGCGAGGGTAATTGATGTGGCAGCTCTCGCAGTCGTGGGTGCAGTCCTCGCCGTCGACCTCGGGGATCGTCCGCGGGAATAATTGCCCGATGGGCGCCTTGCTGCCGGAACCGACGCCCGAGCCACCAAGGGCGAGTTTCTTGGCGCCGTCGAACAGCGATTTAAAGCCCAGGCCCATCTTTTGCTTCAGAGGGGGCGCTGGAAGATCCGTAGTGGACGGCATCGTTAAGGTAACTAGCCCGTGGGGGGCGGTGTTCCGAGGAAGTCCTTATCTGATCCGACAAAGGCCCGTTGAACCGGCGGAAATTAAAAGTTGGATGCGCGACTCAGGTACCGAGAACTAGCACTACTATGTAAGTACCTACTAGCAGGTATGTAGGTCGATGTTCCCCTGCCGAGTACGACTTCCACAGCGTCTTCCTCCTTTGCTTTACCGGTTATGGGGTGTTCGAACTTGCTCGAGAAACATTTTTGAAATAAATAGAGCTCCGTTCGGTATTCTCCTCCTCTTGAAAGCTCCACATGGCTTTACGAAAAGATGGCCTCGCTGACCGAGCAAAGGATTCGGATCGGACAAGCCAGCTCGGGCTTACGGTATGGCGTGGTTCAGCTCCGAGGTACGTAATGTCGACCAGTACTTACGTGCGTACAGTAAGGATACTGTAGAGGAGATGGGTGGTACCTGTGAGTTTACATATATAGGTGCGCACATGTATGTGCAGGTTTCTTTCCGCTAGCCTGACGGTATAAATATTGAGTTGCGCAAGAAGGGATCGACGATTTGTAGCGCTACGTGGACGGTCTACGCTCGTAAATACAGTCTGGTAATTCCGACAATTCCGGACCTGCGAATCGGGCGGAGTTACCTTATCAGATGTCTTGCGGCAACGTGACTGGCTTAGAGTTCCACCCATTTCCTGATTTGGCAATTGTACGAGCTCCTGTACATGTCACCAACCAGGTACCCCTAAAAGTACCTCGTCCGGAGGTAATGTGGCTGTGGTGGCGAGGTTATAATATACCGCTGCCAGCCATCGCGACCGGGTGAGCACTTTTCCTAGTCGGCAAGTACTTACCCGGTAACATACAATATCACTCTAGGGGCTGCACTTCAGCCTCCAGTGTGAATTCCATCCATACTTCGGCAACTACGAAATCAACCAGTTTTCTTTTCAAGCCTACCTTCTACTATCATCTTCAGGATGCCCATCCCAACGTCTGATACCACTGAGAGCGTGCGCAGCTCCGGCTCCGCCACGTCGCAATCAAATTCGTCGACCGTTGATAGGCAGAGCGGCGGCCACACTGCAACCGGAGCTGGAGTAAACACTGGCGCGGGCATTACGAGGGAGAAGACAGAGGCCGAGCTCGAAGCTGACCGGCTCTACGAAGAGAGGATGGAGGAAGAATATGCCAAGAGGGAAGGCGGCGCCTAAGGAATAACTTGGAATTGTCGGAGCGAGACAGATGGCACTCATGTTGTCGAAGGCATCTTTGTCAGTCAGAGTGTAGCTTGAAGCCTATGGTTTATGTAACTCAGGGGATAAACCTTAGTCCGGACTTGAGTTGCTATCGATTACATCTGAGGTGGTTATATGGCGCGCTCCGATTCGAAGCTCTGCCCTTCAGAGAGAGACCCAATAGATACCTATGGCATATGCTTAAATGCTTAAATGCTTAAATGCTTCTGGGCTTCAAAGAGTTCTATTTGAGATTGGTGCTGGGGGTTCATTAACTGCCCGGTAGTAACTAACGAAAAGTAGGGAATGTCCACGTTACGCGCTTGAAAATGATTGCTCAGAGGATGATCGCAGGTAGGTACGGGCACATAAAGCAGCTATCGGCAAGGTTTGGCACATACCGAAGCCCAAGCCGATTGCAACCTCCTATACACACGTGGCTGTAAGCGGTCGGCTTTGCCTCACTCGACCTTGCTTAGTATGTCTGCATGTATTGAGTTACATGGTTTCACTACATTGGGAGGCATCCTCGTGACACACCGTCGAGCCCATGATGATCGGCCTTACGCCGCGGGTTACACTGCTTCCTCGATGAGGGGAAGGTAGGGAGGCGAGAAAGGCTCCGGCTCATGTGGCCCACGTCGTGATCGGATTATGAGGTAGCTGGGAGAACTCAACGTAACCACCACGTTCTTCCCGCAGGTATGGGAAAGGCCTCCTGTGTGTAACAGAAACCGTATTGGGACGCCTCTGATAGAAGCAGCGCATATGTAGCTGCATGATAACCCAGCCGTACGACAGGGCTGTTGTGGAACCATATCTGAAAGTCGGTCCCTTATCAGAGTAGGGCCTTCTACGCCATTCCTGCTTTTCAGGCAAGAGAAAAGCTAACTGTACACCTCAAGTTATCAGGCTAATATCAGTTAGTGTATATATGTGTATGGCATTAGTCTATGTGGTAGTCAGTTAGTGATCATCTTAGCGTTATCCACCTTATAATACTCGTAGCTTCCAAGAACCACCTTCAGCTTCAAAGCCCCAGAAAACCACACCACTCAAGACGCCCTGTCTCTGCCCGTGTAATGCTGAATGCGACCACATGCTGTATTCCCTCTTGGGAGGTACCAAAGTGTTTCAAGGGCTGGCACCAGTGGTGGTCCAGTTATTGGGGTATCGTTGTCCCGTTGTACTGCGCGAAAACCTTGGAGTAAGTGTACTTGCCGCTATACTTGGGAAGCTCGGACAGGCTGCTGGGGGGTTGGAGGTCGAAGCCTTGAACATCTAAACTTAAGCTCGGCACTTCAATGGGGTCGATGACAGCCCCATCATCCTAGAAGAAGCAAAAGCAATGCAAGTCAGCGGACTGACCCTTAACCTTGATTATCAGGAGCACGGCAGGCCCTTATGCAGTACCCGTTATTGGCCATCACGTGTACGGAGTATTACTGCTTGACGTAAGAATCACACGACACGGGAAAAAATACCTTCTTGATCTCGAAGCGTAACTCTTTCTCCAACAGGTCCTCGATCGCGTCCGGACTCATGGTACGGAACTCGGAAGCGCTGATGGCTCCAGCCAAGGGGATCTCGTCGAATAGGATCCCCGTTCTCGGCATATCGAGCAATGTTGTGCGACCGGCATATCTGTCCCCCCTATAGATGCTGATCGTGCAGGGAAGCTCAAGTTCTGACCGCTCAATTTCGACAGATACAACCCATTCTCTCGAGCTCTGTATGTCGTAGCCCCTTGGGTGGGGTCGCCTCACTCTGCGGGCTAGAAGATAACCATAAAGGTCATTGACGAGCTCGGTGACGCGCAGCGCGTTTTGGTGGACGTCCAAATCCAGATCTTGGAGTTCAGGGTAAGTATAGCCGAACTGCGCGATATCACGTACGCTCCTGCTAGTGTGAAACGTTTTCCCGTCCGCCTGGTAGAAGGGCTTCAGCGGGCTATCGGCCGTGATATCCTCGCCTTTGGCTGTCGCGAACAGACCGCCACTCTGGTAAGGGGTAGACTGAACCGCGTTCTCAAAATGGATAGCAGCCCATATCGCAGCGAGACGGTCAAGGTTGCAGTGATGCAACATACTGAACAGACGCATTAAAAGAAAGGCCAGCAGTAGCAAGAGTCGACGGGAGCACTCACAATAGGGGATCGAACGAAGTGACAGTCAGGGTAGCAAAAGAACCACCGACGAGGTTGTGAACATCGTTGTGCGGGGACTCGAAGCTGTTCCCGTTGCCTGTCATTGAGGCCATCTTCTCATAGGTGTCAGCGAAAGCGAAAGCATGGTACTGCGGCAGATCAGTACATCCGATGTTTTAACATGGTTGGAGGATATACATACGACCTTCAATCTTATCTGCGGTGCTTGCGCGGCTAGCTTCGCGTTTACATCCTCTACTGGGAAATGACTAGTTGGGTTTGGCGATCTCGTTGTTTCGTTCTCGAGACTTTCGGAGCCAGGGAACAGACCTTGGTCAAGAGGATATTGGTGCCACTTGTAGCTGTAAAGGGGGTTACGAATTGTTATAGACCCCTTTGGCGCGTTCACGGTGATGTTTTGCCTCGTGCAAGACGGAGGAATGCGGGCGTCCAAGGCCCAGTCCCAGTAGGGAAGACGGAACGTTTGGCCGGCAGCCTTATAAGCGGAAGCATCCTTACCACTGTATTCGTTGGCAAGCTGCTGTACCTTCTGCCCAAGGATTTGCTGTTTACGGTCAGCGGGAGCTGGCGTGGAGCGCTCTTGACGCATACCTCGTATAAGGTCATGTATGGGCGATGCCATGATATGAAGAGGGCCTCCTTTTAGAGGCGATTAGTTGGCGTGGTCTAACATGGCCACAGCAGAAGGCAATGAGAATCTCTCTTACACCGTGAGGACAGAACCCACTTGCTTCTCCGCCCGGTACTGGCCCGACCCCATTCCAAGGCCTGTAAGGTTGCCCATGGACGCCTTTAATATGTGAGCTCGGTAAAAGGTCGCGGCAGAGTATTCAATGGATCCTTACCTGCGACACCAAAATACGAATTCTCCTCCGAGTCCGAGCCGTCTTCTAGAGCCGAGAGTGCCCGAATGAATAAGTCCCTAACGGTGGTGAGCAGCTGTGGGGATAATATGACATGGCCTTCCGTACCAGATAGGGCCGGCTTCAGCTTCGAGCTCGTTGATATTGCGTCGAGCAGGTCGTGCGCCTGCCTCCTTGTCGATGCCTGTAGTCAGGCCGGTTACAGGTATGCTGTTGCTTTTTACGACGCTGGCTGAAGCCACGAAGAGCAAGAGCTCTCTAATAAGTAACATTCTGCTCCGGAAAAAAAGGAGAAAGGAGAATGAAGCGTCGAGGATGCAAAAAACTCAACTCTCCTTAGCCGAATAGAAAAGACAAGCAGTAAGGGGCGCAGTAGAACTATATATGCAGAAACGATATTTATGGTTATTTCGAATGTTTTGATCTAGACAGGTCGCTAGAAAGCAAAGCTCGAGAAGGATGCGAAACAACAGGAGATTTTATGTTTGGTCATAGCAGTTCCTGGTTTTAAGGGGAGAAGGTGCTCTGGAATGCGGCTCAGATGCTACGTTGAATACGAGTAACACCAAAACTTTGTCAATAGGTGGAGGCTGAGGTAGGATGAATCTCTCCGTTTGTCTAATCCAGTGGACGGCCCCATTTGAAGATGCCGGTCTTCGATTCCGTGAGTGACCGTCGATAATGTGGCTGACTCAGGGGGCTTGCGCTCATGGACAAGCTCTCACGGCCTAGCTCGCTCATCTTCTCAAGGGCTCGAAAAGGTCGGTATCGCCAGACCGACACAGGACTCAGTCCGTGTCATCACTTTGATCGGTGGTCCACTGCTGGGGCGCTTGTAACAATAGTGAGTCGTGTTTGCTGGTAAAGGCAAACTGGCCCGTGTTCCGTTCGCCATTTTTTTTCTCATCGGTAAGCCGCATGTCCCCGTCGGATTACGGTAACCCAAGGATAATTTCCACATGCTGTCACGACGGGCCGTTGATCCCTGGGTTCCATTCCGGATCCGTCAACGTGGCTATTGAAATAACCGTTCCTAGACTCCTTAGCGGAACCGTGCGGGCCGCTTCCCTCTATTCGGTGGCACGGGACACGGCATGAAATCTCTTGATGTCGGTGGGACAAGCTTTCTCTTACTGAGAACTGCCGTGCGACTTCTAAGTTAATATTGAAGCCATCATAAGCACTATTGATAAACCGCGGGTCCACGCCCATTACTATGACGCCATTGCATGAGGAAATTCGAGCGAGGTATGGCTCGAGCTTAGATGTATTATGCTTCGATTGGACAGCGTGAACAGGCTGACCATGGCCTTCAAGCTCTTGCGCAAGGATATCATCGTCGGCCTCAAATAGAGATACCTTCCAATATGGAGGTAGTCGCCTTGCAATCCCGGGCAAAGGAAATCGTAATCGGCTGCATTTCCAAAATCGGAAAGCCCGACGTCTCCAGGGGGATGATCCGGGAATGTCTTGATTCCTCCTTGGCTATTTACTTGATTCGACGGCAACGACATCAAAGATACGGATGAACGACAGCAGATTACTTCGACTAGGGCAAGAAGAATCGAGGTAGACGTTGTAGCTGAGGAGGTGATTGGCATATTAGCCAGTGTTGATATGTACGTATATTAGCATCTTTTCTAGCTGGCATTGTGACAAAGGATTTCGTAAGAAGAGTAGTATTTTACGTGTGAAGCCGAGTCACGATGAGCGACGCTCATCAGAGGGCATACCGCACGGGACACTAGGTGTGTTGCAACAGTCTATTTGATGATTGTCTTTGAAATTTTTCAACAATAGGCCGGATGAATCAGACTGCGACTGGTAAGACAGGTTGTCTAACGAACTTTCGGGGTGTTCTCAGTATATCGGATTGACGCAGGAGGCGAGACATTAAGAGAGGACGTCACGCCTGAGACATCTCAGCTCACCAAATATCTTGCTCGCGAAAGAATCGCCCTTCCTTCCGTTACTGATAGTAAGAAGTACGATGCCAGATACGTCTTGACTCAACCATCACAACAAGGGAAGTCCGCAAGATGGAGATGAACTGCGGTCGTCAAGCCTCCCGTGAGTGGGCTGGCAGTATGCACAGCCAAACAAGACTGCGTGGCAGAAGAAGACGGCCCCATAGGGACAGATATCGGGTCTTGAACGGGAACTAGAAGACTTTAAAAGGTCAGAGCTTTCCCATGGTCCTACAACACTTCCAGATAGGAATCATTGTAGCACTCGATGACATCATCGTGGCCTCTTATTTCGATCTCCTATCATCTCAAGCACCATGAGCCCGAAACGCTAGGGAAGTGGGCGTCAGTCTCGTTGTCCTTTCTCTTCCCAGTATTCTCGTCGCATCTGGGAGTATCCCCGTGCTACCACCGAAGCAACTATGATGCTCAGCGCTTTGATAGAGGTGTATGATTTGCGTGATACTGGCGCTTGGCCTGGCCAGTCCGTCGTGGCTTCGGGTACCGGCATGCTGTCACAACGACTCTTCCAATAATACCAGCTCCTTGCTCGGTAGTCGGTTCGGGCAGGGCTTCCGCGCGCAGCCACCGTATCCCATCCATGGCTCGGGTCCTGCTTTGACGCCAACGACACTAGCTTGGATGGCCGTCCAGTCGCCCCCTGAGATGAGGTCCTCCGGCTGCATAGCCCCACCGGGCCTGCTAGCCCCGTGGAGTTAGATAACTCCGATAGAAGTTGTTAGTGCGATGATTCCGACGCTGACGAAATACCACACCCTCCGAGCAATATGACCGAATACAGAATTCCGTCGAGCTTTCTAGGGCAAGGAATTCAGGGGTATAGTACATGGCCAGGTTGCGCGTCACAGCAGTTATGTGGTCAGCTTATGCGCGTTGCTGCAAGTTAACTTAAGGCCGACAATGCTCGGGTGTTAAGCAAGCGTCAGAATCCCACCGGAGAGCAAATCCAGACTTTTGATCGCCCGAGGATGGCTGTAAATCATAGGCGGTATCAGGAATGTATCTGCAGCTTCTGCGAACTACCTCATGACGGTGTTAGATGAAGGCTAAACAAGCCGGCGTAATAAGACGGTGATAATATGAACGCTTAGTGACTGCTTGCTTCTCATGCGTTGCAGCAGTATTAAGTGGTCTCACCAGTACTCTGTGAGCCGCAGCTGACGATGACAGGCAGGTGCAGGAAGCTAGTTTCCTTCACTGGCTTCCGAGTCTTGGGTGTAACCAGTTGACGTTGGGCGTGAGTAAAACGAACTACTTCTCTATTCGAACCTTGAATTGCTAGACGGGTTGCTCCGGCTTATTCCAGTCGCACCGCATGAGAAGCAACAGCACAAGTGTCGAAATTCTCTGTTCCTTGCTCGAAGAAAGCTACCTTTGCGACATAGACACTGGGCGCTGGTCACCGTGCCATGTGGAAATCTTCTTCCGTCGAGGTCTCAAAGGGCAGGTTCAAATGCAATTCAGACCGGAAAGAGATATTTGGAATCGCCATCACTGAAACTACCAGCTGGAAAAGAGACGTCGATATGAAGAGCCATATTAGGTTTGAATGAGGAGTGTGTAGCCTCAGGCTTGCTAGCCGAGTGTCAGTGTGAGTAGACTCGGCAACCCTTGAGTGCACAGTGGATGGGCTTAAGAGGATGGATGCCTTTGTGGGGAAATACCATGTCACAGCTTGAGGGCGATCTGAGTGCCTACCTACAAGAAGGTCCACGTAGAGACCTCAGGGTCTTCGGTATGGACCGTGAATAAGGGACAGATGCAGGAACAAGCGAGTACCCAGCTCAGCGTCCGAAAGGACCCTCGATGAAGAGATAAGATGCCTCGTCAGCTTCATCGCAATGGCCGAGGCGTAAAATGGTTGGAGTTGTATCTAATGGACACTTTGCCTTTAAAACCCTATAGATAATATCTTGCCCGAGGGAATAGGCGTAGGAGTTAAGGGCAGGCCAGACGGCTGCGTCATATGCCAACCAGACCGTAGGGTCCACATCACCCAAGCGTCGTGGTTACACACGTTCGGCCGGATCGTGGTCTCAAGGGAAAGTTGTCTTCCATCGAAGAGGAGGATGGGGAGATCGAGACGCTCTCGGGCAATGCGAAAACGGATAGATGGGCGTGCAAGAAATGGGTCAGTCTCACCAAACGATCCCCAGCTCATGCGTGTCGTACTAACATGGTCCAAACCGCAGTTCAACGGCTTTAAGAGAGACCACGGCATCACAGCTGGCGAGAAGTACAATATTCTGAAGATGTCCAGTAAGGAACGCGTTAGCCACGCGTTCGACAAGAAGGATCCTCTGATGTTTCCGATAAAGACTTGAGGAAGGGCAATATCAGCAAGTGATCGTTGGGCTTCATTTATCTCTTTCTGTCCAACCTTTTCGCGACAAGGACGCAGGTCCTGACTCCAGTCGCCACAGTGCCTATCTAAACATGCTTATTACTATCAGATAGTGCTCACAACGCTCATTACAAAGGAGGCATTAGCTATACGATTCATTATCAGGGGATATTGATATATTTCCGCGCTATGTGTATAGTAGTAGAGAAGAGGTTAGTACGGGGTTAAGGAGGGCTTCCGTCCTCAGCTCTATACGCAATTCGATAATATTAATATAAGGAGTCACCTGTCTGCTACTCCCGCTGCGAAGTCTTCCATGCAGTATTTCGACAACATTTCCTTACGCCCTCACGCTTTGCCCTTAACAGTCGACGTTGGCACGAAGTCGGTTAATTATTAGACAGATAAGTCTTAAAATGTTCCAAGCAGATTTCGCAGCGGGTCTCAGGTCCGCAGAAACCAGGTCTGAACTTTCCACCAACCACTGCAAACCAGGCTCTTCAAGCCTCAGATTACTTAAAAGGGACGCTCCGTGCCATAAGCGGGTAGAGCTAGTAATCCCCGTCCTAGCGACGGGCATGTCAGGAAGGGCACACTATAATGTAGTGAAGCAACCGAAGAAACTTGGCCCTTACGCCTGGGCCGACCACCATGGAGAAGGTTCTGATAGATATACAGTACTCCGGAGTTCCTGGGCGCGGGGGCCCATCGCTTCGCGCTGAATTCTCCGCCACTTGGGTGGAGCATACCTCTGGTCCTCCGCGCGCCGTTGTAATCAACTCAGACCGCTATGGGGAATGAAAGGTCGTAAATGGGTAATGCCAGGCCTCACGGGGCGTCTGGGGAGCACGGTCGACCTCAAGAAGGAGGCGGTAAATCTGAGTAATATACTTATATAAGAGCGTCCAGTGCCGATGGCTGTCTCGCATTGGAGGAACCAGTAGTCGGTCGTCCAAAGTTCACTTCTCTTGTAAATGTTGCTTCCTTGGGATACTGGCTGAGCCATCCTGCATATCGAAATCGCCCTCTGTTTCGAACATCACTTGTATATAATACCTTTGCAGCAAATATGAAGGTCCTTGCTGCCGGTCTCTCCGCCGCCCATGGATACATCGACAATGGCACGATCGGTGGTCAATTCTAGGAGTTCTACCAGGTAAATCTCATAATCACCAACTACAAGCGAGCTTGGCACGCGGCTTGATATGGCTGACACCTAGAACCTAGATCAACTCGGATCCGTGGACGAACCTCAAGGTATGCGCGCCAGTCGACCACATACTATATGATCCTTCGCCGCCCAAGAGCCCTGATCGCCGCCACGCTAGTTACCGGGATCGTCATAGCTAATGCAAGTGTGGACCGTGTTTAGCCCGAGCGTATTTCCCGTCCTGTCCAGGGTAACGGGCCGGTCGAGAATGTGGACTACGTCGACCTGCAGTGCGGCGGCTATACCGACGGCGGCATCGTCGGGTCGAACCGGCTAAACTCCACGCCACAACGGCGGCCGGGTCGACCAACACCATTCGCTGGACGCTCTGGCCCGAGAACCACATGGGCCCCGTCATCACCTACATGGCGAGGTGTCCCGACTCGGGTGGGTTCCCTATCTTCCGATCCGTCCCAATGACGGTTGGTTACTGACGAGGTTCCAAACACAAGGCTGCCAGGAGTACATGCCCGGTGACGCGGCGGTGTGGTTCAAGATCCAGGAGGACGGAAGGGAGGGTACTAGCAACGTCAGGGGCGATGAGGAGCTGAAGACGACGCCCAACGGCGGCTACAAGTACGTGATCCCCAGCTGCCTCAAGCCGGGCTACTACATCGTCCGCAACGAAATCATCGCGCTGCACGCCGCTTGGCAGTAAGACTGGCCCTTCTACGTTTACCTTTAGTGTTTTCCGTTGTAAGAGAATCTTCTAGGTACCCGGGCGCCCAGTTCTACCCCGGCTGCCACCAGGTCAAGGTCACCGGTAGCGGCACGGTGGTCCCTTCGACCAACCTGGTGTCGTTCCCCGGAGCGTACAAGGGCAGCGACCCAGGCGTCACCTACGATGTGTACAAGGCGCAACCGTACACAATCCCCGGACGGCCCGTGTTCAAGTGCTGAGGCAGAGTAGTAGTGCATAGTTAGCTGGGAAGGGGGATGTGCGATATGATGCTGTGTCTTACAACTCGTGCTTCGTAGAGTAGAAATTACTGTCAATTAGTGATGAGTCGTAGAAACATCGGACGAGTCTCAACATCTAGAAGAGGATTGTGCAATGGCATCATCGCATGCGTCACATGCTAAACCATCATGCTCGGTGTCTGATCACGAAGTTGAGTGGATAGGGGTTGTTTGATGGTGAAGTCAATGGATGACTGTTGGCTGGGATCATCTATTCCGTATCTTAAACCGCGGGGGTTGAAGAACTGTCCAATGGCAGAGTCACCGAACTATAATGCTTCGGTTGCAGTTTGAGGGGCAGTTGGTTCTAGATGGTTGATCTCCCATATTATGGCAGATACTGTAAAACTTTACGTGAAAGTGCTGCGTTAGTGGATCTGGGCGGGGTGACGCTCCAGTTCGCGAAAAGGGATTATGTCAAGCGATAACGGAGACGACCTCGACGGGGCGTTTGTATATATATATCTTTAGAAGCATATTCTGTACTATACCACAAAAATTCAAATATGCCAAGCCAAACGCCCCAAGGCATGAATAAATATTGGTTAACATGAAGCCAGCGCTTTCGGTGTTCCTTGGTTCTAGGAGGCTCATGCTTTCGGGAATGTTGTTGCTGCTCAATGCACTTGCTCTACAGGCAGCATGTGTTTTTGCTCTACATGAGTCTTTTGATGTTCGGGAGGCTACAATCGATGGTGTGCATAATGCGCTCTTCACGGGTTTGACCACCTGCCGCGGTATTGTCTCGGCTTTTATATCGCGCATCGAAGAGCTCAACCCCGTGATCAATGCTATTATTGGCCTCAACCCGGACGCCCTTGCCATCGCAGATGAAAGGGATCAGCGAATCGCAGCCGGGAACGTAACTGGGAAGCTATTCTGCATCCCTGTGTTGCTCAAGGACAACTACGATGCGACACCAATGAACACCACTGGCGGGTGCATGGCGCTCGCAGGTAAGAGACCGACGAAGGATGCATCCACGGTCAAAGCCTTGAAGAGAGAAGATGCTATCATCCTGGGCAAAGTCAACATGCATGAGATGGCGCTCGAGGGCCTCTCCGTTTCGACCTTGGGAGGACAGACTTGCAATCCTTACGACCAGACACGGACCCCAGGGGGGAGTAGCGGCGGGACAGGTGCAGCAATAGCAACTAGTTTCGCAGTGTTCGGCACGGGCACGGACACCGTCAATAGTCTCCGGAGCCCCGCGAGCGCAAACAACCTCGTCAGCGTCCGGCCAACGCGCGGCTTAATCTCAAGGGCGGGCGTTATACCAGTTTCTTATACACAGGACACCGCCGGACCAATCGCAAGAAACATCAAGGACCTCGCTATCGCGTTGACCGTCATGGCGAGCATCGGATTCGACGAGGTTGATAACGCCACAGCGCTACCTCCTCCGGAGGCCGTAGGCAAAGATTATTCTGCCGAGTTGCATGGCGGACAGTTGAAAGGCCTTCGGTTTGGCGCGCTGAATGGATTCTGGAACCACACGGCGTCTAGTGAGACGACGCCTATTATCAATGTTATGGATGACATGATCAAGTTTCTGAAGTCGGAAGGCGCTCATGTAATCAACATCACCGAAGACGCTGTTTTTGACGCGACGGTAATCCTTGCCAAGCTCGACGTCCAGCAGTACGAATATCGCGAATTGCTCGACGCGCACCTTGTTGGCTCTGACTCAGATGGAACAGCTCCCACCAGCTTCAACGAACTGTACGCAAAGGGGGAATTCATTGTGATTCCGAGCCAGTATGCTTATGTGAACAATGCCTTTGTTTCCTCGACGGGGAGTGAGTCGTACGCTCTCCGCCAGCTAGGCATTAAGAATCTCACAACCGCGCTCCTATCAACATTCTCCAGCCAGAAGCTCGACGCTCTCATTTACCCGGAGCAAAAGAACCTCGTGGTTAAAATCGGTGCCCCATCCCAGAGTGGCCGCAATGGTATACTCGCCGCATTAACGGGAGTTCCTGTCGTTACAGTGCCAGCTGGCTTCTCGCCACCGTCGGAGAATGCCCCTATCGGCGTACCAATTGGGATGGAGATCATGGGTTTGCCATTCAGCGAGGGGAAGTTGTTGAATATAGCCTCGCACATCACACACTTGCATTCAATACGCAAGATGCCGACATTCGCAAACCACTCTGTGGAAGTCAAGGAGTACTCTGAGGTGCCGATGATAAGACCAAATAGGAGCAATATTCCGGCGGCCTATCCCATTGGTGTGTTGTCATGAGGGCCGGGAGGAGAGCTAGTGCATCGCTATTGGTTCCAGACCTCAGGTAAGGCTTTTATCAGATATGTCTACCGTTGCAGATGCCGTCCCCGAAGTCGGTGTGGGCATAGCCACCTTACATCTCATTCGTCCGAGACAGGTGTGCATGAGGTGTGCGGGCTCTTTCCCGCGCCGGTAGACAGGGTGACGGGTCCAGTCAAAAACGGGGAAGGGGGATCCAACAAGAAGCGATGATATGCTCGTGCAAACAAGGTGCCGCTGATAGTGGGCTGGTCTCAGGGGTCGAATCTTCGCTTCCGATACCATGTTACAAGTAGGTTAACATGTAAGGCCAGCAGGGCACGATCTCGATCCCGTGGTCTTTTAGAAACCATGGACAGAAATGACGTTCGCGGCTGCATGATCATGCATAGGAAAGTTTTACCGGGTATTGGGTGACAGCGAGTGGAGTCTGCAACTCCTCGTACGCTGGCCGAGAACGGGGAAGCTTACATTCAAGAGCCCCGCAAGTCACGATCCTTGAAATATGCCGCTATGACCATGACAAGAATTTTCAGCGTCAACACGGGAGAGAACTCAGGCACGTCCGAATTTTCGTTAAGCTTTTCTAGCCTGTCTGTCGTGGGTGAATCGCGCTGTTACTAGACAGCCGGTAATTTACGGCGTGTTATGACTCGTTGATCTAAGCTTTTGTTTGACACCGCTGGCGGTTCACGACGCCATCTGGATCTCAACATCCATAGCTTGGATATGAACGATTGATTTCTTTCGCAACGAGAGCTTGGGTATTACTGCTGTTACTAGACAGACAGGGACGACTTCGCAAAATATCCAATTCTCAGTTCTCCTTGATCCGTTTTGGGAAGGGTGAAGACATCTTCGAATAGCCGACTGAGTAGGGTTTCGACCGCATGCAAAGTCGTATGCTTATCACACTCCCATACCAACGTTCTTCCAAAGATACACGTCTATGTAACCCGTACGGCATTTTAGTCTACAAGCCATAGACCCGATTCATCCGCTTCGAGCCGCACGTTCTGGCCGATGTGCAAAGAACTCTACCAGCGTTGGGAAGGATGCAATTGTTGGGGTTTTCTATGCCCACAGACGTGCCCGGAGCTTTTCAAGACATGTCTGGGCCCAAAGGGAGAGATGGACAAGACGGTGGTTAAATGGAATGAGGGTATGTGCAACGAGTGTTGGGACCGCCTTGTATTGGAGGCGAAGGAGATGGCACAGGCAGAGGCAGCAGCCGAAGCGGAGGCTCTAGCTGCGGCATCGGCATCCTCTTCAAGTCAGTAGAATGCTCTCTCGACGGAGAGATGCATATCCCACAAGACTCTTGGCGGATGGGAAACGGAGAGGAACCCCGTGGGAGAAGTTACCAAACGTACATGCTTAACTGAGGGAGGAAGAGACGAAAGGCACGAGAAGAGGGAACCGAGTGGCCGGGGCTTGAGGGAGACGACATCGAAGTCAGAATGCAATAAAGCCCAATTATCTAGATACTTACCTAAATTGTAGTAGGGGATTGAGGATGCGCGAGATACTGCAGGTAGATTGTGATGCACATTATGCGCATAACGCGATTTCTCTTAAGTCACGTGCTTTCGTGCGAAGCCAAGAAATACCATTTCCGGTACATCTCATGGTCATGGTGGGCCCCCTCCATCCCTCCATCCCTCCCATCCGCCCATGGCGTTCAGACGTCGTCCCTTGACAACGACATGCATTTACGGCGGAAGTGAATAATATGCCACAGTTATTGTCTGTGTCAACACATTGCGCCATGAGCATACGTTCGAAGTCAACATCGACTTGACTTTGGTTGCAATCCCCATGGCTTGGAGGAAGCGCACCGCATCTGGTAGCAATGCCAGGACTGCGACTACACCAGCTTCTTCAAGGCGGACGCGGTCTGGTCCGAGTCGCAATGACGTCCCGGACGTTTATCGCGAGATGCTCCTCGAAGCCGACGTACGACCGAACGAAGAAGTTCCCGAGCGACCGATAAAGAGGAGACGTCCCGCCCAGAGGAACCATCAAACGTTACAACGGGCTACCGACGCCAGAGCAGAAAAAGCAGCCGAAGTGGAGGAGCAAGACGATGATGAAGATATACAATTCGAGGATGTCTCACTGCCCGTCGCTGCTGTTCAGACAATCGAAAGGGACACGGACGAGGAGGAAGAGGATGATTTAGCATTTGAGGACGTTAATTTTTCCGCCATCGACCTGGATGCAGATCCCGTCACGGAAGCATCCGATAAACTCGAGCTTGATCTCTCGGCGCGCACAGCCGCAAACCCCCGTAAGGCCGTTGACAGGCGAAAACCCATCAATAAGGCGGAGAAGGACCGCCGGGTCGAGATACACAAGACACACCTCCTCTGCTTGCTAGCACATGTTTCCCGTAGGAACCGCTGGTGCAATGACCCCTCGGTTCAAGATGCCTTACGGCCGCTGTTGACCAAGAAGATGGTCACGTATCTGAACCCCGACCAGAGCTTACCTCAGTTTGGGCGGACACAGTCCCTCAAGAACGGTTTACAGGATATCATTACCATGTTCAAAGTCAAGTTTCAGATTACCGAACGGGGAATGCGGAGAGCCCTCTGGGCCGAAAATGAGGAACACCTGAAGACCGTAAAATTTCCATGTTTGGTTGGTGTATTGTGGGCAGCTACTGACATAGACATAGTATCAACTCCCGGATGACGCCGAGACGCCCATGGAGAAGTCCGACTTTCGCGAAGGGGCCAAGTCGCTTAAGGGCTCACGGGACGTCGGCGCCCAGCTGTTCTGTGCCCTACTTCGTAGCGCCGGGGTCGAAGCCCGGCTCGTGTGCTCGCTTCAGCCCCTATCGTTTCTTTCCGGAGGACCTCTTATGGGTAAGCCACCGAGCAAGAAAGGTAAACTATCCCTTGAAGAACAATACGCCAGAATGCCGAAATACGACAGCAGTTTCGATTCCCCCGCAACCGCCTCCCCGCCGCTGTCAGCGAGACGGCGGTTGGGCCATCCAAATGCGGCTGCTTTTCAGGTGCCTACGACGTACGCCGCCAGCCCGCCCGTCGAGACGCCACCGGCGCCCAGGAAGATTCGGGAATCCCCCTTCCCCGTGTATTGGGTCGAGGTTCTCGATGAAGCGCACCAGAAATGGCAACCTGTAGATCCCCTAGTGACCGAGTCATTCTGGAAGCCGCACAGGTTGGAACCTCCCGCCTCTGACCGAGAAAACTGCATGACCTACGTGGTTGGATTCGAGGCGGATGGCACGGCTAAGGACGTCACCCGTCGTTACGCGAAGGCTTACAATGCAAAAACAAGAAAGATGCGAATCGAGAGCGCCAGCCCGATCGGAGAGAAGTGGTGGCGTAAAGCTCTACGAGCGTATTCGCGTGGCTACGCTACCGATCTAGATCAGATAGAAAGCAACGAGCTGACGGCGACCGAGTCCCGCGAGCCGATGCCTCGTAATGTGGCTGATTTCAAGGACCATCCGATTTACGCACTCGAGCGGCACCTTAGACGGCATGAAGTACTTATACCTAACGCGACGGCTGCTGGGACTGTAGGAGCAGGCAGCAAAGGACCACTGGAAAAGATTTACAGGCGGAATGATGTCCGCATAGCGCGCAGTAGGGAGAAGTGGTACAGACTGGGTAGAGAAGTACGTCCGGACGAGATACCCGTCAAGTTCCTACCGAAGCGTGCGAAGACGAAGGCGGACGTCTCCTGCGACGAAGAAGGAGATGAGGTTGGAGAGACAGTCGGGACACCCATCTATACTATAGACCAAACAGACCTATACAAGGCGCCGCCAGTCATTAACGGCCGGATACCGAAGAATCGCTACGGGAACCTCGACGTCTTTGTCCCTAGCATGGTCCCAGAGGGAGGAGCTTACATCACCGATGAGCTGGGGGCTCAAGCGGCCTTCACATTAGGAGTTGATTATGCACCTGCTCTGACGGGTTTCCAATTCAAGGGTAGGCAAGGCACCGCGGTTCTCCACGGAGTGGTGGTCGCCGCGGAGCATGAGGAGGCGGTCAGGGTCGTGATCAGCGGGTTAAAAGACCAAGAAGCCGAGATAGAGCAGGAACGAAGGAAGCGAGAGGTTCTCAGGACTTGGAGAATGTTCCTCATGAACCTAAGGGTCAGACAGCGTATCTGGGCTGATGTGGATTCCGACGAGGAAGGATTCTTCGATACAAACGTCACGGAAATGGACAAGGGCAAGGCGGCGGTGGTAGAGCATGACGACGAAGAGCACGAGGCGGATGCGCCGCAACCCGAGGATTACGAGGACTCGGGCGGTGGCTTCATGGTAGACGACGACTATGGAGGAGGCTTTGTTGTCAGCTGAGCACCCGAAGCCCGACGCCCTACGCCCGACAAACAGGAGAGCAACTAACCCACATTTAAAGTAGGATGTATACGGCTGGATCAGCCTTCACTGCTACTGTAGCCTGGATATGCGAAGTCGATTCAGCCCTGTGCTTTTTTCCAAACTACAGTAGGGGATGTTCGTTACGTCGGGTGTCGTTGCTGGGTCCCCGCATTGCCCCTAGCGAAGTGGTCTCGGAGCGATATTACTTGGAACCTACTTGCTCCTTACATGCACCCACACATACTTCGTACATATCCCTCCATGCGTTTGTGCCAGGCATCCATATATGCAGGTACCTTGTACTTAGAAGGCTTCGGATAATCGGCGCATCCCTGGGCCCGATGAGTCCCTCTTGCCGAGTTATACTAGCAAGCTAGCAAGGGTTGGCAGCCCTTGGCAATGCCGAGCCCATGCGAAGTACGTACCTCTTTAAGTACCGTATTTTCCCTCGAAATTCGGCCAAAGCTAATGCAGGTTAAGAGAGGCTAATGAAACGGATCATAGATAACGCCGAATAAATATGCTATTTTGGATTAAGTGGGTCCGAAGTCAAAATAAGCGCAACAAATAAAAGAAAAAGGAAAAGCGACTCCGTCCAGGAAACCAGGAACACAGGCGCCTTGGCCTGCATTAGCTTTGGCTGAATTTCGAGGGGAAATACGGTATGTGTAATGCGGAAATGCATCGGCAAACCCGCCCTAAGTTAACGTGGAACTTCAGCCGAGACGGATTTACGTCACCCTGGGCGCCGCGCCCCCCCGTTACCATTACCCGTCCGCTCTTCCTTTCCTGCCATTATGGTATGATGGGAGTCGTGGGAGATCGTGGGGCCTCGGCTGGTCAGCCCATGTCGTATTTACTGTGTGTCGCCTATGGACTTCCAACCAACACAGCCACTGGCGAACCGCCTGGGCCAGGCTTAATCCAATCTCCATCTCTTCTTATGAGTGGTTCAGGTTCCATGACGGCGCATCTTCGCAACGAGCCTCATGCTTACACGCCAAGTCTAGGGAAGGGCGGATTTCTGCTCCTTTCCTTCCCAATACCATGGTTCCCTTAATCAGCCTCTTCTCGTTTTCCTCGGTTTTGGATCTTGTTGTGTAAGAATATCATAACTCAGAATTCTACAATCAATGCTACTGGCAGAATCGCCTTGGCTCACTGCATAATACCCAAGTGGTCAACTCGTCATCGACCCATTTCTTACACAGAAACGAAGCCGTTCCTCCTTTCCCTGCTAACCCAAATGTAATACTACATACTCAACGTAGATACTATAACCATTGTATATAATCCTGTGCTATATATTCATTGACCTGGCTCTTGCCGATCCTTTCCTACCCGCTGTGGTCGACTCAGCGAACGCGCCCCAGGCGCAATACCTATCTCGATTTCGTAGGCGGTGTCGGACAGCCCACTCGTTGTCAGCATGGCCTTCCTCCGGCAAATTTGGACTCTTACGTCCAAGAATCTGAAGATCGTCCTTCTGCGGCACTCCTTTACGGCCGTCATCAGGGCGTTCGTTCTCCCCATCGCCCTAGCCATCTTCTTCAGTTATGCGCGGAACCTCTCAGTAAGTTACGCGACCCCTTCTGACTGGTTATGTCTGCCAAGACACTATTGTGAACGAGAGCTATCAGACAGTGTATGGTACGGGCGACTGATTACCAGTGCCGCAGGTGCCCCCGGGTTATTACGGAATTGGAGAACCACGCGCTGTTCGAACGCTGGAAGACAGCTTAGCGGTCGCGAGCGAAACTGGAAGAGAGACGGTGGTATTTGTTAATAACGGCTTGGAAGGGGGGGACATCGATCGCGTCATCGACACGCTTGCGGATGCCGTTACAAGAGCTGGTAAGAATGCAACGAGGCTAGCGGCGCCGTCGGATCTGGGATACGTCTGCCGAAGTTCTCTCAGACGTGCGACGTCGTGTTATGGCGCGGTTGTCTTTCACTCCTCCCCAAGTGAGGGGGATGGTGGCATCTGGAACTATACTCTGCGAGCGGACGGCGCACTGCGTGAGCGGATCGACGTACGGATCGATTCCAACGACGCACAAATATACTCGCTCCCTCTCCAGCGTGCTGTGGACTCTGCCATCGCGAGCCTAGAGGCCGGCAGTAATGACGGATCATCGTTTCCTTCTACAACGGAGGAATACCCCTTTACCGCTATGACACAGGGAGAACGTGAAGAATGGATTCGGGAGCTTTATCAGCAATCGATATCGAATTTTATGGGCGTTGCGTTCATCCTTGTGATGATAGGGGTCTGCTATCATATGACTGGGCATATGGCCTTAGAGCGCGAGGCGGGAATGTCACAGCTGCTTGATGCCATGTTGCCCACAAAATACAGTTGGCAGCCTCAAGTCGCACGGCTTCTGTCTCACCACATCGCCTTCACGTTGGTATACTTACCTGGATGGGTCGTCGGGGCTCTGATCGTATGGGCTGGAGTTTTTGCTAATTCGAATGCCGGCATATTGATCGTCCATTTCGTCTTGTCCGGGTTCGCTCTCTCTTCTCTGTCCATATTGGGTGCGGCTTTTTTCAAAAAGTCGCAGCTGTCCGGTATCATGAGCGTCATAACATATCTTCTGCTGGCAATCTTGGCGCAAGCCTTGAACTCGCCGAACACCGCTACTGTTGCCGTCCTCAGCTTATTGTTTACACCCTGCAACTTCACCTGGTTCATTACATGGGTCGCTAGGTTTCAAAGAACCTCCGATCCAGCAGACCTTGGCAAGGCCGGGCCTAACAGTCCGTGGACGTTGCCGGGCATTGTTCTCTGGGTCTTCCTCGTCATTCAGATTTTCGCCTACCCAATCCTGGGTGCCTATCTTGAGAGGGTGATCCACGGCAGCACCACCAAGGGCCGCACCATTCTACAGAACCAAACCGACGAGACGGCACCGCGAGAGGCGGTGCGGCTGGAAGAACTTACGAAGATCTACTCCCCAGGTCCTATACGCCGCCTCTTCTCCTTTGTTTCGGCGCCGGGGGATTCTGTCGTCGCCGTTGATAAGCTTACTTTGACCGCTGGTCGGGGAGAAATCCTCGCCCTGCTCGGTGCTAACGGTAGTGGGAAGAGTACGACGCTCGACGCGATTGCCGGTATTAGCCAGTTGACTAGCGGGAACATCACGATCGACGGAACAGGGGGGCTTGGTATTGCGCCGCAGAAGAACGTCATGTGGGATGACTTGACGGTCGAAGAGCATATCGAGATATTCAATCGGTTAAAGGCACCAGGGAAATCCGCGTCGAAAGAAGAGATACGTGATCTCGTCCGTTCCGTAGACCTTGGACTAAAAGCAAAGGCCATGTCCAAGACGTTATCTGGAGGCCAGAAGAGAAAGCTGCAACTCGGCATGATGTTGACTGGCGGTAGTTCTGTCTGCTGCGTTGACGAGGTCTCTTCCGGTATCGACCCGTTATCCCGGCGAAAGATTTGGGACATTCTTCTTGCCGAGAGAGGCAAGCGTACCATCATCCTGACGACCCACTTCCTTGACGAGGCCGATCTGCTCGCGGACCACATCGTCATCCTCTCGAAAGGTACCTTACGAGCTTCGGGCTCCTCCGTCGAACTGAAGGATAGGCTTGGTGCCGGTTACCGGGTTCATGTTTTCAACGCTAGGGATATCAAGAACCCGCCGGAGGTCGAGGGCGTCCAGCGAAAGATCTCCTTCGATGTGGTCAGCTACATAGCCCCGTCCTCCAGTCTCGCGGCTCGGGTGGTTCGCGAACTGGAGGCGGTAGGGATACGCGACTACAAGTTTTCCGGACCCACAATCGAGGATGTTTTCCTACAGGTAGCCGAAGAAGTCAAAGGCGAGACCGCCGCTAAGCGGGATCAGGTCGCCGACACTGTAACTGTTGAGAAACAATCAACTTCCGAGGAGAATATAGCTTCGGATGGGTCCGAAGTCGACAAGAAGGGCGTCAAGCTACTCTCCGGGCAACGAATTGGTTATTGGAAGCAGACCTGGATCCTCCTCCGCAAGCGAGCCACTGTCTTTAAGACCAACTGGTTTCCTTATGTTGCAGCTTTCCTTATCCCCGTCGTGGCGGCAGCATTGACACAGCTTTACGTCGCAAATCAAGCGCAGCCGGGGTGTACCCCGACGGACCAGAATTCCGCTACGTCTACAGAGGCTTACGAAGAGTTGTTCGATAACCTTTTTCTTGTCGCCGGACCATCTTCACAATTCACTCTAGCTACACTTCAAAGGTTGTATCTTCCCGTCTTCGGACCCCTGATGTCAAGTGGCGAGTCGTCCGGCGGTGCGTCTGGTGGTAGTCCAGCGGCTGTTTTTGCTGACAACCTACACTTTGTGGATTCCCTGGACGACTTCTATAGTTTCGTCGAACAGAATAGGAGGGACGTCGCGCCTGCCGGCTGGTACCTTGGGAGTGCCAACACACCTCCAACCGTAGCGTACGAGGGGTCCTTTTTCGATGTCTCTACCTCTATTTTTGGACAAAATGCCCTGAATATGATGCTCGCTAACACTAGCATCGCCACCACTTTCGCACCGTTCGATATCCCTTGGGCTCCTTCCACAGGCGACTCACGTAAGTTACTTCCTCCCTATGCCGTCCCGTACTGGGAGGATGCTCGGATAGGTAGCCGCTTTATGCCCTCAAGCCTCAGAGCCTATTATGGAAACGACCTCTCGTCGACAAGCGGGAGTCTCGATCATAGGCAGGGAGCTATCACGTATCTCTGACAGCAAAACTCGGGGCCAGCTTAGCTGATAGATAAGTGATTGCTGACTTTGGATCCTGCAGTGAACCTCTTCGTCTATTTCTGCCTCGCCTTATGCGCAAGCCCTGCGTTTTTCGGGTTGTACCCTAATATTGAACGGCGCCGAAATGTGCGAGGGCTGCAATACTCGAACGGGGTCCGTTCGCTTCCCCTCTGGGTCTCCCACATCGGTTTTGACTTCGCAATCATCGTCGTCAGCATGGGTATAACCGTTGCCATCTTCGCCGCTGCCTCCGATGTCTGGTATCACGTGGGATACCTTTTCGTGATCTTCGCGTTGTACGGGTTAGCAACTAGCTTGCTGTCATATGTTATTTCCTTGTTCTGCAATACTCAGCTATCCACGTATGCATTCAGCGCGGGCTCGCAAGCAGTCGGTTTTCTCGTCTACTTCATTGCATACTTTGCCGTCAATCGCTTCGCGCCCGTCAACATTGTGGAGGGGGCTCTCCTCATTGTCCATTTCGTCGTCTCCGCCGTCTTCCCTATCGGCTCGGTCTTCAGGGCGCTCTTTGTGGCCCTCAACATATTCTCGACTGCCTGTGATGGATTCCAGCTGTCAACCGAGCCCGGATCCATTACGAACTACGGAGGGCCAGTTCTTTATCTAATTATCCAATCCATTCTCCTATTCGGCTTCCTCCTATGGTATGACAGCGGCATGAGCGCCACGCTCTTCAGCCGATTCAAGAAGCCCGCGAAGACAGCAGATGACGGCACCATCTCGGATGAGGAGGTGGCTAACGAGCTGACTCGCGTGACTAGCTCGGCACAAGAGACGGATGGTCTACGGGTCGTGCACCTCACGAAATCGTTCGGGAAGAACACGGCTGTGGATAACGTCACCTTCGGGGTTCAGCGGGGCGAGGTGTTTGCGCTGCTGGGTCCCAACGGTGCTGGGAAATCGACCACAATATCGCTTATCCGCGGGGACGTCCGGCCCAGCCGTAACGGGGGCGATGTCTTCGTGGAGGACATATCAATCAGCCGCCACCGTGCCGCGGCCCGGGCGAACCTTGGCGTCTGCCCACAGTTCGACGCTATCGACTCCATGACTGTGCTTGAGCATCTGCGGTTCTACGCTCGCATCCGCGGTATTCCCGACGTCGAACACAATGTGCAATCCGTTCTGCGTGCCGTCGGCCTCGAAGCGTTCTCGACGCGCATGGCTCACGCGCTATCTGGGGGCAACAAGAGAAAGCTGTCGCTAGGTATCGCGCTGATGGGTAACCCGTCGGTCGTGCTCCTCGACGAGCCATCCTCGGGCCTCGACGCGGCCGCCAAGCGCATAATGTGGCGGACCCTCGGGTCCGTCACTCCCGGTCGCTCGATCCTGCTCACCACACACAGCATGGAGGAGGCGGACGCGCTAGCCAGCAGGGCCGGCATCCTGGCCAAGAGGATGCTCGCCATCGGCTCCGTCGACGACCTGCGCCACCGCTTCGGCGACGCCCTGCACGTCCACCTGGTCAGCCGGTCGGCACCGCACTCGCCGCCCGAGGAGATGGAAACACTGCGCGCCTGGGTAATGGAGACGTACCCCGCCGCCGACATCGAGAAGAAGACGTACCACGGGCAGATGAGGTTTTCCATCCCGGCAAGCGCGGTAACGGGCAGCGCCGGGAAGGGCGAGGCCGCGACCGGAAGCCCCATCGGCCAGCTCCTCATCGCCCTCGAGGAGCATAAAGAGAAGCTGGGCATCGAGCACTACAGCATCAGCCCCACGACGTTAGACCAGGTCTTCCTCACGATAGTCGGACAGCACAACGTACAGGAGGAGGGGTATAAAGAGGAGAAGAAGCCGTGGTGGAAGAAGGGGTGGTGATTGGCTTGATATTTATATGCGTGGCGGTGTTAGCTGCATTCGAAGATATCCAGTTAGCCGCCGCGGGTTTCTTTTATACGGATGTAGAATGAGGGACATAGGATTAGAGGACAATCACATGGTCATACAGGAATCAACGGGGAAACCGAGAAATACACAGAGTAGAGCGCACTATTCGCGTCAGCGCCATTGTCTCGTGGAGTATGTACGGCTATATTGAACATATATACAGTTGTAGGTGCATCAGCAAGTCCAGGGTATGCACCTCAAACTCCCAAAACTAACTCTTGCGTAATTTCGTGCCATCGTTCACTTTTACCGGACAACTTCTAGTGGGATCAAATGGGAAGACAACAACGGCAAGTCTCAGAAGAGGGAGACGGATGAAACGGCCGATGCGTTTAGACAGCGAGAGACTGCCGGCCGGTGCCGTAGTCAATGTTCCAGACGGGCTGGGACGAGAGCGGGACCGGGACGCCGAGCTGATGGGGGCACTGGGGCTGGTTGCCGAGCTCGGGGGGCGGCAGCGTGCACACCTCGTCATAGCCGAATGTGCAGACGGGGTTAAGGATGTTGTAGAGGACGTTGTTGCGGCCGACCCAAGTGTCGGGGCCGCAAGAGCTGATGAAGTTCATCGAGTTGGCGGCCGTGAAGGCGAGGCGGCCCGAGGGCTCGTTGAGCAGGTCAGCGCACTCGGACGGGTCGACGGTCTCGTAGGTGGCCGGGATGCCGCCGCCCATGGTTGGGTTCTCGGTGGCGGACTGGCCCGTCACGAGGTAGTTCCAGGCGTCGTAGGAGATGTCGAAGGCGCCGCCCGACTGGTCGATCTTGAGCAGGTTCACGGACCGCCCGTTGGCGCTCACGCGCACGCAGATGTCGTTGCAGCTGGGGAACGACGGCCAGTACGCCACCCGGTTCACGTTGATCTTGCAACCCAGCACGCCCACCGACGACGAGTACCGGTCGTGCGGCGTCACCGACACGGACCCGCTCTGCCGCTTCTGCGCGCCGAAGCCCGCCGGCAGGGTGGCCGCCGACCCGGCGGCGGCCAAGCTAAGGAGAGACAGAGTGGTGCTGAAGAGCATCTTGTAGGGAATGTTTTATATAATTCGTTTATCTTTAAAGGGAGCGTATGCGCCAGAAAGGGCGGGTTATTCTGAAAAGGAAGGACTGCTGGCACCTAGTAGGTAGTAAGGAACGACGGAGCTACAAAGCTGCCCGGAACGATAGGCTGTTGGATGAGGAGGGGACGCATCTCGAGAAATTTGGATATGATCGACGGGGGCGACGGTTATATACTCTTCCTCTTTGTGCCCTTCGTCAGGACTTAGAAGACGTGCTTACTCACTGGGCTGCATGATCACCGACGGAGGTGATGGCGTAAGCACACGCTCAGTTTCGAGCTTCCCTTGTTGTCCATCTTTAGCCAGGAGGCTCCCCGAGTACCTGGCCTTGGAGGGAAGGTGGTAAGTATTGCGGAGCAACGCCATGTAAGATGTGGACGACAGCCACGTTTCGCAGAAGCGAGCTGACGGGAATGGGGCGTCTTTTCCCCCTTTCGTTCAGTCAAGTTCCTCTGGGCTTAAGTTTGGGGCCGCGCGATATACGTCGAGATCGTAGCGCGGCTGCATTGCCAAGGCGATGATGCGCATTTTTAGTTGGATCTCACGGAGGCGTCGCCATTTTGCGAACCATAGGGCCCTATTAGATCACGTACATAAGGCTGCATGGGTGGATGATGAACCTTGCATTAGGCAGACCCAACAACATATAGCGTTAATTGCGAAAATAACGCCGACCCTGCAAGATGCAAGGTACGACTTTCTGGTCCAGGTTGGCGGGATTTCAATGATTCGTTACATCCCAGCCAACTGCATCAGCCTGAGTTTACTGTGAGTTGTTAATTGGTGTATGTGACGAGTGAGAATTGCTGGCTTCATCCTACGGCAATATGCTATTATGGAAGACAGCATGCATATAACCGGCCTCTTACCTTTATCTCTCCCTCTCCCTCTCCCTTCATTATTTGGCCTTTCCTTTTCTCGATACTACTTCAATCCCATGTGCATGCGAGCTCCTTTTTTTCTTTGCTTATGTCATTTACCCCT
The DNA here is from genome assembly GCA_004155035.1 of Monosporascus sp. 5C6A. Classification (NCBI taxonomy): domain Eukaryota; kingdom Fungi; phylum Ascomycota; class Sordariomycetes; order Xylariales; genus Monosporascus; species Monosporascus sp. 5C6A. The sequence continues at coordinate 110,655 of QJOB01000003.1, read as the reverse complement.
TTTTTTTTTAACTCACCTTCCTATCTCTTCTGTCTTCCTTCCTGTCTTAGCTACATCCCATCTCTTTCGGGCTGTCACCCTGAGCTGCTAATACTATTATTACCTTTTCCTATTACCTTCATCAGGAATGGCGCCATTCTCAACGGGTTTGGTTACCTCCCGGAATAGGAAACCTGCAACAACTCGATCCGGTAACCGCTTGAAGTTATACGCACCGTTGAAGGCTAGAGCGCACAAATCCCTGTAACGCCCGATCATCCCGCGTTTCATCCTGCTGTTAGCAGCATGATCTTCCGGCACCCCAATCAGATGCGGCTGAAAAATAACATCCTAAGCATAGAGCTCTATGATTCTAGCATAGACCAGAAGGTCCTCGCTTCGCAGGAAGGACCGATCGTCACTGTCACTGTAGGCTTGAATATACATCCGGGTTAGTTATCGTCCAAAGGGATGCGTGCCTAAAACGTAGTACTTCCTAGCCCCTTAACAACAGGGTGATACATTGAAAAATGCGCTCCTAGATAGGCCCAGCTCGAGCCCGGCCCCTCACACTAATAAATGTATTAGGCAAGAAAAGATGGTCGCATTCTCATAAGAGGCATCTAAGCATCTGCTCAAACACATCAACGCCGTTCCCACTGCCTGTAACATCGTCGGAGGCAATTACGCAGGCGCTACTATTGGATTGGTTTCGGCTTGTTGCTTTCTTCCTCCGACCTCACCTCGTCAAGGCCGGACTTCCCCGCCTGTTCCATCGCGACGGACTGTAGTTCCTCTCTCAGCTTCTGTTCTAGGCGGTCCAAGATCCATTCAGCCTCCTCTCGCGTGTCCATAAGCGGGCTCCTGTGACCTATCCAGCTCCATTTCGATGCCTCATCTCCTTCCGCAGCCTCAGTGCGTGATTCTTGGCCATCTCGATTTCGACCGGACTGTTCTGGACGAATGTGACGCTCCTTACATTGCGGCCGTTCCCTTGCCCTGCGGTGCGTTGCAACGCTGCCTTCGTCCTCGCCAATCAGCCGCAGAAACCATGCCCACTACGATTGTATGATCAGCAGCTAATCGCCTGAGGAACGAATGGGGATGGATCGCTGCGTTAAGATTTTACTAAGACGTGCTTGACTGTGGGGAAGTTTCCTACCTCTCTAAAGGTATATTTTCGCGGTGGCGATTGTTGAAGATGCTTTGTCACTCGAACGATCTCATCGATGAGGATCAGATGATACTTGGCACGTGTCTCGGGGATATCTAGGGGGATATCTTCGTTTCTTGCGCTTGCATGGTTCCGCGATACTAACTTTGCGTGCTGCTTCGGGTCCAGTCCGTTCTGAATGCCGTCGGCTACACCGGATCCCGATGTTGGCTGCTTATTTTCATTCTTAGATTCACCCATAGGTGTATTAGTTGTTCCGGTATCCTCCTCGTCGTCCCCTGTGGGCCTGGCAGCACCGAGAAATCCCGGGGGAGATTCTTCGATGTCCTCGTCCGCGAATAGCACACCACAGGACAGTCTTGCTAACAACCGTTTCGCCTCCTTCCTGATGCCGATATCACTAGGCAGGATAGTCAGGTTTCCGAATCTCAGCGTAGCGTCCCGTATGACCTTCACGATGGTATCACCGGCATTGGATATGAATACCGTCATCGTCGGCAGGGCGAGAAGAGACCAGAACACGAAAAACGACTTGGCACCATTGGACAGCGGAGTAACATCGCCGTATCCGATAGTGGTTAAGCCTGTATAGGCAAAGTAAAACGCATCGAAGTAGCCCCATCCTTGGTACGGAGACTCGAAAGCTTGGAATATCCAAGCCCCTACGACCCAGAGTACTAACCACGAGGTGGTCGAAACGGCCATGGCGGTCCACCTTCTCCGCGCGGAGGCCTGATCCTGAATCTTCCGCATGAGTTGAAACTCCTTTTGTCGCCGTTCAAATTCCGTCGGCGGACGATTCCGGTCCTTTTCTCCAGGGAGGACATCCACAATCCCGCCATCGACAGGCTCCAGCATATCCCCGTTTCCTTTTCGCGTGATGTGCCGGACCAACTTTCTCCGCTTCCTCTCCAGCATTCGGGCATCAAGCCTGCGCTTGCCCCTCTCCAGTGCGAGGCTCCGGATCGATCCGATGACAAGACCCAGGCTAGTCACGCCGACCAGGGCATATGGAATGAGAATGACGCGCCCGAGTGTCGTCGCCGCGGCATAATCACCGTATCCCACTGTGAACAATGTGGCATCAGCCCAATACACGCCGTCCAAGTATTTCCAGTTCTCGATTGTGGAAAAGATCAAAGCACCAAGCAGAAGGTACACCAAGAATGCGAGAGTCTGGAGCATCAGTGTCCGCTGGCTCATGGTGAGTTCGAAGTCCTTGTCGTAATGGCCGGCGTTGGCACCCCACACGGTGACTACCATGAGCGACGCCACAGTGAAATAGAGGATAGCGGCGTAGACGCCGTAGTAGAAAGCCTGGCCCCATATCCATTGGCCGTCGTCTTCGGGTATCAATGGCCCGCCTGCAGTGGCCGCAAGCGCAACCAGACAGATAGCCGAGATGTACCATCCTACAATGGTTATAGGCTGGGCAATAGAGAATCGCACCCTCTTCGTCATATTAAGCAGAAGGAAGACATTGGCGATGATGGCAATAACCAACTGTACGGCATTCACGGCTAGGAGCCAGACTGGGTCTTGGATGAACTCGGCTTTGGTAATGTCGGCCCCAGGCGGAATCAGCTGTCTCCATTTCTCGACCAGGGCACATATGCTGAACGCCGAAGCAACCGGACCTAGCGTTCCTGCTATCATCGGGAATGCCGCCGACGCGAACCACCAACGCCTAGTTGCTACATTAACGGTTGATACAACGGCAGACGAGCATTGGGGAATCTCTTACGTGGCATCTAGGTGTGTCTGGGCGTTGCTGGTATCAGGGTGACTATTATCCTGATCGACAGCCTGGGAGTGCTCTTGGACATTGTCCCCGAGGTCTGCATCGTTCATCGTGAGCCCAAAGTTAGTGTCCGTCGATAGTATACGATACCGATGGCTGTTACTGTCATGCACCAGACGATAGCGCTTTAAAGCGAGCCGAAAGTGATCGTGGCCGACCTCAAAAGAGCCCTGTGGTCATTCTAACAGCTCTGAGTTTGGCATAAAGCGGACGGTGCTCCCGTCGGGCTGGCCTAGAGGCGTGTACTTACTGTACGCTGTTTGGACTATTTAAAGCACTCGATGTTGCCCTAATGTGCATGTCCGGATGCTTCTTGGGAATCAGACGCCACATGACGTCGCTCGATATTTGAAATGGTCACGATGCAAAACAAGGATCACGCGCCGGCATGAAGTACTAACGTTAGGTAATACTAGCCAGAAGAGCTGAGACTTCCCATCACATGCTCCTTCGCTTTAGCCCGGTAACGAATTCCTGTGTTATACGCATTGCGACACAATATCTTGTAAGTTTATGGCCAAGACGGCTGTACTTCTTACGATCCCTCTAGCACCGATCCCCACGCCAAGATACTGTAGCCCCACCAAGCCCTTCTAAACTTTGGTGGAATACGCTACCGTGGGCCAGTCCCGGCGTCGTCCCTTCGGCACTCCCTCCGTTATATGTAGAGATCTAAACGATTTCGTGGTGAATCAACTGTCCAGCCACGTAGTGCCTCAATTCCTCAGTGTCGCTTCCCCGTGTAACGACAAGCCGTCTTCACATGCAGAAAGTTCTCTTGCTGTTATTGAAGTGGTAAGACCCATAAAGGAAGATGAGAAGATGGCTCCTGGTTAGAACAAGAAATTACGCACCATCGTACCGCTTAAGCAGAAGATGTCTAAACACAGTCACCACTGGATCTCGTGACGTCGAACGGGTCAGCGTTCGTTGCGCATCGTCCGGGTGCATAAATGTCGAGTGAGTTCCCTTAGAAGCATCAAGGGAATCCTTTCTAACTACATACAGTCTGCATAACATCGGTAGAGTGACCTCTGCAGATCCACTCTTGGTATGCTTGCCACCGTACTCGACAGAGTCTGCACAGGTAACAGCCCAGCTGCCCCAGTTCTGCCAACGCCATCCGACTGCTGTAGTCCATTACAGGTGGACAGGGTATCCACCCGGTAAAGATAGCAGTGCAACAGAAACTCCAGAATCTGAGGGTTTCTATACGCCTCTCCACTGGCCGACCCCCCTCCATGATACGCTCCAAGCGTACAGCTGGATACTTGAAAATCTGATGCCGTTCTATACGCGCCGGGATGTGTACGTCTACGGCTCGTATCTCGGCGCATCCCTGGCGACATCACTTGCCCTGACCGAGACTCGCCCGCACCAGTGGATGGGCATACGTGGGTGTATCGCCTTCAACGGGATTTACGACTGGACCATGTTCCTCCCTGATCATCCAATCAATAAGTTGCCCAGGACGCGTTCGGCGAATGTCCGAGAAGAGATATTAACCCAATCTCTGGATCCTACTTTCCTTGGCTTCGAGCAGCAGGCCGGGATGTTGTTCGAGAAACCGGATAGCCTCTTCGACCCCTTCTCCAGCCCCTGTCTTTTCTTCCACACGCCGGGGATCCACGTACCGCAATCGTTTACCGAGCGGGTCCAAGGCATCCCGGCCTCGAAGCTGCCTGTGGAAGATGCCACGCTTGAGCTACTGTTGGCAGCGAAACCATCAAAGAAGAGCCACCTGAAATTTCCGCCGACGGAGTCGACGCTCAAGATCCCAGAGATGCTCCTCATACACAGCGGCCCGTCCCCACTAGCGCCGTCGCTTCAGAGGAGAAAACAGAGACGCAAAAAGGAGTACCGGAGGAACGGGTTCAGGGCGCAAGCCGAGGAACTCGCGGGTCTCATACGCCACAGCATCCACGAGTATGAATTCAAGGACAGGAAGCAATGGGATGAAGACCTTCAAGGCCTCAAAACCTGGGGTGAAGAAGCGATGAGGAGGGTGCAGGTCTATGACGCCGGCCCGCACCACAAAGTACCAGAGCTTCCTCGTGACGGGAACCAATTCGCGGAGGCGTGGTTGGAAGATCGCCTGTCGAGCTGGAAGAGATGAGGAGTCTAATCGTTTCGACACCTAGTAGGCCCACCGTGCACAAGATCAGCCAGATGCCACGGGTCACCGTTATTGCCCGTTATTCTCCATTCATGCAGAATTATTTCGCGGGTATTAAAAGGAGCTCCCCCACAAGGCCTAAGGAGAGGCTTAATGGACTCGGGCATTGCAGTCCCCAACGGGAGCCCCGGGCAAAAATTCGACTATCGCACCGAATCCAATATGACCTCTTTCGTGAGATCATTGCTACACCCGTCTCAAAACCCCGTTCCGATGCGTCGCAAAAAGCATAACAAATGCCGCAGCCGGATAAGAGTGGCGGGGATGAGAATGTCTTTTATATAAGCGAGAACAGCTTCAACAGAAAAAGAGAACGATAGCAGGTTCTTGAATCTACGATTCAACTTTATCGGCAAAGGTAAGGAGCGACGTGAGTAGGATCACCTACGCTTCCGATGGAACAAGACAAACTAGAATCGGAATCCCAGCTCTGTGCTTTGGACCGCTCAACCATCGCGTCAATTTATAGAACCAGAAACTTTCTGATAATTATGGATCTATGTAATCAGCTCCAGGCAACTCTTGGGGGAGTGTTAACGAACGACGGCGCGATCTAAGTCAAACCAATTGCGTGGTGCGAGGAAATGCAATATTTTGAAAGGGGCAATATAGAGTGGAATAGCATGCTCGTTTCTGGATGCGAGCTAGCGGGCAAGTTGGAGGTAGCACAGGGAAGAAAACCCCCTCCTCCCGCTGGTAGGATCCGCAGCTGGTTTAACCTTGCCCACTTGAGCGGTGAGACCTGGAAACATTCATCTGAATATCCTCGTACCGGCCGCCATGTGTCAGGAGGTGAGAGTTTTAATGGCTGGCAGCTGCTAACCGGTGCAAGCAAGCCGTCCGGCCTCTAGATCTGGACCGCAAGGTTGTCTCAAAGTCTACACCACTTAGCCACACATCCATATCGCTGGGAGGAGGCGCGGCTGAACGGTGCACAGACTCGTTGTACCACGTCTCGCGACTTACGTTGTTAGGGTAAGGTTGGCTTCCCCCTAAGCAAGAGGTTAGGGGGTAGCTGCTATGTAGGTTGGCCCTCTCTACTATTGGTGAAGTCCCGTAAATATATGTCCAACGGCTTCGTGGGAAGGCTTCTGTGATCTAGGTCGTCTAACCCCAGTATGATGGTGATGTGCGTCAAACCCCTTACGCATTACCCGTAGTCGGTCTAGCATACTGCCCTAGGCATTTACAGGAGTCGTCTATTCACAACCGCTGCAACCGCGGGATTGACGTGGGACCTCAACCGAAGCCTACCAGTTTTCAACCGGCCCTTGCTCTCTCTCATAACGACAGAGGGGGGGACATTCCGACGGCTCTGTGACCTCGGTCTCGTCTCTGCGAACTAACGGCAACCCTTTCGCACTAGCTAATGCAGAACTTTGCTACTAAATGCAAGCTGAAGAACTGAACTCTGTCTCGTCACTCGCACAGCGCATAAGATGTCGGTTTTATACTTCCCCTAGCCCACCCATTACGGTCAGACCTCATGAATCCGTTCGCCTGTTGAAGTATCGGTAACAGTGAACAAGTAGGCCAGCAGGGATGAATAATTGCATATTTAAAAATAACTGTAATATCCAATAGAACGTATAAATAAGATAGAAGAGTGCGCATTTCTTTTCTTTGTTTTTATTCTTTTCTTCCGGCGAACAAAGGAAAGTGCCGTGATAGGTGGGGTACGCCACTGCTACGTGCGTGTACACTTCTGATCCGCTGCCTTGACATCCCCGTCACTCGATCTTTAACCAATACAGATTTGTATGTGACAGGATCGCCCTAGTGTTCATCGGATTCGGTGACGTTTTCGTCTCGCCAAAGGATAACAGGGTAAACTCAACTAGCTACTCGCTAGTGAAAATATAACAGCTTAACGTTTAATAGGAGCTGATCCACATCAGGGAGCCGTTCATATATGCTCGGGAATATCGACGCCCTCGGTCCATTTGGTCCTACGGAATTTGTGTCAGTATGGGAGACGGGCGACGTCGGGATGTCGCTTGATTCGGGCTGCTAAACTTACGCCGGCTGGAGCTGCGACTTGGTCAGGTGTAGGTCGCCCCATTTCTTGGTATCTAAGAACTGGCAATCGTCACGCGTGCAAGGGTCACGGATACAATGATGGCTCAGATAGCAGTCATAGTCGACACAATATGGTCCGGCGGGGCAGATGCTAGTTCGCGCTTTGTAACGATGGATGGCAAGCTCCGGTGCTGTCAGCTCGGCGTCGTGGGTCTTGTCACAGTTTACACCCCATTTGCAGCGACCCTTAAGATAAAAGTCGTTGCAGAAAACTGACGGCTTAATGCTCTGAAACTTCGCCTGGTAGGTTGCTTGAGCAGGGGTACGGGGCGGGTGCTGAGTTGGCGGGTCAATACGATAGCCGTCTGCGTTGTAGTAAATAACCTTTGGCTGTTTCTTAGGCTTTGGGGCTTTAACCGTGACGTTTTGATGGTCGTTTGATCCTCCAGCCGTTGCATAGTTGACCGATATGCCCCCGTTTCCGGAACTGATGACACTCGTGGTCTGTGGCCGGACCGGTGGCTTGGAATCCGTAGTCGCCGTACTGAGCACCGGCGAGGGAGTGCTAACGGTCGTATGGTTTACCGGGGGGCGCTGCTCTTGTTGCTGACCAGGAGCGATGGCGGACGAAGTCTTGGACACCGGCAGGGTAGGCCGCGCGATAGGTCCCGGGCGGGGAAAGGGCTCGAGGTTAATCTCCTGGGGCGATTGCACCCTGATAGGCATAGACTGCAGCCCTGGTGGTGGCAGGATGGAATGTTTGGTCTCGTTATTTAGAGGGTCCGATCGAAACACATCGTCAAAACGGATAATAGGGAAACCGAGGGATCGGAATCCAGGCTCGGCAGGGGTCGTCTCCAAGAGCACGACCCTGTCGTCAGGGAGGCCTTTATAATCGCGGAGATCGTGTAAATAGCCATTATCGTGGCAGCACCCAGCGAGGAATATCTTTTTGCATTGGATATTCTTATGATAGTGGCTAAGCAGACCTAAGAAAGAAGTTCAGCCATCTTTGCAGGACCAGGCAAAGCAGGCCACACGGGCAACCAAATGGCCTGGAAGGGCACATACGTCTTATTTTAGAATCGGCGTTCTCTTTGCCTTTGCCGACATTGACGAAATCGAAATCAGCCCGGCTATTTGTGAAACGCTCGGCAAACAATCGCATGTCGTCATCCGAGGAGATGACACGAGACAATCGTAAAGACTTGGACAAGTCGTTGAGATTAGCATAAACCCGGACAACGATGGAGACATCATCATGGCCAAAGCCAGTGCCTTTGAGGTTGTCCCGGACAGCCTGCTTCAATTTTTGTGCAGCTCTCTCCGCGCCTTCGATAGGATCACGGAGAAACTCATCCGCGAACTTGGCCCCGTCGCCGTCAATCAGGACGACAACGAAAGGGTCTTTATTCTGGTGGCTGGTCAGCCTCATCCAAAAACGGCCCGTCACGTTGGGGGATGAGACGTACAACTTTCTGATCCAGCGTTTGGACATCTTTCTCTAAAAGAGAAGCTTTTGACTGATAAAGAGCCCGAGATCTCTTTTGGTCCTCCAGGTCCAGCTCAAGCTCAGCTATCCTCTTCGCATCCGCATCAATTCTCTTGAGAATGCTCTGCCAGACGATGTTAGCCGATTTAAGAACGGTGGTAAGCGTAGAAGACACAAGACCGGGTTGCTGGGAATTGAGAGCCCTACGTGGATGAAAGCCTGCCGCTCATTGTCGACCCGCATATAATGATTAAGCCGATTAACAGCGTCCGTAGATAAGCTGTCGCTATGCCCTTGGCCATTCAGCATGGTGAACGAGGAAGACCCCGTGGGTAGCATGAACGAAACCGGATCCTCCTGCATTGAAACCACGATGCTCCGATTGACGAAGACTTGGACCTAAACGCGCTCCGTGGCAAAAGAGAAGATGAGATCGTAACGGGGTGGTGCGCCTGTGAGATCCGATTGCCGCCAAGTGGGGGGAGTGTAACTGGGCAATGAGCTACCCTGCTTATGTATGCTTCTGATGGGATATCGGCCTAGAAAACGGAATGGCTAGTATCGAAACCCAAGCTTTAAGATAGGGATAAGACCTTAAGAAGAATGCATATCCTGTTAGGATCCTTGACTGCTCCCTTCGCTGGCGACGGAATACCTCAGGAAGGTAAGTTAGGGCTGCCCAGGGAAATCGAGTTTGGAGATGAAAGATTTCCCAAGAGAAGAGACAGCCCCACAGGAAATTGTGTTAATTAGACTCATGCTTCCAGAGCGCGCCCCGAAACCCCTGACCCGTGCGCGCGGTCTGGCGTACTGGCACGTGACTTCGCAACCAATCCACCTTAGAGGGCGAGGTGGCTTGGCTGTCTGACAAGTCTCCATTACATAGAGTCTTCAATCGCGAGACAAGGATGCGTGTATACCTCGCCTCTTTTGCTACCAAACGTAGCCAGTCATATATGTAAGGGTGTGTTTATTCTACTCTCATCACTTGTGTATGCCCGTTGTTTGGAATCAGCGAGTGCTGTACAAGTGAACCTCAGGATTTTCTGACCATATGAGCGCTAGCCAGTCACGGAGTCCATTGTCTCTACGAATCCCTTCCCCATATGACATCATTATTCTTGCCCCTGCACGAAATGATTGAATCCCTGCAATTGAATCTCTGCAAGATAAGAAAACAAATAGTCGGTTCGAAACGCACACTTCTTCTTGTTCTGAATGATCAGACCTGGGCTCCGTCGTAAAAGACAGATAGCCGTAGTTGTCTTTCCGTATGTACTGAGACGGCGGTGCCTCGTCCCATGGGAGGACCAAAGCTTCCTCGCTTTTGTATACTCTAGTAACTCTTTTTGCAGTCCTGCATAACGACGTTAATGTCTTTTGGTCCGAGGATTCTGAAAAGTCTACTTAGTCACGAAACCAGGCGGCAGCCATCTTTTTGTGGCAACCCCCACACTCCCCGAGGCCTTTGCGACCGACGTTGGTCCTTCCGCAGGCGTGGGCAGCTAGGCTTACCCAGGTCCCGAGAGAGGCCCGGCTGGTAATTATCAAGGCCGGCGAGATACTGTCTTTTTCCAGGGCCGCGGAAGCATTCATCCCGCCCTCTCTCGGGTTCGTGAGCAACTAGTTGCATTTGACAACCGGGACGAGTTGGCGGAGGCGACTGATGTCGTCTTCCTCATGGTGGCATCAACTAGCATCATCGTAGCACCGAACATGATAACTTCATAGCGGTTATCCCTGTCCGCAAAGCTGCCACGCCCGCCCTCGTCGAGGCGGTACTTTTTGAGTAGCTCTTCGCCCGAGCTCGAGTAGAGCTTCTGGCGGATTTAGGTACACTTGTTCGAGGTTGGGTTCACTGGTACTCTCATTCATAAAATTGGGTGACCGCTTGCGGTGCATCCTTGATGGAGTCGTTTATCATCCAAATGACCTCGTCCCCTTTGAAAAGGTCTTGTATTACTTCGAGAGCAATGCCCATACATGATCGGCCTCGAAGAGCCCAATGATGCGACGATCAGTAGCATAGAGTTCTCTGAACGTGCATTACTGTTAAAATAAGGGGAAAGCTTACGATGTTCCCAGAGACCCATGTTGGCGTGTGTATGTAGCGGTGCGATGTTAGATGGGTTCTGGATGCAGGTTGTGCAGCGTTCTGTAAAGAGTAAGAGAAAATAATGACGAAATTCAAAGCTCAGTCAACAGGGGAAAGCGAATTCGAAAATTCCACTGTCGATGTTGTTGGATAGAAGCAGTCGCCCCAGCCACCGGACCTTCTTCGCTTGCCACCATAAGCAACTTCAAACTCGGCAATCACCACTACCTAAGGTACTTACACAGTGAGTACCTGCCTACACAAGACCAGGGCCCTTTACGGATACCAGGGTAAGCTACATTCGCTTCTCTACCCGGGTAGTCGGTCAGATCGCTCTATACATTCGTGCGCAAGACGCTTGCGCAGCCTCTTGGTTTGAAAAAGGCTAGATGCGACAAGACCAAAAATAGAAAATGAAATGGATTTAAACCACCTACCAGCCTAGCGGGCTGGGATGCGCAAGTTAGTTGAAAAGGCCCGTCTGCAACACAGAGATAGAGCATCGGCGTCGCCGTGACAGTTGATTCGTCCAAGGACTATGGAAAGCCTAATCGTGACATCGTCTGTGTGTTAGTGATTGAGGAAGCTTTACTGGAGACGCATAGGCTGTCAACGTTGGTATGGAGAATCACAATCAGAGACAACGATAGGACAGAACGTTTTCGTGTCATGTTGCACCAGGTCGATATACAAGAGCCACTACACTTTCATGCCAGTTCCCCTCACCCCTTTCAGGTTCGCCCGCTCCTGAGGGCACTTCATCACGACCTCGCGATTAGGGTACCCCCGTTCGACTCACAATCGCTCCCAAGGAAGATGGTCTCCGCTAAATTGACCTGCGACTAGTCGTCTCTTTGATACTCATGGTCACGTAAGCCCAACCAATTGCGGCTTTCGGATCCCTCTTCGGCTTGCAAAGGCATCAGCAGAGCTTTGGGTATGGGTTTGTGTTCACGAAGGCAAGACTCTGCCGATCTAGGTGACTACCGGTTCTCTAGCCCGTATATGCCAGTCGGATAAGGTTGTTGGTCTTTCCGGAGGTCGGCGGACTGGAATTGCTGCTTTTTAGTGACCCGTTCTCGGTTCGAGTATGTAGCCCTGGCATAGAGTTCGAAGACGACGTCTTGCCGGAGATTATGACACTGAAGAATCTGGCTGAGCAATTCGCCATCTCGGAAACGTGCGAGAAACACTGCCTTGCCAGTCATTTTTGGCAGATTGGACATATCCCTGGGATTCACTTTTGGAGGAAATGGCCTCGGGGCTGTCAAGTCATCGACTACTTAAGAATCCCCTTCATCCTGCTTTACAGTTGCGTCCGGCACTGCTTCATGAGGGACCTCGCATTTGTCAAGAGCCGACAAGAGGTGGATCCTTGGGCATGTTGCTCGTTATGGCGCGAACTGCATCCTAATCAACTTCCTCGTCAAATAGATCGTCATCTTTAGCGGAACATCCTCCACTCTGATTTGCCAAACTCATCTTCGCGCTGGCAGTGTTTGCCCATATTTGGGTCAAATTTTGGGCTGATCGTGGGTCGCGGTCCCAGTCTATGACAATATTGGAGGGAGGTATGTGTGTTTCTTGGACAGGACCTCGTGCTGTGGCGAAGAGTAGCGTCATGGCTTCTTCCAATAAGCCTTAAAGGGGGTAATCATCCCTATGGTGTGTTTGAGAAGCTTGAGCTCCCCTATAACAGGATTTCCCTTCACTATTAGCTTCCAGGTGGTTACGATCTTCAGCAAATACGCCGTGATTGCCAGGTATAGCTAGATCGTCAGTGCCGAAGACTTTACCGAGCTGAGACGATTCGCGCGAGGGGCTGGGTCTACGTTCACAAGAGCGGGAGCCCTGCTGGGGTACCTGGGGCTAATAGAGCTCGGTTGGAGTCCTATAAGTACTAAGTCGTCGCCTGCTGTTCTAACGGAGATGAGGGAATCGTCACTACTAGTATTATTCCTGGGCCCGGTGAGAGAAGATCCAGGTCTCTATGTAGAATGGGGAATTAGATTGGTCCATTGTCGCCTTCAGGAGTGGTATAGACGAATAATCTCCGCTTGAAGACTTCGAAGTTGCGTTTCTACCGGCATGAGAGTTGCAGTTGGTGGTTTTGAGAGCTGGAAAACGGCTGGACCTAGGGGTTGTTGGTAAAACTAGCTGACGCTTGGCGCCGCTGTCTGGAGAGGAAGTTTGGTTGCGTTTGAGGCCACGATTATGGTTAGTTGTTCACGTTCTGTCCGGGGGGTGGGAGGGGCGAAGAGGCTGCATCTGCGCACGACACGGGGTAGGCTTGTGTTGATGTTTCGATGTTGCTGGTGGGAAGTGAAGTTTCCCTGCGGTTGATAGACGTGAACCTGGTGCAGGGCAATGGTAGAACCGTGCTGGTCTCTTTTCGGCTCATTCATTAAGCAAGTGCAAGTCATTGTTGCAATACATTACGGTCGGCTTTAACGTCACCGCAATGCGGGTGACTGGGCGGAGTGGGCATGAGATGCCTAGGTAGGAAAGTAGGAGCAATTAGGTCAAGAAACCAGTTTGTCTGAACCGCTCACGACGATCCACTAAAGACCTACGGGATAATTCACAGAAGGTGATTTCAGTCACGGAAGGGATTTAGTGTAAGTTGACTGGGTAAAGTTATTGAGATTGCCTCGCGCATGGGCGATTTCTTCCTTGAAATCTAATGTTAGTGTTACTGTATTTATCGTTTTAACGCTACATACACGATGCAATCGGAGGGGTCTTGCACTTATCCATACTGTATCTGATGCAGGCAGGAGTGGATTAGGCTTGTGTCTACTTAAGGTGAACCAAGCCCCACTTTCATGTCGCCTAAACTATTTTGTTAATCGTCACTAGACGCTATGCCACATGACAAACTTGCAGTCCAGTCCACCTGCAATTCGCTCATCCATTATCACTAGTAGGTACAGTTAAAGCCCTCCAAAGCTGTGCAGATATGATATATTTGAATATCAGGCTTGGCAGGTAGTTTTCGAGCAAACTTACGTTCTTTCAGGAGGGTTTTTATGTTGGTTCCCGGTCATATTTTCCGTTCGCGCGTTCGATCGACTGACCCCACGACTTATCTTATCAGCTCGAGGTGCCTGTAATTCGTTCTATGGCCTTGACAAGATAGTCGTATTTTAGGCGAACTTTGACAACTCAAGATTGATATTTACCCATTATTTGATCGACTGTCTGGACGTCTCGAGAATTTCTCATCCAAGTCATCGGCAAGACGTCCTGGTCTAAGTTGGACTTACCGTAAAAGGCAACAAGGGCCGTGAAAGCCGGTGATAGAGCCTCATCTTCAACTATGTTCTCTCAAGTAAGCGATAATATCTCTCATGTCATAACACGTGTGAATTAGATAGAGTCTAGAGGAGTGTGTGAAGAATATTTCCTCTACCATCTATTACCTTTGCGAGGTTCAAGGTACTGGGACACACTTCCTGTCCAGAGTCGAAAGATGATAGCTACCAGTGTGGAAGCAGTATGAAGTTAACTTCCCTCACAGAAGAAACCTTACTCGGCCGTCACCGTTACAGTCGAGCGCCTTACGAGCGAGCAATTTGAAGAAGATGATTTGAGTGGGATTCCGGATCTGGTTGAGGTTATCAAACTGCAGGGGTCGGGCCCTGCAGAGGCAGCTCGTGCCCTGCGAAAGAAGCTGAAGTATGGCAACGTTCATCGACAACTAAGAGCCTTGGCTCTACTCGACGGTCTGATTCAGAACGCCGGGCCGCGATTTCAGCGGACCTTCATTGACGAGCCGCTACTTGAGCGCCTCCGCGTTTGTGGTACTTCAAATCTTTCAGATCCCGAAGTTAAGAAGAAGTGTTCAGAGCTATTCCGAAGCTGGGCAGCCGAGTACCACAACACTCCAGGTCTCGAGCGCATCGCTATGTTGTATAAGGTAAGGGTTCCTGGAGGCGTCAAGTGTTCTTTCGACTAAGTCCCGCAGGAACTCCCGCGGCGCAAGCAGGTCGTAACACAGGACAGATCTAAAGTGCTACGCGAGACGGAGCAAGACCCGTTCCGTGATTCTGACGACGAGGAGGATAAGCCGAAAGCATCCTCCCCCTCAACTCCCTCGTCATCACGTCAGCCGGTCACTCATCCGCAGCCAAGCCAGACGGTCCACTCCTCCAGCCATATGAAGTCGTCGTCCGGCTCAGGTTCCTTCTTCTCCAGCTCATCCAAGGAGAAGAAGAAGGCCAAGGCCAAGGGCAAGAAAAATTCCAAGCCTTTCAATTTAGAAGCGGAGAAGGACTCGATGAAGGTTGCAATTGCCGACTCCTCCATGGCCGCCACTAACCTGATGAACGCACTGCAAAGTATAAATCGAGAGCAGGAACGGATCTCGGACAATGCTACCACTGTAGAGCGGTTCGAGGCCTGCAAGAAACTAAGAAGGAAGGTGTTGCGCTACGTAAGTTAAATGCTGGTTTATGATCTTATGATCCTAGCTAACTTTCTCAGATTCATCACGTCGAGGATGAACAGTGGCTTGGTGGCCTACTTCATGCCAACGATGAGCTGGTCATGGCTTTGATGACCTTTGAGCAACTAGATCGCTCTATTGATGCGGACAGCGACTCCGAGGATGAGTTAGCAGAACAGGCGCATCTCTATCGGAGTAGGATCCCAACTACTTTCCCTTCGACTCTTAGTAAACTAACGAGAGCCAGTGGCATCCGAGAAGGGCAAGCAATCCATGTCCCCCACGAGCCCGACGAGCGCTCCAAGCCCCATTCCAGAGATCGCCGAGCTAAACGTTAAACCCAGCCCGCCACCTCGGCCCATGCCACCCCCACGGCCGTCCGCTCTATCTAAGCCAACTTTCACACAGCCTACTCCTCGATCAGCGCAGGAGTCCGACGACGATGACTCGGTGGAAGAAGACGAGAACGACCCGTTCGCCGATAGAAACGCCGTGCCTACGCCACACGTGGAGAAGGGCGAGCCCAGATGGTGATGTCTCCTGGTCTAGTTAATATTCTGGCGCAAAACTGCAAATAAAAAGGATCTTGAATCCTAGTCATGGTGTGTATGATAGCGCCATGCTATTCTCATGCCACATATCATACAATATGATATGCGCATGCGAACACTTATCCCTACCCTGAATGCTGGTACTCTTTGCTGGTCGCCATAAGACCATACCACTCCATATCATATATGAACCCGCTGCAGGTTGCTTTAGCATTCCAGATGCATCCCTTATGCTACTTTGTTTCGTTCTTTCTCCAGGACCACTCCCTCTTGAGCCTGGAGCCCCATGGGCATGGGTTACAATAGTTCCCATACTAATCACCGGCCTAAGAGTTTCATCACCCAGATACCACTTTCTGTACCTATGGTATCAGAACACCATTCCACTGGCGAGGCGGGAGCAAGACGCTCTTTCAAGCCCGGTCCTTAATACTCTAAAGCCTGCAGAGTAACCAGGATGGTATCTTTGTGCATAAGTGACTGGATAACCTATGCTTTCGGCCTATACATGTAGAAACAACGGCATCTCACAGGGTAATAGTCACACAACCCTCAGGGCGAAGCTGGTGCACAGCTATTTCAAAACATGGCCACTGAGCATGGAAAGTTCGTACGGATGACGATCGATCAACTCAGGCTCAGGGCTTTACTGCGTGACGCCACCAAGTCATGCTAGCGCGACTACATGGCGCGAGCGCCGAATAACCCAAACCAGAAGGGTTTGGGTTCAAGCAGTTAGCTGGCCCCTTTACAGTGTGATGGGACCAAAGCCTGTGAGGATGATTCATCAACAGGACTTTTTGCCACTTCCTCCAGATGAATATAAGAGTGCTCCCTTGGGTTTAAACCCTCCTTTTTTTTGTCCTTTCTTTCTCGCCTTGGTATGAGAGTAACTTTTGCTGACCGCCGTGCCTTTCTTTCGACCCCTCTGACTTGTCCTTGGTCCTTGGCCGACTCAGAAATTTTGGACAAGCATTCACCTCTTGTGAGGAACGTCTAATTTCTTCATCGCTTACTGCCCGTATGAGATGG
This sequence comes from Monosporascus sp. 5C6A, assembly GCA_004155035.1. Lineage (NCBI taxonomy): Eukaryota > Fungi > Ascomycota > Sordariomycetes > Xylariales > Monosporascus > Monosporascus sp. 5C6A. The sequence continues at coordinate 93,889 of QJOB01000003.1, read as the reverse complement.
TGGCGAGGAAGAATTTTCGCTATGAACATTATCTCTTGTTGTTGATCTCTGTATTCATTGTAGGAGCCTACTTAGTCTTGACGGGAGCTCGTTCCACAGTCGCCAGCTCTGGTCTTCCCAACTCTGCATACATCTTACGGACTCCGGAGGTTCGTCGACCCACTGGATCCTGCCGGCTTATTCATCCTCAGCAGCAGCCCATCAAAACGAGTAGCCCTTCAGGTCTTTGATCTTCTTCGCCGCTTTGTTGGAATATTCGATGTCCACCGAGGGCACGACGGCGATTCTTCCGTAGCCCGCCCACCCAAAGGTCCTTGCAGAACAGGGTCGGCTCCCCGCCGTAGCATTCGCCTTCCCTCGGCACCCGGGATCCTACCTTACCACCGCGAGATGACTCGCTATCTGCCGGCAGCCGAGTACGGGCCCGACCCCGAACACGGCGATGCCGTCCCAGCACGTGTAGAACTGAAAAGGTAGCATCTAATGGAACCTGTCTCTTGTCGTCGAATCGTTCCAGAACAGGTCCCAGCGCTATTCCAGTTGCCGTCTGGAAGGATGTCAAAGAAGAGGTCACCCTGTAGAGTTCGCGCGACCCCAAACGTCATAGAAGGTAGGATCTGGACCGGCGTAAGTCCAGTCCATCGCACAGGTCATGTGTGGGGACTTGGAAGTAGCGCTGATGTACAGCTCGACGATGTCCGTCACGCAAGGCGCAAAGTCGTTAGGGAAGATCACAAACGTGTTCGCACTAGCTGCCGGCAAGTGTCTAGACGAAGCCGTCGTAGATGGCGGCATTTCGGAAGGCGCAACGAGAGGCAAAAGGGCCATGTTACGGAGCTGGGCCAGCTTCGTAATCCTTTCTCCGGCTGCTGGGTCTATCGTGCTAGATTGGAGGAAAAAAGCTACGCCACGCTCGTCTACCTTCGGACGCAGCGCTCTGAGGACCTCGTAAGTGCCGTGGTCTGAGTTCCCTTCACGATGGATAGTGCGCACGGTGCCGGCCCAAGGAACTTGATCGCCTCTATTATAGAGCCGAGCAAACGGGGCACTGCCGCAGATCCAGAGCAAACATATACTTCAGCTCATTACTATTGTCTTCGTGGGTACCTGCCCGCAGGTAGTCGTACCGGGTAACGTCAGGAAATGGGCATTCCAACAGTGGGAGCGACGTATTCCTCGGATGAAGCATCGCTTGTAAATACGGCACTAGGTGGCCGGCTAATGCTGGGTCGACAGGGCTTTCTGGTTGTGCTCCAGAAGCGTTGTTGGGGCTCTTCTGGCCGTCGACTATACAGCTCGTCAGTAATAGCAAAACAGTCAGGGGTTGCGTGGTTTCAGACAGTTTAGATTCTGAGATTCAGCCCGCCATCGAGACCATCTCTCCGAGGCGAGACTATTCCAGCCGGCTCATAATGTCAGGGTCACGAGCAAGAGGCAAGCGGCCTGTATGAAAGCAAGGCTGGAGCGCCTCATGCTGAAGTCCGGGCATGATAGAGGAGAGGTGGACATGTTTCCTATGTCTCCCAGGGCCTGGCAAATAAATTGCTATTCGCCTGAGGCAGAAGCACCAACTTCCATAATGAGCAATGCATGTGGACTTGGCGTGAGAATAAACGCAGTTCTTTTTAAGGGGTCAGACGATAGACTGGCGATGCAGGGAACCAATGAACACGGTCATGTTGCCGTCCACCCTTCTGTCGGGTTAATTCCATATCGCTGAACCCGTCGAAAATAAAGGCCAGTACTCGGCGGCTGTGTAGACGCGAAGCGCATGGCTTTTCGACCAAAGTAGGGTACGCGACAGTGATCACTGCAACAAAACCCAAATTTTTAATAAGGCCACCTTATTGTATATATATTGTAATTACTAAATGTGATTAGGCTATTAACATAATATGGATAGAAAAGAAATTAACTAGCCCGTATTAAATACCACTTTTTTCTCTATATAACTTTAAAAAACATATTATATAAATAAGCTGTATATTTTTAACATTTTATTATAATACATTTAAATTAATTAATAAAAATACCTTTTAAGTAATTTAAACTAATCGGATTTTTTATAAATACATTAATGGATTAATTAAATCCGTACGCACTTTATTAATTAACCTTTTTCCGCAATAGCCCTATATTTTCAACAATTTATTTCTTTATTAAAATACGTTTAATTAAAAAGTTATATATATTATTTTGTAGCCTTGTTTTAAGGTTTTAAAACCGTATATACTATCTTTTAACGCGACGAACGGCTTTTAATTTTTTTGGAAATAACTTAATAAGTCTTATTATAAAGTTAATATAAGTACCCGCTTTTTTCGGAATTAACGATATGCATCGCAAAAATAACGACGGCTCAGCTAATAGAAATATAAAGCTAGGTAACTTCGAATAACCTGCTAACGATATCCCCGTAATAAGTTATGAACCGTTTTGTAAGTTATAAAGCGTTAAATTTGTTTTCCGACGCGCTGACGTTCTATTCCCACCGTTTCGGCTACCCAAGTCTAGGTTGCACTCGTAACCACGGCCGCAATCATAAAGGCCCAGGTTTTCGGACTGAATTCCTCGTTAGGCCGACGATCGGCGACAAAAACGGAAGCGACCTTATCCAAATCCATATTATCGTTGCTAAGTTATTGGATTTTAAAGTTGGAAGGGGTTAATATCGATCGGAATTGGGAGGTGTGTCCGAGCGCACGGATCCAATTGATCTATTAGTGTATGCGTATTATGTCCGAGTTTACTTTAAATGTTATATTTTCGGGTTTTCGTTTTAAATCTTTTAAGATAAATATTTTTCCTTGTTATCAATTGCGAATTTTTTTTTAATTTTTCGGTTAAAAAAGCTTGTTTTTCTTATATAGTAAAAGTTTTTTTAATATTTGTTTTTAATTTTTAAACGTTTGTTGAAAATATAATTCGTTTTGCGTAATTAGGCGGTTTTTTCCTGAAAAAGCGTAACTTTATATAAAAATAATAAGTTATGTTTTAAATGAAAAATCAACCGACTTAATTATTTTTATCGCCGAGTTACCCTAGTAATTTCTATTTCTTTTAGTTAATAATGTTTGTGTTTTTTTACTTTATAGATACTTTAAAAAGCTTATATTAAAAAATAAAACCGGCGGAAATAAATAGTAAACTATTAGTATAAATAGAAGTAAAGAAAATTTTAATTGGAAAAAAATATAATTAACATTAAATAAAATAAATCCGGATTTGATATTATCAAGCGTTATAGTAACTTTAAACGTATTATAAAAACCGGCGAGAATTTAATACGATGTTATTATATTTATGTCGTAAAAAAGTTTTTTTTTACTCTTTTTTTTTAATAAATTTTTTTTCTTGTTTGAAAATTCTATAAATTATATTTACATTAACCTTTAACTGTTTACTTCTATCGATTTCATTTTTCCCTTACTTTTAAAAACCCTTCGCACTATATAAAAAAACAAAAAAAAACAGTTATAATAATTATAAAAAGATTAGAAATTACTAAAAAAACTCATCGAGAAAAATAATTAAATTCGTTAAATTTTTAACAAAAAATAACTTGATATTTTTCTACAAATATAATTGTTTATTAAAAAAAGCCAAATTATGTAAAACTAACAATTTTTTTTTAGCAAATACCGAAAAACTAAAAACAAACGGTTTCAAAAAAGAAAAATATTTACTATATAAAAAAAGACTTTCCTAAGCCAAAAACAAATTGAAAAATCTCAACGAATAATAGCTAAATATAGTTATTGCAAAAAGATTAAAACGAAAAAAATGGAAATATTTGCAATAAACCTAAATATAATATACGTATTTATAGAAAAATATAAGTATATCTAGCGAGAAAAAGGTCGGATTAATTTGAATTAATTTATTATATTATACTTGTATTATTTAAATTTGTTATCGCGAAATGCGAAAAAAAATGGCTTATTTGGTAGTTTAGTTCGTTCTATAAAATGGCACGATAATATAAACGATATATTTTTATTTCTAAACCAGATTTATATTACATTTAACGTATTATATAAGCAGGCTATATTTACAAATAAGCTATATAGTTTGTAAAATTATACGATAATAAATAAATATTAAATTATATTAATTGGAATATTTTTCGCTTAATATAATTACAACTTTTTTATAAATACGCATTTTATATCCGGGTTTACTTTATTGTTATATTTACGTTTTGTGTTTTAACTTTTTTAATTACGATTCTTTTTCGTAGTTATTAACTATAATAATATATTACTTATTTTTTCGACTTAAAAAATACCGTTTTCTTTATATATAAAAAAAGGGTTTTTATTTTAAAAAATCGAAAATATATAATTTCTAAACGTTAATTTAATGCAAATAAAGTAAAAATAGGTTAAGCCTGGAAAATAAGGCTAAGCTAATACATAGAAATCATTTCACGATTAATTTTTACGATAGATATTATATTTAATATCTTCGAATATGATAACTTTTTAAGCAGTTTTTACAGTTAGGATAAATTGCACACCTTAGTCCCGTGCCTTACTCCGATTCCGAGTGGTTGCCGACAAGCTTTGGCCCTAGTAAACCTTATGCCCGCTAGCTACGGTTCAGCAGGATCCTTAAAGGCCTTGTAAACAATAGCTTTAAACGGTAAACGTTGATTTAATATATATATTATTTTGTATAATTCAGCGATTTTTCACATATATTTTATATAAAAATGTTCTGTTATTTTTAAATAAAAGGTTTAACCGGTTTAACTTTTTTTCGATAAGTTATTTCTGTAATTTCTGATTTTTTCTTTTATATTAACGTTTTTACTTCCTTAATTTATAGATATTTTTAATGGTTTTTACAAACGGAAAACAATGCAACTGGCGAATGTAAACGGTAGAACAATCGTCGTAAGTACAATTAAATGAATTCTTAACTAAGAAACAATGTTATAAAAGTTAAATAACAAGTTTAATATTTAGAAAACTGAATTTTATACTATTAAACGTTCTAACAACTTCAAACGCAGTACGGAAACCGGCAAACCCGTTTTTTATAATAAGAATATACTAACAGTATATTAAATATTCGATATTAAATATATAAAAGTGTTTAAAACCGAAAAAGGGGATAAAAGTATATATATGATACAACAATACTATTATCGGCGTAATATCGTTCGTAATTACGAAATACTTTAAATTAATTATTGAATATAAGTAGTTTTTTAACAGCAAGTTTAAACTAAATATAATAATTTAAATATATATTAACGGCTTATTAAGTTATTAATATATATATATATATCATTCAATAGAGATATAATTTAATATTAACGTTATAATAATAATAACGAATTATTTTTAATACAAACAACGCTTTTACCGGATTATTATAATTATAAAAATATTAAATACTATAACGTACTAGATAAGTAACTTGGATAGATAAGCATGTCGGAGACTTTTTTCAATATCTAACTATTCAACTTCTATTATTAATTTTTAACAACCATAATATAAAACGACCTATAAAAGTATTTAAAATAAATCTAGCATTTTAGGTTAAAAGTGTTAATTCGAAACTTAATTATAAAAAGTTTAGTTTATTTATAACGTTTTATATTTTACTTTAAAACACCGAATTAATGCTAAATTTTCCCAAATCTATATTATTTTTAATTTGCGAAAATCAACAGTGACCGAATAAAAATCGTTTATGGATTATATACTTAACTTAAATACGCGAGTGTTTTTTATATAGCTTTAATACGTTAAAATATAGCGAATTTATTACTTACTAAGCGCGTTATAATATACGTTAAAGTTAAATAAGCGTCTAACTTTATACAATGGTTAAAAAATCCTAGACGCGTTTAAATCGCAAGATCGATTATTAAAAGGTATTATGCGAAAATCTAGAAATATTTTACAAGTAATCCGACTTAGTTCGGGTTATAATAGTAAAATACGGCATTGTAAAAAAAGGATATTTATAACTTCGACAAAACAAGTTTTTTAATAAGATTTTTAATAATAGGTAGCATAGTAATTATAAACATTGAAAAACGTGTAAAGTTTAAATAAATATAATAAAATAATAGGAAATAGTTTATTAATTTGCAATATTAAGTTATACCATTTTTTATTATTTTAATAAAGAGTTTTATTGTATTTTTATTATTGAAATAAGTTATTATTAACCGATTAAAAGGTTGGGGTTAATCATAATAATTAAATAACAAATTAATTAAATTTAATATAAATCTAGTGATTTAATAAGTATATTCGAACATATACAAAAAACAAAATTTTAATAGTTACGAAAGTTATTATTAGATAGAATTCGAAAAATTTTACGTAAATAACGATATTATTACGTTTTACATGCTTTAGAGTTTTTTAATTAGCTTTAAACTTTTAACGTATTTTCTCTTTTGGTTTTAAAATGCGGTTATGCGTTTTATATCGAAAATTTAATGCGATATTATTATATTTATATTTATTAGCAAAAGTATATTATAATTAGGTCTGGAATGCTGTTTGATTAATAGTTTTACAAATTGGAAAGTAGGAGCAGCTATATATAGCTTTTAAGCTTTTTTATTTTTGCAATTTTAAAGCTATATCAAATCTCGTTTATTTCTTTTACTGCTTTTTTAACAAATCATTTTAACTGCCGGTACGCCCTTATAGCCCTAGGGTTGCCTGAAACTATTTAAACGTTACCGGCACTTTTTAAAGCTTTTAAATATATCAAAACTTTCTTCCGTTCGATTTATATAAATCTTTAAGCTTTACAAAAATAAAGGCAGTTTCGTTTTCCAAAATAAGCTAGCCCTGCATTTGCCGTTACCTTTTAAAACTTTCGAGCAGTTTTTTATTATATAAGCGTATTTGCTGCAATTAAAGCAAAGTGGCTAACCGTTTTTATTTTAAAGCGGCTTATTTTACCATTATCACTTCGTATTATATATGTTTTCTCCCGGTTTTTTTTTTCGAAATTCGGTAATAAAGTTGTTATATACTTGGTTTGCCGTTATGGTTAGGTGTTAACGAAGCATCTTTTTTATCCAACCTTTTTAAATCAAAGCAATTATATTATAATCGCGCTTTCGAAATAAGTTAACGAATATTATAATTTTCTATTTAACGTTAATAGATATATCAATTTCGTTATAACGGCGTATAAACCTTTTGAAATTATTTACATAATTAAATATTAACTGTTTTTTTCGAATTTTATATAACGAATTATAGCTGGATTTACAGGTTTATTTTTTTAATCGATATTACGCGTTCCGTATAGACGCTTTAATATTTTAATTATTTCCGTACTTTTTGTAAATTCCGTAACGATTACTATAAAACTTTCTTTAATGTTTCCGATAACGGCAACGGCTAACTTTGTTTCGTTTACCTAGGTAAGCTTTGCCGAATTGCTGTTATAGTATTTAATTGTTATCAAAATTACTTAAATAGCCGTTTTTCATATTTTTTTAATTATCGTTATTTCGAAACCGATTTTTTTAACTTGAAACTAAAATGCTTTTAATTCAAGTACGTATCCTTTTTGCCTTTTTCGTTCGATAACTTAGCGAATATTTTATTATCTTTTCTATATCGAAACTTTCCAGCTAACTTTTTACTTTTTTTCTAAACGCTGTAGCCTTTTTAAACGTTATAATAACTCTTTTTTTTAAGTCTTTTTAAACGTTACCGCGTTAAGGAACTTCCTGCTGCTAATTAACGACGGCCGCTACGAAATGAAACGCTTTTTTTTTACTTAAAGCGATTAAAAAGCCTGCAAAGCTTTTTTTAGCCAAGTTAATTCTTTTAACAGATATGTTATTAAGCGCCTTTATACCGAACCTGTCGTCGAACCTTTCCCTTTATACCGGAACGGTATTTTAAGTGCAATACAAAACGGGTAAATCGGAATATTAATTATCTTAAAAAATGGAACTAAAAAATACTACTATATTAGCAAAACTATATTATAATTAGGTTTAAAATGCTATCTAATTAATGGTCTTACAAATTAGAAAATAAAAACAGCTATATATAGCTTTTAAGCTTTTTTATCTTTGTAATCCTAAGGCTATATTAAAGCCTCATTGTTTTTTTTACTGCTTTTTTAATAAATCGAATTAATTGCTGATAATATTATTAAAAAAAGTTTTATTGCCTGTTTTTCAACGTATTTAAAATTATTATAACGTTTGATAATATTAAATACAGTTTTGTAAAAATTGGATATATTTAATTTAACTTTAACTACGTTTTTTCCAATTTGGAAATTTCTTTAACTGTATTTGCGCTGACCGTTTTGCCGCTTACCTTCGCCGGTTTCATCCTTTTTCCATTTTCGAAAACTTTTCAAAGTGTATTAAAAAACGATATTTGTAAAAAAAGATTAAATATTACTAGGAGAGCTCGCCGACAAAGATATTTAAAGCGGTTAATTTTTTATAAAAAGTAAATTTATAATTTTTATATAAAAGCTCTTTTGTAAAAATAGCTATCAGAGTACGCGAAACTAATTATTTTCTGAATAAACGACGAAAAACTAACAACCTCGGTTTTAACAAAAGAAACATTTACAATATAAAAAAAACTTTTCTAGCCAAAAAAAAAAGATGATAAAAAATCCTAGCTAATAGCAGCTAAAGGTAATCGTTACAAAAAAGTTAAAACGAAAAAACGGAAATATAGTATTTGCAGCAAGCTCGGATATATTACGCACACTTATAAAAAGGCTATAAATACATCTATTAATAAAGAATTTAATTAATTTAAATCGATTTTATATCTTAAAATTAAATAATTTGAATTTGTTATCGTAAAATATTAAAAAATATCCAACTTATTTATTTGCTAACTTATTTATTTATTACGTTAATGATATTATAACATAATAGTTATAAAGCTTTCAATTTCTAACATTATTAAAATTTATATATAAAAAGTTAAAAGTTAAACTATATTTTTAATATAATTTATATATTATTAATTAATTAATTATCTTAATAATATATTATACGGACAAGCCGTATATATAAACAAACTATATATTTCTTTTACTCTTTTAATTATTTAGCTTTAATTACTTATTTTTTAACAACTAGAATATACAACGATTTATTTAAAAAACCTAACTATTTAAGCAAAAAAAACAAATCCGAAACTTACTTATAAAACTCATAATTTTATTTATAACCTTTATTTATTATTTTAAACACGCTAATTAAAGCTAAAACTGCCGAAACCGATATTATTTTTAATCCGTAAAAATTAACGTTAATTGAAAAGAAATTAATTAATGAAAAAATTCTTAACTTAAATACGCGAACATTTTTTATCCGGCTTTAGAATGTTAAAATAATATAGCGAATTTATTACTTATCTAGCGCACCGTAAAACGTGTTAAAGTTAATTAAACGTTAACTTTTATAAAACTGTAAAAGAATGGCCCCGGAGCGTTCCTTATTTAAGTACGGACAAGGACTTCCAACGCCAGGTGGCGTTGGAACTGCTGGTTTTTTGATTATGTAGCGGAGTGGCTAGTCCTTTTTATTCCCTTACAAAAACAGGAAAAAATATAATTAAACCGTATTTAAATCGAAAAGTTAATTATTGAAAAGTATTAACGTTTTATACTACCAAACGAGCCAAACCACCGGGTAAGCCAATTTTGTTAATATGTTAACTACTTAACCTTAATTATATATTTCTTAATACTAATAATATAAAACGCTTTATAAAGAATTTAAAATAAACTTAGCTATTTTAACCAAAAAAACAAAATTTAAAACTTAACTTTAAAAGCTATATTCTATATATAACGTTTCCGAATTTACTTTAAAAACCCGATATTACGGTCGAGACGCTTAAACCGATATTATCCTTAATTCGAAATTAACGTTAACTGAAAAAAAATCGATTATCGACTAGCGTCTTGTCCCCACTTCCTGACTTTACCCACTTCCTGAATTTATTTCTTAGCAAATTACGCGATATTTAAAAATCTATAACTAAATAAATAAATACAAGAAAGACGCCGTATTGTATAAGGACATTTTTTGAAAGGCGTTTTATATAAATAAAATATATTTAAATCAAAAACAGAAGATATAGGTTATACATAACGTTTACTTGCGGGTTAATATAAGCAAAAAGAATATAATATATAATAATTAAACAAATAACTTTAATTTAAATTCAAAATGTATTCGAATTTACCTTAACGTAAAATATAATATAAGGCTATTTAATTTTATATTATTAAGGAATATAATACATAAAAATTTAAAAACCTTACAAAATCCCTTTGAAAACATAAAATGTTATAAATAACTTAAAAGGAAAAAAATTATATAAAATATAAATTAAGGTTATTGAAATAATGTACTGATAGTTTTTTCTTTATTAAAAATTTCTACGTTTTTATAATGTAAATATACTTTCAAATAATAATTATTTTAACAATATTATAAAGAATACGCGTTTTTATATTATCATAATTATTATAAATAATATATATGCTTTAATATATCGTTTATTACTTATAAAAGTCTAAATAATTACGATTAAATTTATATTACAACGTTATAAATATTTTTATTTTAAAAGTTTTATATAATATTTATAAATTTAGAAAATTATAAATAATACTAAAATAAAAATATGTTATATTATATTTACAGAATAAGTAATATAAACCTTAAAGAAAAACTTATATAATATTATATTTTACCTATAATAATATATAACTTAATATTAATATATTTTATTTAAAATGTTCAAAATATAATTTAATATGCTTTATATCCTATAATTAAATAAGTAACCGATATTTCTTTCTGGAATAACATTTATAAAGAACTTTATATATTATTTTATCTATTTGATAAAATGTTTTTAAAACCTTATATATTGTTGTCTTAATATAAATATAAACTTTAAATATTAATAAAAAGTTTTAAAAAGTTTTATAACTTTAAGTGCTATTTAAATATTTTATTTAAACTTTTTATTATAAATGTATATGTATAATTGAATTTTAAACAATTCTTTATGTTTTACTTTTTAATATACAAAGTTTACTAAAACTTTAAAAATTACAACATAAGTATTTTTCAACTTTTTCGTTCCCTTTTACGTCTTTACTTTCGTTTAAAACCATTTTTTAAATTAAAACATAATTATACTTAAATTGGAATTTATTTATTTAATTATATTTATATATTTTTATATAAAACCTTTCATTTTTATAAGCGTTCCTATAGTAATTTTAGAACCTTCCATTTTTATTAAATTACTTATAATTTACTTTATACGTTACCCAAAAATCTCGTTTTTATATCTTAATATGGCTTTGTTATCGACCTTTTAAAATTCGTTGCTTTTAAAAGTTCCAATTCAGGAAGTGGGTCAATTCAGGAAGGGGGTCCACCCCTCTAAATCTTTAATTTAAATACGCGAACATTTCTTATTCGGCTTTAATATGTTAAAAATATAACGTCTCACACCACCTCCCCGCTCATACCACCTCGCCACTCGTTTTTAGGAACCTTGCAATAGCTAATCCAAATAACTTAACTACAATACCTCCAATTAATTCAAATTAACCGTATTTTTTATCGTTAGCAGTATTTACAGCTTTAGAACAAATGCGTGCATTATATTAAGGCTTGTCGTGGACGTATATTGTTATTTTTTCCTTCTAACCTTTTTGCGATTAATTACCTTTTAACGCGTTTTAAGCCCCATTTCGAAAATACTGCAGCTAACCGACACAAAAACGATTACCGACCGAATTCCTAATCTATATACGCGAGCGTTTTTTGTCCGGCTTTAAAACGTAGAAGATATTCGCAAAATACGTCGTATTAAAAGTTACAGGACGCGTTAAAAGGCACGTTGCAAGGCTGCGGGATAAGGCTGTAAGGCTTATTATGGAGCACGTTCCGGGGCGCGCCGGAAAGGTATATCGCGGTATTGCAAGATTTGTTGGAATAATAATTCGACCTTACGTATTTAAATAATTAAAATAAACGTTTCTAATAATAAAAAATACTTATTATACAAGATAAATACGTTTTTTCGGTTAACAAAAAGGTAATAATAAAAGAAATGCTGTTAATAGCTATTAAAAATAATTGTTGCATACAGGTTAGCAGGAAAAAATAGCAATATACGTCTGTAACAAACCTTGATATAATACGTATACTTATTTAAAAGCTGTAGATATAGTCAGCGAAAAAAATACGGTTATTTTGAAATAATTGAAGGTATTGTAATTGAGTTATTTGGATTAGTTGTTGCGAGGTTCCCAAAAACGAGCGGCAAGGTGGTATAAGCGGGGAGATGGTGTAAAACGTTAACGAATTTGTTATTTATTTAACGTATTATAAAACGTATTAAAGTTAATTAGGCGTTAGAATTTATTTAAAGGCAAAAAAAACTTAACCCGTATTTAAATCGAAATTTTAATTATTAAAAGGTATTATGCAAAAATCTAGAAATATTTCGTAAGTAATTTAAACTGGTTCGGGTTATAATTATTAAATACTATATCGGAAAAAAGAATATTTACAATTTTAACAAAATGGACTTTTTAATAAAGTTTTTAATAACCTATAATAAAATAATTATAAACACTAAAAAACGTAAAAACCTTAAATAAACGTAATAAAGTAATCGAGAATAAATTATAATTATATAAATTATTAATTTATAAAGTTGGATTATATTGTTGTTTGGCATTTTAAAAAAAACGTATTTTAAATTTTGGTATTAAGATAATTTATTACTTACCGATTTAAAAATCGAAACTAATTATAATAGTTAAATAACGAAGAAATTAAATTTAAAATAAATTAAATATTTCGATAATGTATTCGAATACGTACGAAAGAAACAAAAGTTTTTTTTTATTTTGAACGGCTACGAAAGTTATCATTTAATATAATTTATAAATATTACGCAAATAACGATATTATTACGTTATATATGCTTTTTTATTGGTTATTAATTTTAACTTTTCGACATATTTTCTTTTTCCGTTTTAAAACGCGTTTATATATTTTATATCGAAAATTTAACACGACGTTATTATATTTATATCTCGAAAGAATTTTTTTTCGTTAACTTTTATAATATATTTAAAGCTATTATAATGTCTAATAATGTTAAATAGCGCTTTATTAAAGCTAAATTTATTTTAATTAATTTTAATAATTCTTTTCCGATTTGGAAATTCTTTTAGTTATATTTACGTTAACCGTTTCGTTGTTTATTTCTGCCGGTTCCATTTTTCCCTCACCGTCGAAATTTTTTAAAATATATAAAAAACAAAAAAACGGAAGCGATACTCCCAAAAAATAGAAATTACTAGAGGAACTCGCCGATAAAAATAATGAAATAGGTTGATTTTTAAAAAAAAAATAACTTAATATTTTTATATCAAAACGGTTTTTTTATAAAAAAATCGCCAAATTACGTAAAATCAACTATTTTTAACAAACGCCGAAAAATCAAAAATAAACGTTTTCAAAAAAAGAATACTTATTATATATAAAAGAAGGATTTTTTTAGCCGGGAAAAAAAGTTGTAAAAAATACAGTTAATAACGGCTAAAAAATCGTTGCAAAAAGGTTAAAACGAAAAAACGAAAATATAGCGTTTGTAGCAAACCTGGATATAATGCGCGTATTTGTAAAAAAGCTGTAAATACATCTAGTAAAAAGAATCCGACTAGTTTAAATTGATTTATTGCGTTATGGTTATGTTATTTGAATTTGATGTCGTAAAGTGCGGAAAATCGGCTCGTTCGATAATTTGGTTCGTTCGGCGTTATAGAACGTTATACGAAAATCTAAAATTATTTCGTTAGTAATTTAAATTAATTTGGATTGTAATTTTAAATTACAGTACTATAAACAATATTTATAATTTTAACAAAACGGAGCTTTTATTAAAGCTTTTAATACTATCCGATATAATAATTATAAACGCAAAAAAACGCCAAAACTTTAAAAAATATAATAGTTTTTTTAAATTATAATTATTTAAATTATTATCTTGTAAAATTAAGTTATGCCGTTATTTATTATTTTAATAAAGGTATTTTATTTTAGGTTTTAATATTATAATAATTTATTATTTCCTAATTAAAAATTAAAAGTTATTTATAACAATTAAATAACAAATAAATTAGTTTTAAAATAAACTTAATATTTTGATAAACATGTTTAAACGCGTACTTTACAACCTAAAAATGTTTTTATTTTTAACAATTACAAATATAACTATTTAATAAAATTCGAAACATATTACGTAAATAACAGTATTATTACTTTTCGTATATCTTTTTAATTTTTTGCCAGTTTTAAATTTTCGACGAATTTTTTTCTTTCTTAAAACGCGTTTATACGTTTTATATCGAAAATTTAATATGACGTTATTATATTTATATTATTAAAAAAGTTTTACCTGTTTTTATAATACGTTTAAAATTATTACAATATCTGATAATATTAAATCCGGCTTTGTTGAAATTAAATTTATTTTATTTAATTCAAATATCGGGTTTTCCGATTGAAAAAACATTTTAGCTGTCCTTACGCCGACAGCTTCGCCGTTTACTTCCGCCGGTTTTATTTTTTCCTTACTTTCAAAAACTTCTCGAAATATATAAAAAAAAATTATATTTATAAAGAAATTTTTAACAAAGCTTGCCGATAAAAATAATTAAATAGGTTAATATTTTATTAAAAAGTAAGTTGAGATTTTTATATAAAACTTTTTTTAAAAACCGTTAAATTAAGCGAAATTAATCTTTTTTTAAAATAAATGCCGAAAAATCAAATATAAATATTTTTTAAAAAGAGAATTATTTGTTATATAAAAAACAAGTTTTTTAACAAAACAATTTAAAAAATATATAATTAATAACAGTCAAAAATATAATTATAAAAAAGTTAAAACAAAAAAAACAAAATTTTAGCGTTTATAACAAACCCGGATATAATACGTTTAAATCCGAAAAATCAAATTAATTAAACTAAATAAATAATAATAAATTAATTTATTACGTTAGTTTTTTATTTGGATTTGTTGTTATAAAATCCTAAAAAATATACAGCTTGTTTGTATAACGTCTTATACAAGCTTACCGTTTATATAAGCTTACCGTTCGTTTTTTAGTATTTTATAACAACAAATTTAAATTAATTTAAATTAATCGGATTCTTCGTCGTTAGACGTATTTATAGCTTTTTTATAAGTACGCGTATTATGTCCGGGTTTGCCGCAGACGTTATATTTCCGTTTTTTCGTTTTAACCTTTTTGCGATGATTATTTTTAGCCGTTGCTGGTTGGGATTTTTCATTACCCCTTTTTTTTTCGGCTAGGAGAGCTTGTTTTTTTATATAGTAAGTATTCCTTTTTTTGAAGATGTTTATTTTTGGTCTTTCGGCGTTTGTTAAGAAAATAGTTGGTTTTGCGTAATTTAGCGGTGTTTCTTATAAAAAGAACGTTTTTGTATAAAAGTATTAAATTACTTTTCATTAAAAAATTAACCAATTTAATTATTTTTGTTGGCGAGTTCTCTTAGTAATTTTTAATTTGTTTCTGTAAATAACGTTTTTGTTTTTTTGTTTTTTTACATATTTTAAAGGGTTTTCGATAGTAAGGAAAAAATGGAACCGGTAAAGGTAAACGGCAAAACGGTCGGCGTAGGTATAATTAAAAAAAATTCTAAATCAGAAAAACGTTATTAAGATTAAATAAAATAAGTCCAGTTTTTGCAAAACCGGACTTAATATTATCGGACGTTATAATGGTTTTAAACGTGTCGTAAAAACCGGCAAGAAAGTTATTTTTTGCTATATAAATATAATAACGTCGTATTAAATTTTCGATATAAAGCGCATATATACTTTTTAAAACGGAAAAACAAGATACGTTAAAAAGTTAAAACCGATAAAAAATAAGGAAATATACAAAACGTAATAATGTTATTATTCGCGTAATATTTTTCGAATTTTATTAAATAATAACTTTCGTAACCGTCGAGGATAAAAAGGTATTTCTTTTTTTTCGTATACGTTCGAATATATTTATTGAAATATTGGATTTATTTTAAACTTAATTCGTTTATCGTTTAGTTATTATAATTAATATTAACTTTTTAATCGGTAATTAATAAATTATCGTAATATCAAGATTTAAAGTAAATTTTCTTTATTAAAATAATAAATAATAATATTATCTAATTTTGCAAATTAATAACTTATATAATTATAACTTATTCCCGATTATTTTATTACGTTTATTTAAGTTTTTTTTGTTTTTCGGCGTTTATAATTATTATGCCGTATATTATTAAAAACCTTATTAAAAAACCCGTTTCGTCGAAATTATAAATATTCTTTTTTGCAGTATCATATTTTATTATTATAATCCGAATTAATTCGAATTATTTACGAAATATCTTTAGATTTTTGCATAATACCTTTTAATAATTAATCTCTCGATTTAAACGCGTTTTAAGTTTTTTTTGCCGTTGAACAAAATTCGACGTTTAGTTAACCCTAACGTAATCGGCAACGCGCTAAATAAACAGCAAATTAACCATATTTTCGACGTATTAAAACCGGACAAAAAACGCTCGTATATCTAAATCAAGGATTCGGTCGACGATTGATTTTTCTTCGGTCGGCGTCAATTTTCGCAAATAAAGAATAATATCGGCTCGGAAAGCTATACCGTTATATCGGTTTCTTAAAATAATTTCGGAAATACCATATATCGCATAAAAACGTTTATAACTAAGTTTTAGAATTTTTCTTTTAGCCTAAATAACTAAATTTATCTTCGTTTTTTTAAAAACCCGTTTTATGTTATAATTATTAAAAATTAAGTAATTAAACTTAAAATATTAAAATAATTCAAAAAACGAATAATAAGCTTATATAAACGGAAAGCTTATATAAAACGTAAATATGTTAATTATAAATAAATAAAATTAATATTTAAACCTTTTTATAAATATTAAACTTTCTTAATTTAATCCCGTTAAGAAAAACTAGTAAAGGTTAACTAGAAAAATTGTGGAAATTACTAATATTAAACGACACGAACGGTTTGCTAATAATGATGTTAATTCTCCACAAATATCGGATGTTGAAGTTAACCGAACTGCACCTTGGACAGCCCAGCTTTTAGGCTTATCAGACTCGAATTTCGTCCCAACCCATACAAGATGCCGGCGGACAGACCTATTCTGTAGCTTCCGCGATTACCAGGAGTGAACATACCTGAGTAGTCGACATGGAGGACCTAAGATCAACACTGCTTTGTCTTGCCATCAGAGACTTCTCCGTCCGCGCACGCTTTCGTGGTTGGTAACATGGCCTAGCTGATATGTGCATCGTTCTCTAACTAGAACTGCAGTCAAAATCATATCCTAAAGAAGATCTTATAACTCAGAGCCCCCGTCTCCCCCGTTAGCACTATGATTGGTTGAAGCGCGGAAGTAGATTCCCGCACGATGGATTTGGTGATAAAAGCATTTGCGATAACCGTGCTAAGCTCGTTCGGAGATCCCCGTGAGACGTAGGGAGGGAGTTGCGTCGACTTGATGTAACGAATGGTGATTGAATCATGGGCGCCAATCTTGGCGAGCTCCTAATATGATGCGTAGATGGGAGAGCGACTTCGAATCAGTCCGAATTCTTATAGCTAGAGTCGTGTGAGGCCAGCCTGCCTAAACATTCTACGGGCCCCTGTGCGCTCTTCTTTGAGCGACTCGAACCTTTATTCGGAACAGGGGTTCCACGCCAGCGGCATCGTAATTCTTGTAGGGCCCTGGAAAAGGTCGACGAGGCGCCGTTCTGCTACGAATGGCATGCCATCTCCGTTAGAAAATATTATAGCTCGATAATCGAGTTGTTCTACGGGATGGACAAGGCGGAAATACCGAGTGGATTGCCATTGCCGGGGGGCGGGAAAGTCGACATGGGAAAAGAAGCCCCGGACAACCGCGGGCCGGCAACAATCGAAAGCCCGGGGCCCCTCCACCGAAGGGGGTCCCACGTTGTATGTGGGTATGTAGTACGTACGTGTAGACCAGATGGTGGACCCTATGGATAAGGATAAGCAATTGATGCTTGATTGCTTGCTTGATTAGGTACGTACCCAAGCTAGATCAAGGTCCCTATTGGCTCATTGAACTACAGGCCTTGGAGCTCACCCAGCAAATCGAAAGAAGCCAAAATTTTATTGAGGTAGCGTCGTCCCAGTACGTATCGTATCATTCCCAAATTGAAGTCTCCTGCCGGTACCCATCATCATCCGCACTCGAAGCCTCGGACCGGTCCCTAGAGGGCTCTCTTCTAAGGTTCTTCCTGCCAGCCGGACTCGACTCCTCCCCTCGCCTCGGCTCGAATGCCCGCCCGATCCATATAAACCCGCTCGCACACATCATACATAATGGTGGGAGGCGGCAGTCCGCGCACAGTGGCCGATGCCACGCGCTTCACGGCGAGCACGCCGCATGCCAATGCGAAATCCTCGCCGTCCTCCACTCCCGCCGTTCCCGGTGGTGCTCCTTCCTCCTCCTCTTCTCCGGCGATGACGCAGCAGACGCAGGGGTCCTCATCAACCCACCAGCCGCAGCAGAGGAGGATGCCGCCGCCGGGCATGCCGCAGAAGCAGTCGCAGACCGAGACCATCGAGGAGCGGGTGCGGCGGTTGCGGGCGGCCCACCTGGCCGCCAAGCAGCACGACATCTCCCGCTTCGACAAGGTCGTCAATGCGTCGCGGAAGTACTTTGACGCCGCTCACAAGTTCACCGTCATGGGGTTGATAGGTTTCAGCGGTACGTTAACCAACTAACTGGTCTTCTGCCCCGCATTGGTCCTCCTCAGCTTCGTATCACCGAACCCAGCCCGGTAGTGTCCTCCGCTAACTCAAGAGCACTTCCTCCTTGTCGCAAACAGGCCTCGCCCTCCTCGTCACCGTCTACGCGACCGCCGACATGATGATGTACAACCGCAAGCGGCGCAACGAGTTCTTCGCGCTGCAGAAGCAGTTCAAGGCGGACAGTCTCGAGGCCGCCCGACTCGCCTACATGAAGGGCAACGCGTCCGAGGAGCAGATCGTCATGGTCGAGGACGCCACGGCCAGGGCCAGGCAGGCCGGCATCTCGCTTCCGCCCCTGCTCTCGGCCCCGCAGGGCCCCGCCCCCGCCGGCGGCTGGGAACAGACGTCATCGTCCGCATTCGCGAACCCCGACGACAGCAGCAGCAGCACGGCGCGCTCGGCGTGGCCCGGGGAGGCCATGGTCGAGAGCAGCATGTCGAGCACGAGCGATGCGTCAGAAGAGTCCAAGAAGAAAGGTGGCCTCACGGCGTGGCTGTTCAGCGGGTTGAAGAAGGAGGAGGTCCGCGACGAGCCGGCGCCGCTGAGCTTCGGCCGGGAGGAGGCGGCGGCGAGCGCCCGGCCCACTACGGAAAACGTGATGAGGGCTGTCGACGAGTCGAAACACGCGCTCCGCAGCAAGACGAAGGCCGCGTATGAGCATGAGAGGGAGACCCAGAGGCGGGGGGGCCCGCTGGACCAGGTCGGCCTGGACGCCGCGCCGGCGGCAGCGAAGGGCGAGGGGAAGAAGGGCTGGCTGTGGTGAGCGCAGCACAATACATACAGCACAAAGTAGCATAGCAGGAACGACATGTCAGACATGTCATGACCTGTACGCATCCGCCGTTCGGTGCAGCGGCCGGGGGTGGTTCGTCCTCGGGAGAGGGGGGACTGTATCATAACTGTAAGTAAAAAAGGGGGGGTGGAGCAATGCATAGAAACCCGGCGCATTTCGATTGGGAATTTCTAGCCGCTCTGCTACGATTTCCTGGAGTCTTCAACTCTAAGTCTATGACTCGGCTCGAGGTCACGTCGCGCTCCTAGGATTGGCTAATACGCAGTGCATCTCCCTCAGAAACAACCCATGACGGGCAGGCTCTAACCGTATAGTCGAGCCGTTCTTATACATCCAGTAGCTGAATACAAAAGTGGGATGACATCGATACCAAGTGGTTATTGCCGTAGAAAGAATTAAAGCTTACGGTTATCCAACGTTAATTATTTTCGTTCGAACTTTCATGAATCTGAACGGCCCCCCCGGGGGGGGGGGGGGGGGGTAATATTTAAGCGCAACACCTCCGCCATCGAGGTCATGTCATTCCTCTAAGTTTCGACGTTTCAATCACAGTGTGTAAGCCGACGTGCGAGGAATCATTCGAGGGAGCATGCGGTGCCCTCCGTTATGACTATGTTTCTATAAGAAAGCAAACTCGCTGAGGCCAATATGCTGTAGTTGCCCCCCCTTAAACGCCCCGAAGTGCCCTCGTACCATTACACCGGTGGGGAAGAGAAGTATTTGCTTGCCCATGGAGTTGTTTTATACCCTCCAGTTGATGCTCGATAACACGCTGAAAGCACGACTGAAAATGCAATAATACACAGCGAGCGTGACGGGGTATAGTAAGAAAAAGAGCGGATCCTCGGAGTGCGCAACTCTGGTGGGAAGCGACGTAACGATGGCTATATGCAAAATAAGGAAAGTAACGCTCTGGCTTCGTGCGCGGAGCACCCCCATCCCTTTACCGTTCCTCTTATGATAATCTTGTTATGTCAAAAATAGGTCGTCCTTGAGGGCGTTGCTTGAATTTGCGCAGAGGCAGACCACCCGTAACCACTTTTCCGTGTTAGAGATCACGTCCGAGTCGGCTGCCGAGGTCGAGCTTCGGTCGCATGAGCCACCCTCCACGCCCCCCAGGAGGAGAGCAACGCGCTTCGAACACGGAGGATATTTCCGTGTCCTGAGCATGTCTGCTTCGACGGTCCCGCCTATCGTAGAAATTCGCGTATAATCTTTTCTGTTCGTAGGCCGACGAAGGCTCTAGACGTGGGCGGGCCTTCGCTCTTCCCCGTTCCGAAGGCGTAGCTATTCCGTCCCTGCGCAAGATAGGCAGCATTACACAGTCGGTCTCCGAGCTGGCGCCGGCCATGCCATCGAACCATGTATGCCTGATGCCTCCATCCCCGTACTAGGAGACAATGATGTGGTTGAAATGCCCGGGGATCTTCATGCGGCACTTCTCACAATCAGCTCGGTACCCTATACTGAACGACTTCTTCATGCCGGGCTGCAACGTCCAACTGTTGAGGGTGTGTTTGCTGCGGCAATGGCCGAACTTGCCCCTGGGGGAGGGCGATGCCGGCGCGGAAGCTGGGGTCGCAGCATCAGCATCCGTCATGCCGGCGTCGGCGTCCACGACGTCCGCGACCTGCGGGGGCGTCGTCTGGATGTTCGGATGAAGGAGCATGGCCACCGGGTTCGTCGAGTGGGGCAGATGGGGCAGATAGGGTCTCTGCAGATTGGCCATGACAGGTGAGCAGGACGAGTCCAGGACCATCCCGGGCGTGCTGGGAGTGTCTTCACCACCGCACTCGCTTATGGGCGACGGGAGACGTCTGTCTTGCACCATCGACCACTCGGCGGTTCCTCCCAGCGAACGGGGCACGGAGTCCTTCCGTCCCGGGGTGAATCCGGCATGGTTTTCTGATGTTACATTCACGACCTGGTTGGCTGCATGGGCGGACTGGTTCGTCGGCGCCCAGCTGTTTCCTCGCACCTGGGCCGCAAACGTACAATGAATTGGGGTAGGAATCCTTCCGGTCATGCTCGGGTCTGACTGGGAGGGTACCGGTGCCAGGTTCTGTGGCGCGTAGCTATCGTCCGCCATCATGTCTGTGTCCCTATCCACATCCATAGGAGGGCTCGGCGAATGCTGCTGGGACAGGTCCGGAGCCGAGGCCCACTTCTGGGATTCGGAGCCGGAAGACGCGAGGGTGTTTGGTGGTAGGTGAGGAGCAGGGAAACTCGGAGGATCGGTCCATCGCTTTTGTGTAGGAGACGTTCTGAAGGGCAATGACTGAAGACGTTTCTGTTTACGAAGTCGGGTTAGCTGGACATTGCTCGGCATGTGGTTGAGTTGCTTGTATTGACAGTCATCGTCTGCCGACGCTGACGATAAGCAGCTACGCAGATTGGCGACTGGTGAGAGGGGGAAGCTGGTGGACTGACATTTCGATGTTCGGTGAAGCCCATGCCGCTCCCACCACAGCTGCTGATACTCTCGTACTCGTCCTCCTCTCTAGACCTCTTCCGGGCCGGTTCTGGCCACTGGGACTCGAACATGACGGGCTGCCGGTTAATTATGGGAGGTGCCACTAGTACGAAGGTGATGATGAAGAACCTAATGCCCGGGCCCGAGAGCTTGGAACTGCTAAAATGGATGACAGTCTTTTGCTGAGAGTGACGGTAAGAGAGGGTTATGCTGAAAGGCTAGGCTGGCATGAAAAAAAGAATCGAACAGAACCAGGAAGGAATGGCCGACAATTGACAATGCGTACGGGTCGTTGGGGTTATTCAAGACTACGCCGGTGATCGATTACCCCCAGTCGGGAACTTGCGAATTTGGTTCTCCTAGAGTCGGGTGGGTAAAAAGGTATATATGCATTGGATATACACCGAGGGAGATAGGAAGGTGTAGGTAAAGTGCATCCAGTGCTGGTGGTTGGTTCCGACTCCCCTATGATGCTCCTAAGGTCCTGAGGCGGGGGGGGGGGTTGGTGGTTTTAACAATGCCGATCTTTAAAGGCGCCGACACCGTCCAGCCTTTTAGGCTAGGGGCTTTCGGGTATGTGCTAACTGCTTACGAAAGTTTGCTCGGTCTCTCCGTCTCTTTTGCGCGCCTCTTAGGTCAATGTGATCAATCAATTCACATTGGAAAGCGGACGTTGATGGATGCCGACGTGTGTGTAAGGTACCTTCCAGGCAGCTGCTGAAATAACTGATACAATACTTATTGTTGTTCCTGGGAAGACACCCTCCTTGAACCCCTCCCCTCAATGGACCTGAAAGGAGGAGACTGGCAAGGAGGATGGGAATGGACGGAAGGAAACAAAAAAAATATTGGATAGGGATGATTCGTTCCAGTCAAGACTGGGATGCAAATGATCAACGCCCGTCACATGTGCGCAAATCGGATTACTATATGGCATTAAAGAGGAAATCGAAAAGGGATAACAAAACGAAGCGACTACGGAATCCTCGATCTTTCGCTCCCAACTGCCATCTTTATAGACCCACCACCATTGGAACAAACACCATAGGACGAAAATGGGGCCCCATTGCCTGGTAAGGTTGCGCGACGTGAGACATCTCCTACCTTATCATAATGTTCTTATGTAGGCTGCCGGTTGGAGACTGCATAATAAGTTACGGCAGATTCACGACTACACCGCAGCTGCCTGAGAAGTATAGAGCGCGCTATGATCCGGTCTGGCCGCCAAGGGGTCTATGAGCTAAAAATAAAAATGACACAAGAAATACGAGTTGACAAATGCCCCAGCATCATCATACATGCACCAAGCGGGTCTCCGAACCAGCGCCGTCTCTGAATCGCGGCTAACAATGAATCTTCCAAGAGCTTCGTACGAAACGGGTCGCAAATTGCTAACTAACCTTCATCATTCATCTGCCCCTACTTCCCCTACTACCAGGCAGCTTGTAAATAAAATCTGACAGGTAGGTAACAGGTTATCGTGCGTTTCAGGATTGCTTCGTACCTCTCAGAAGCTCCTCGGAACCCGGATGGATATGCATCCCAAACAGCCACAGAGCCAGCTGTCATTCCCAACCTTGACATCATTAGCAATAGACAGTCTATATACAGTTTGCTCCTAAATTTACGTCACCATGGCGCTGATCGATCTCCTTTGCGTTCGAGGATGACCACTCAGGGAGACGGAATCACAACTTGGGTGTCATCAACGCCGGTCTAATATACCCCGTCCCAAGCCTCGACATGTCTCCCGCCATCCTTCCCTACCGCGACGTTGATGGGAAGCGGCTCGGTCCACTTCATCAGTGTTTCGTATCCATTCCCGTCCTTCATCCCGATTGCACTCGATCGTGCAGCATCGGTTAAGTCCCCACGCGTCAGTGAGCCAATCGCCTCCGGCAGCAGGTCGTCAAGGAGGCTGTTTATGGCATCCCTAATATCATCCGGCTGACTGCCTGGGAGGAACCCGTCATCGACAGATGACAGGGCGTCCGGACTGTGGGTTCGCCATGGTCGAGAGCGCGAAGACCGATCTAAGTTTGCATAAGACCTTGCCAACCACAACATCTTTAACCCTCTCCGTGGCCCCGATGAAGTCCCGAAGCACTAGGTATTCGACGTGTGCCTTCGCCGCCGAGGTTAACAGTACGATATGCTGGTTCCAAACTTGCGCCTTCGTCTCTCCGGTCTTCAACCCCTGGACTAGTCTGGACTCTGCCTTGTTAACTAGGTGTTGAGCACGATGCTGGAAAACCTAGAAGCTGTGTGCTCGAATTCGTGTGGGGTCAATCAGGCACGCGTCAGAACACTTCCGCGTGAAAGGAGAGATGAGGTATGTCAGGTTGTCTGGGAGCTCAGCCTTCGAGGGCCTACCCCCGAACCCCAGCGTCCATTTCATGAGGTATGTGGCGGCCTCTTGCAAAAGGATATGGGCATCTCCTTCTCCCGTATACATCACCGCAAGAGACTGTACGGTATCCAGCAAGACAGAAGTGAGGAGATACCCATGACCACCACATGCCCTTCCGCAATCTTCTGCGCCGTCTAGGGCTGTAATAGACGACCAAGCTTTTACTCCCGCGGTCAGGGGGTGGGCGGACTGTATGGTGCTAAAATCACCCTCCGTTCCCCGTTTCTCAAAGTCGCGCTGAGCGGCCTCGCAGTGTCGCGAAGCAAAAAAATCGCGTACGCCTTCGCTAGTCGTCAGTAGGCGATAATGTTGACTCCTGTATCGCATGATGGCGACCTCCGTGCCAGGTGCGTCCTCGCAGTCCGTGAAGTTCCCCTCTTTTCTGACTGTCGAGAACCAGATAGCGATGGTTACCCCGCGGCGAGTTGTACCGAGGTGACATGGGCTATTTTGGAGCAGGTGACCAACACAGACCCGTAGGCAGCCTTCTCACGGACGTTGGCCCTCCCCGCGTAGGTTCCGTCTCTAGCCACGGAAGCTTGTGCAGAAAGCAAGCTAACCCTAGGAATGACCACCTCGTTCAAACGGGCAAATCCGTTATCATTCTGATTGTGGCTGAGCTTGGGACCGATGTCACCCAATTTGACACCCTCGAATACCTCTACAGTCTCGATGTCGCGCAGCTGTACCATGAAGGGGTGTACTCCGTAATATTCCCCTTGATGATCAGGCGCGCCACGATAATCCCGTGCAAGGCGGCGAAGCCCATGGCTCCCGGCCAGACTTGGTACTCGAGAGCGTAGGCGTGTTGAGCAAGAAGCAGTCTCGCAGCTCATCGAAGGTTGCCTCGTCTCCAACCCTCTCGCAAAGGTGCCATGGCCAAGTTCCGTCTGCATATACGCGCCGTTGATCTGCCCCTTCCTCGCGGGCACAAGCCATCTCGAATTCTGCTGGGGCGAGGCAGCTCCAGCAACTTGACGAACATAGAAGTGGACAGGCCAAAAGGGCTGTTGTTGAAGAGCGCGAATCGCGGCGTCATCCAGCCGAAGAAGTCGTGGCCGAACTTGGCCCGATCGTCCCACACCGCTTTGCCCATCCTCAGCCCGTCGACGTACAGATCCTCGTGGCTGGTCTTCGCGTACTGCTGGGGAAGCCGCGAAGTGTCTAATGTGCCGAGTATCGCCTCGACTCGAGCCCACGCCTCGTCTATGGCCTACTGTGTCCGCATCGCCGTAGATGACCCGAGTAAAGGCTTCGACGTCGAAGCTCGCCCGGGACCGGTCCTCGGCCATCATCTCGGTCATCATCTCCGTCTGGGAAAGCGAGGCATCGCGCTCACTCGCCATGGTGTGTAGTGTGCATGTGGAACTGGGCATATGATAGGATGTGTTTTCGAACAAGGGCAAGGGCATGAACTTTATGATGGTGGTGAACGTCTGCTCGTGAAAAGGTGATGCGATAGACGTTTGGTAGTAAGAGGGTGATGCACTCTGGTGGTGGAAAGTGAAACTCGAAGCGGAACGACCTACCGAGAAGAGTCGACGACTCTAGGAATCCGGAGATTTCCTTCGGAAAGTGAGTCCATACCCCCTATTCAAGGGCACTGAGTCTAGGACTTTGCTTACGCATCCTTATACACCTTTCTATTATTCACTTTCGATTGATGATAGATATAATAGATTAATGATCTGATTGGTGATGCAGCTATTCACGGATACATAGAGCCCTGTATTGCTTTTGCTGTGATGGAAAATTCATACCTTAATATAGCTAAATATATACTTATGACATGCCTTTAGATTTCCTCCCTTCCTGATTAAGTCTACCTTGTATACTTTTACATATAAATTCTTTTCTCATTGCTTCCTTCAGGGTAGCCTCACATTTTGTCGACCTGCTGTCGCAACAAATTCCTACAGCGACATACTAGGTGTGGATTATTTATGTATCGATACTTTGATTCCCACTATTTGTGAGTCCCCGCATGGGTGACGGAGAGAAATGATCACTTCGTGTGGTATACAGGTACAATACGAACAGTAACAGCTTGAAGAAATGGTATATACGCAGAGAGCAAGAGCTACACACAGCATGAGGCGGCATCTCGCTTCGATGCAAGGCTAGCCATGTCACTTCACCTGTTCAGTATCTATAGAAAACCTATATCACCAATCTGAAACCTATAACGGCTGTTCTTGCCAACATAGCTTGCGCTTGTACGTCTACGATAGCTACACGAAAAAAAAAAGTATTTGTTCTGGAGCATGGACATGCCGAACCCAAGAGGATAGCATAACCAAGAATCTCATGTAAAAGGGGTCAGGGGGCTTACTGGGGCTGGAAAGTGGCTCAGGGCTACGTCTCACATCAATAGCTAGAAAAGGCGACTCGAAGAATAAGGCCAGACGACGAAGCGTAGATTTGACTCCAGTGTCTTAGGGACGAACATAGCAAAGATAACTCAAGCCGGCAGCACTGAGCGTTAGGCCTAGCGGAAGCGACGTAACACCATTTCTTGCCAAGATCCCTTTAACTTGTGCGTCGGCATATATCTCGTTCGTGTTGATTTGTGTGACAGGTCTGGTCACCATAAAGGACAGATACAGCATCGGCAGGAACTACTGCCCTAGCCGCCATAGGGACAGGGCGGCGACGCCAGAGTCATGGACCAAGCTCTTGGCATGGCAGACCGATGCGGTGACACTATCGCAACACTGGTGACGGCCCTCGTGCGTATCCTTATTCTTGCCCCTCGCGGACATTGCACTAGTTTAGTAGAACCATTGTCGATGAGGACAAGCGTAGGATTCCTATATTTCCGGTGTCCGGCCATAATACACCATTTGTCTAGCAGGTGGAATAGAAAATTTCCAGCCAGGAATAATGGGTGGCTAATACTTCATAAACGGAAAGGCCAATGATTATCCGGTTTTTCTTTCCCCATTGAATCACATTAAGATACGGTTGCTAGGAAGTATTACTATGCTTGGCTTGAATATTTCAACTAAGAGTCAGTGTTGTCTTGCAGATACGACAGGCTTGGACGGTGAACGGCTTCTAGTAGGAGGTAAAGCGACCTTAAATCATGAAAACACGGAAGCACACTGGCGACTGGAAAACAATGAGTTGAGTAAGAAAGTATCTGCCATATAGCAAAGCTGCCTAACTCTATTTTCGAGTTCTATGGTAATAGAAGGTCATTAATAGGGAGCACGGAAGACGGAGACAGTTCGGTGACTCCGAAGGACGGCAATAACGATGACTGTGAGCGAGGTCATGCTCATCCGCATCTGGTCGAGGACGGGACGAAGTGACAAACTAGCTACTCTTAGAGGCCGGACATACCTCATCTCAGAATTCATTGGCGGTTCCATAAGCTTCGTTACGCAGGTGATAGAAGCTACCCGGAACGGTATCAGGAGGCACCTGCTAGTAGGGAAATCTAGACAGTATGGCGGTACGACAAATGCGAGTAGGTTATCCATACGTTAAATTCGCCGGAAGCATGCCCAACTAAGAAGCGATACAAACGATCAACGTAGTCCTGATAATCTGATAGCCACACATTATATTTCAAGAGATCCGTATGTCAGTTAAGGTGTTTACCATTATAGGAAATTGGCGACAGGATGGCGACTAAAGATAAGTGTACCTAAAGGGTGTAAGGAGACTTTTGCCAGCAAAAGTGTATGGAGGAAGTCTCGATCAATACTAAGGGAAATCTTAAAGTGTATCCGAAAAATGGTAATTCAGCTATATCAAAGCTATATATTTCCTGCAACAGCTAGTGAAAATCAGCTATATATATTCGGGAATAACCTTATGGTTAAGCAGATTATTCACTTATTAAACCACCTTATCCACTTATTATTCAGGAAGTGAATAATAAAGTTTATTTTATAAGGTGTTTCGTAAGTTATTTAATCTGCCGATACGGTTTCTGCTCGGCCCCAAACGTCGAATTCCGACAACCATGGTGAATTTGTATTCGGCCATGTGGCGCCGTCTGGTGCCCCCTGATTCGACGTCAAAAAGGGGCATCAGATAGGGCGAAGCTACCCCATCATGGTACAGCCTCAGCACTTTGAGCTTAATCTGCGGCAGTTCATCCCTTGGTCGTCCGCCTGCTGGCAAGTACAGGTTAAGTGAAGGACCCTTATCCAAACCTCGCCGAGTATAGTACTAGTAAGATTTCCGAACTGACTAGTAGCCTGAAAACTTTAGCACCCATGGCACCGCAATCCACGTACGGAGCGGCTAATAGGACTAGGCGAAGGGAGCGCTCGTAGGCGTTACCCGCTATTTCTATGATACGGGTAATTAAAGCGGAGCTTGCATACTGGTCGTCGCCGGGTTCACATAGCGCATGGAACCACACAGGAACTTAAAGAAGATCCACGCAAGTAAGCGCCACCTAGATGATCCGGCGGCTTATTGACGATGGGACTGTCCTAGATCCGGAGGACTCACGCTTTTCGGGAAAACGAGGTTCTCACGCTTTCAGAACCGCGATGGTGCCGCGCTATTCAACCGCACCAGGCCTACAAGTTGCCACGGCTGCCCACTGCATTCAAAGAAGAATGAGAATCAGCGCCGAACTAGCCTGTAAAGGCGGCGTTCTTATGAGCCCCTAATACATGACCGGAATGGTTGGAAGCCACGGTATGTCGAAGGTTACCCCTATTCCTTGCGGTTGACATACCAGTCGGCTCTCCATTCTTACGCCTGTTACGCTGTCCAAGATCTTTGTCTTGCTTAACACCGACTTTAGGTTCGTAAACCCACACTAGATCTACGATTCGAAGCATAGACGTCCGTAAGAGTATCAAGAGACATGATGTATAAATAATGAGATTTCAGCAGAGCCCGAAGAATAGACCAGAAAAAATTGGAAAAAATCCAGACGACCGGATAATTGTAGTATAATGACATGGAGCTGTTAAAGATGCTTGACTGGGGTTTGGAGGGGTCAGAATGCAAAAGGAAAGATGAGGAGGCCGCCCGATGCGGGACTCGAACCCGCAGCCTTTGGATTTTCTACTCCCGTAAAAGCTGTGAAGATGTTAGTATATATGGAATGTATGCAGGGAGGACTTTTCTTTCTCCAATGCTCTGACCAGTTGAGCTAACCGGGCCTCGCTGTGCTGTCTTAAGACAGGGGGCTGATTCTCTGCTTTGCTAGAGGCTTATATATTCAGAGTTTTCCGCTGGGGCTTACCTCTGGAGTGGGTTACGGCTCTCACGGGTATTATTTGTTAGTTGCCTCCACATTATCCGCCTTGGGATCAGGTAGAAAATTTGGATGGGAACAAACATGCTCTGATGGTGTTGCCAAGCGCTTGCCGCTATCACAAAGCTCGATCTTTGCAGAAAACCCAATGTATATTCCATACAATTTTCTTTTGGAGCCGATATTCTGGCCTCATACGGCATATGGTGGTCCAGCGAGGGCAACTAACAAAGAATACCCCTGGGAGTTGTAGACGGTGGGAAACGCTAGGCTCGGCTAGGATGGGACGGCGGCGTGGCAGAAGGTCAGTGATTGGATGCGGCCTGTGGGGATAAACTATCGCGATTCGTGGCACAAGATACTGATGATTGCGAGCGGGGTTCACTTACATGAAAACCATCCACAAATGTAAGCATTGTTTCTCAAGCCGCTCTTCTTCGCATCCCCAGTAAACTGGAGAAGGCAATGAAAAACATTCGCCACTACAGGCAGTGTAAACCGCACCTGGTGACAGGACCGTAGCCCCCGAGAAATCAAAGTTTTCCATGGCCGTAACCGCAGACCGGGTTGACTCTCATAAACGCCACCCCGAATCTCCCCAAGCCTACGGCCGTAACCGTAGACGGCTTCGACTTGGGGTGGTGGCCTTGGAGCTTGCCAAGTCATAGGCCGTAGCCGCAGACGGTCACTCGCAAAGCCCCCTAGTCTTTCCAAGTCTTGGCTGCAGCCGCAACGGGACATAGGGATCAAGCAGCTCTCCAGTATTGGCCGTAGCCGTAACCGGGCATGCTTCATGGTCGAGATAAGACGAGCCGAGCCTGCGAATAATTCTAAATAACATAATATAAGAACGTATATATTATTAATTGGGTGTCAAACATATATTTCCTTTTATATATGTCGTTACACTTATTGAGCTGGTTAAAACCTTGGATATTTTTAGTATTTTTATAGAAAATATATAAATATAAAAGCTATATTTGCTGAAAAGCAATATAAAGTTAGCGTTAACAATATTTTAAAAGTGGTTAGTTATTTTTTAACTATATTTATTTTAAGTTATAATATATATATTAATACCGGTTATTATTTATAAATAGTAACATTATATTTGATATAATATAACCTTATTTATTAAGCTTTTTCCCAATTCGTACTATTATTACTTATAATTTAAATATTTATTTGCTGCGTATCGTAATAAAAATAACTTAAATAAGCTTACCTTAGCTAGCTTAGATCTTTTTAGCTCGTTTTTCAATTTTTTCAAAGTTATATAAACACTACTTTATAAAGTTAAAAATCAACCAATTAAATACCAAATCTCCGTAATGAGCTAGCAAAGCCTAAGTTTTAATTATATAAAAAAGATATTTATTTAATATTTTTGCTTTTTTATAAAAACCAAAATTATTAATAATTTAATAATAATTTTTTTTTAATAAATTTATATAACGTCCCATACCACCTTACCGGATGTACCACTTTACCGGATAGTTTTTAATATATTTTAACTATCGAACTTTAATTATCCGTTTTCTAATATTAATAATATAAAACGGGTTATTAAAAAAACCAAAATGAACTTAATTATTTAAGTTAAAAAACGAAACCCGAAATTTAATTAT
The DNA here is from genome assembly GCA_004155035.1 of Monosporascus sp. 5C6A. NCBI lineage: Eukaryota > Fungi > Ascomycota > Sordariomycetes > Xylariales > Monosporascus > Monosporascus sp. 5C6A. The sequence goes on along the minus strand of QJOB01000003.1, from coordinate 62,437 downwards.
GCGATATTTAGGTCCATATATAATGTTACTTTTTTTACCTTATATAAACCATATATTCGCAAATTATTTAAAGCCGATATTATTTTTAATTTACGAAAATTAACGCCGACCGAAAAAAATCGATTATCGACCGTATTTTCGATTTAAATATGCGAACGTTTCTTATCCGGTTTTAACATATTAAAGATATGGCGAATTTGTTATTCGTTTAATGCGTTATGAAACGCGTTAAAGTTAATTAAACGTCAAAATTTATTCGATGATAAAAAAGATTTCAAACATATTTAAATCGGAAAATTAATTATTAAAAAGTATTATAAGAAAATTTAAAAGTATTTTATAAGTAATTCGAACTTGTTCGGGTTATAATCGTAAAATACGGTATTATTTAAAAATATATTTATAATTTCGACGAGACGGGTTTTTTAATAAGGCTTTTAATAATATACGGTATAATAATTCTAAGTACCGAAAAACGTGGAAAACTTAGATAAGTTTAATAAAATAATCGGAAATAGGTTATAATTATATAAATTATTAATTCGTAAAATTCGGTTATATCGTTATTTATTATTTTAACGCAAAAAGCCTATCTTAAATTTTAATATCGCGATAATTTATTATTATTTAATTAAAAAATTAAAATTGATTATAATAATTGAATAACGAACGAATTAAGTTTAAAATAAATCCAGTATTTCGATAAACATATTTAAACGCGAATAAAAAAAACGAAACGTTTTTTTTTATTTTCGACAATTACGAAAGTTATTATTCGATAAAATTCGAAAAATATTACGTAAATAACGATATTATTACGTTTTGTATGCCCTTTTATTTTTCTTATTAATTTTAACTGTTTAATGTATTTTATTTTTCCTTTTTAAAACGCGTATATACGTTTTATATCGAAAATTTAATGTAACGTTATTATACTTATATCGTTAAAGAAAATTCTCGTACCGGTTTTTTTGATACGTTTAAAACCGTTATAACGTTTAATAATATTTTTTCCGATTTAGAAATTCCTTTAACTGTATTTACGCCAACCGTTTCGCCGTTTATTTCCGCCGGTTCCATTTTTTCCTTACCGTTAAAAACTTTTCGAAATATCTAAAAAAATAAAAAAATAAGGATAATATTTATAAAAAGATCAACAAGTTTTAACGTAAGATATTTCCAGATAAACGATATATTCAGATTTCTGAAAAATTTATCCGTTTTTATAAATTTATAATTACCGAAATCTTTTAAAATAACGCGGCGAAATAGGCGATAAATACCGAAAGTATTAATTAAAATTACGTTTTAATTAATCTGAATAAACCGTAATTATAAAAATCCTTATTAAAAAATTAATAACATCCGTACCCGGGTTTAAAAATTAATAACGGGAAATTAGTTTTAAAAGTTATTGCTTATAATTACGAAAAAATGAGGTTATAAAACGTAATAAAATAGGATTTATTATAAAACCGAGACTTTAAGTATTTTAAGTTGATATTTAAAAAAAGCAAATATTTAAATAATTGTATATATAATAAAAACACGGTATTTTATAAAATTGGCAATAGATTATTTAGTTTATTAATTTACTTATATACTTGATTTTTTACGTTAGTTAATAGATCCGAATTAAGGTATTTTAAAAGTTAATGTAATAAATTTAAAGAAAAAAACCGGAAGATAAAATTTAAAATATTTTAAATCGGTATTATAAATTATAGATTATAAGTTAACGATGTTAATTTGTTAAAAGTTGCGATGGAATATATTTTAATTTGCGTAATATAAAAATTTGTGAAGTTTTTTAAACTAAAAAGTTTATTATATATTTATTATTGCATATAATTAATTTAGATTAAAGAAAAATTAACGTTTAAGTATATTTTAACGAATTTAAAATTAATAATAATAATAAATATAGTGCATAAAAGATATATTAATAACTTTATTTATTAAGCTAAATTTTTACGTAATTAAGTGGTTTTAATATAAATGATATTGTTTCGGATTTTAAATAACGTTAATATTTTATAAAAATATATTTATAACGATTTATATTATAACGAACTTAAAAATATACCGTTAAAAAACGTTAAAAGTTATAATATCCGTTTTAAATTTTAATATATTTTATTTATCAATAATTTCAATAAATATATAACGTTGCAAAATTGAAATAAAATTTATTCCAAAAAAATGTTAATAATTTATTTTTTTAACATTTTTTAAAATTATTTTTTAATTAATATTATATAGATATTTATATTTATCGCGTTTTGCGATTGTAATCCCGTTTCGAAACCGAACGCGTTTTTCGTTTACCGTTTTAATTAAAACCGGACGGGTTTAACTTTTTAATTTTTAATTTCAAATCGCGATTAACGTTCCATACCACCGAGCGAGCCAAACTACCGAGCGAGCCAATTTTCTTAATATGCCAACTACCTTAATATGCCAATTACCTAACTTTAATTATATATTTTTTAATACTAATAATATGGAACGTTTTATAAAAAAATTTAAAATGAACTTAGTTATTTAGGCAAAAAGATAAGATCCGAAATTTAGTTTTAAAAAACTATACTCCATATATAACGTTCCCGAATCTACTTTAAAAGCCCGATATAACGGTTAATGCGCCCGAACTGACAATATTCCTAATTTATAAAAGTTAACACCGACCGAAAAAAAATCTATTGTCGACCGAATCCTTAACTTAGATACGTAAGCGTTTTCTGTCCGGTTTTAACATATTAAAGATATGGCGAATTTGTTGCTAGCTTAGCGCGTTGCGGAACGTGTCGGAGTTAATTGGGCGTCGAGATTTGTTCGACAGCAAAAAAAAAATTCCAGACGCGTTTAAATCGGAAAATCGATTATTAAAGGGTATTATACGAAGATCTAGAGGTATTTCGTAAGTATTTCGAGCTGGTTCGGGTTATAATCGCAAAATACGGTATTGCCGAAAAGGATATTTACAATTTCGACGAGACGGGTTTTTTAATAAGGCTTTTGATAGTATATAGCATAGTAGTTATAAATGCCGAAAAACGTAAAAAACTTAGATAAGCTTAATAAAGTAATTAAAAATAAGTTATAGTTATATAAATTGTTAATTTGTAAAGTTAAGTTATATTATTATTTATTATTTTAGCAGAAAAAACCCATTTTAAATCTTAATATTGCGATAATTTATTATTATTTAATTAAAAAGTCGGAATTAATTATAATAATTAAACGACAAACGAATTAAATTTAAAATAAATCCAGTATTTCGATAAATATATTCGAATACGCACGAAAAAAACGAAACGTTTTTTTATTTTTAATAGTTACGAAAGTTATTATTCGATAAAATCTGAAAATTATTACGCGAATAACGACATTATTATGCTTTATATGCTTTTCCAATTTTTTTTTTTAGTTTTAATTTTTCGACGTATGTTACTTTTCCGTTTTAAAACGCGCATATACGTTTTATATCGAAAATTTAATATAACGTTATTATACCTATATCGCTAAAGAAGATTTTTTCGCCGGTTTTTTTAACGCGTTTAAAGCCGTTATAACGTCCGATAATATTAAATCCGGCTTTACAAAAACTGGACTTGTTTTATTCGATTTTAATAATATTTTTTCCGATTTAGAAATTCCTTTAGCTGTACTTACGCCGACCGTTTCGCCGCTTACCTCCGCCGGTTCCATTTTTTCCCTACCATCGAAAACCTTTCGAAATATCTAAAAAAATAAAAAAACGGGAACAATATTTACAAAGAAAAATTAGAAATTACTAGGGGAGCTCGCCGACAAAGATAATTAAATCGGTTAATCTTTTAACAAAAAATAACTTAATACTTCTGCACGAAAACGTTCCTTTTAAAGAAAAAACCGCCAAATTACGCGAAACTAACCATTTTCTTAATAAACGCCGAAAAACCAAAAATAAACGTTTTCAAAAAAAAGAAATAATTATTATACAAAAAAAATAAGCTTTTCTGGCCGAAAAAAAATAGTAAAAAATCCTAATTAACAGCAGCTAAAAATAATTATTACAAAAAGATTAAAACGAAAAAATAGAAATGTAACATTTACGGCAAACCTGGATATAATACGCGTACTTATAAAAAGGTTATAAATATATCTAATGAAAAAAATCCGATTAATTTAAATTGATTTATTACGTTATGGTTATGTTATTTAAATTTGTTATTACAAGGTACGGAAAAACGGCTCGTTCAGTGGTTTGGCTCGTTCGGTGGTTTGGCTCGTTCCGTGGTATAGAACGTTAATACTTTTTTAAAATAAATATCGTTTGTTTTTAATGCGTTTTTTTCTTAATTTCGATAAGAATTATTACCGCGGTTTTATTTCCCGATATATTATTTATAATATTAAGTTACGAATTATTACGGGTTGGTAATGCCGGCAATTCCGGTAACGATATAAAATTGAACGAATTATATAAATATGGGTATAGTAATAAAAACGCGTTTAGTAAATTAAAAATATTAAAAACGGTAAGTTTTAAGTTAATATTATAAATAGCGGAAATAAAGTAAGTTTTTAATTAAGGTTATTTAATATACCGCGCGTTATACGTATAGAAGTAAACGTTATAATAACCGGTATTATAATTTTAATTTTCGAAAGTATATAAACCGTATAGCGGGTTGGTGTTTGGATTGTTATAAACGTTATCGTATTTTTAGTTATTAGTTTAAACCGAGTCGTTATATGCAGTATATTTTAATTAAGATTAGATACCGTTTATGGTAGTTTTGTTATTTTTATTATTATTATAGGGTTTATAACGTAATAATGATCCGTAACTTATATAAGTTGGTACGAAGTATAAAAATACGGCGTTATTATTTGAAATTAAGTAAATTCTGTTATTTGCAAAAAAATGATCCGTATTTTTTATAAAATTGAAAATATAACATAAATACAAGATAATTTTTTAAACCGTTTTAATATTATTATTTATTAAACCCGGGAACCGTTTGTTTTAATTCGATTACGTTTTGAATTAAATGAAAACTTTTAATTTCGTTCGGTTTATTTAGAAATATGTTAAGTAAAAATTACTTAAGTTTAATAAAAAATTAATATTTATTTAATTGCTTAATTATTAAACGGAAATAATTACGCAAAGAAAATTTTTCGCCCGTTGTTTATATTAAAATATAAATATTTTTAAGTAAATTCTTTTATTAAACCGGCTTTAAGTTATTTTTATATAAGTTTTTTCGGATTTAAAAGTTCGGGAATATAAATGAAATTAAGCGTATATATATTCTAATAAGGTATAACCGGGATAATATTATTACGGTTCTTTTTTTATATAATAATTTCGTTTTTTAAAAATACAGTAATATTGCTTTATATATGTATTTATTGTCAAATAACGCATATTATTAAGATTTTATTTTTATTTTGTTCCGTAAATTAAAATTGTTTATTTCGGAGGTTTACAGGTATTATTTTAATTAATTGAAATTTATAACTAAAATTCAACAATTATTTCGTTTTAATTAGAATTATTAGCGATAAATTACGTATTTTGTATTATTATCCGAATTTGTTATATTGATTTTTATTATAACTTTTATAATAAAATTTTTTATTTATTAAGCCTAAGTTCTTTTCGTTATTTTAACCATTTTTATAATAAACCCGTTAATTTTATATTTATTAAACGTTTAATATAATACGAATAATATAATTTGTTTATAATATATTATATTTAGTTGTTTATAATTACGAACTGTTCGGCCAAATCGTTATTATAAACTTTTTTTTCGAAAAGCTTTTCGATATTTTTTATTATATTATTCGATTAATATCCGGAATATCTATGATTATTTTAAAAGTAACAGTAGATATTACGATATAAAAAAAACCGCTAGGTTTTTTTAATTTATTATACAAGGTAAAATAAAGGTTCAAGCCTGGAACATAAGGCTGAGCTAATACATAAAAATTATTCCACGATAATTTTCTACGACAGATATTATACCTAGTATTTTCGAATACGATAACTTTTTAAATGGGTTTTTACGGTTTGGATAAATTGCATACCTTAATCCTATACCTTATTCCGATTCCGATTAATACGTAATTGCCGATAAGCTTCGGCCCTAATAAACCTTATGCCCGCTAGCTACGGTTTAGCAGGGTTCTTAACGGCAAAGAATAGCTTTATACGGTAAACCTTAAAGATAAACCTTAAAAGCTTACAAAAAGCTTTACAAGCCCTTACCAGTTTCACGACTATAAAGTCCAACCTGGATCGTTCCCACGGCACCTTCTCAAACCATCATTAATCAAAACACAAACCGAAACAGTACAACATACCAAGCAACCCCAAATACCAGATATCCATTATCTGCCACGGGAAGGTTTCGACAGAAACCGTCTTTTTCCCAGCCATCCATTCAAAAAAAATGGCTCTATAATCCAAGGCGGTCGACGTAACTGTCGATCTAAAAAACTTTTCCTAAGCAAACCGACTATAATTTCTAATTTTCGGTTACTATTTAATTACTGAATATAACAATAACCGATTTTTCAAATAATAACAGCTTATATGGAATAATCTTACTTCGGCAAAAGTACTGCTAGCGAAACTGAAAAAAAAAATAACAAATTAAATAATTCCGAAATTCAGCTATTAAAACATTATACGTCAAAAAGTTACAAGCGATAATTTGCCCGGCTGCTTAAAATCACAAGAAGCTTCCAGAATTACGAAAGAAATCGTAAATAAAAACTGCGAAACGGAAAAGGGTAATAAAGCTAAAAGTTAACGTAACAATCTATTATTTTTCCAAATGCATACACGGTTACGTTTTCTCGAAGAAGATTTAATTTATTATATACGTATATTTAGTTTCCGTAAAGTATTTCGAAATTACAAAACTTAATAAACTTTTTTATAATTTTTAACGAATATTTCCGGTTTATTATAATTCTAATTAAGCAATTACAGATATTTATAATTTTCGTTTTGTTATTAATATAAACATTAATTCTAGTAAAAATACGTAAATTATTTAATTGGATTTTTGAATTATTATTAGATAATTTAAATACATTAAATTTTTAAAAATCCAAGTACGTTTAATTTTATCGTTAACTTTTAATTTTAAGGCGCTTAATATTAAATCGCCGGATTTCCATTTTATAACTATATTTAATTAAACCGTTTATTTAATTAAAACAACTATATTTCGTAATTTTTTTAACGTTATTAATCATTATTATATACGTAAATTAATATATATAAACCGGGAAAATAAATCGCAAATTACGGATATTAACTTATCTAAACCGGAAGTTTTTCTATTTTATTTATAAATATATTTCGTTAATAATAATTAAATTATATCGCCGTTCGAAAAGAAATTTCTTATACTATCTTAGAAATAATTATACCATAATTGCTTAAAATTAAAAATAATATAGTTATATTATTTAACAGCTATATAACCGAATATTTCCGGATTAAACTTTTTCGTATCCGTAAATATTAAGATAAAAATAAAGCATAATATTATTAATATAAAAACTCGTTATTTTTCGGTTAATTTATTAACAATACGATTTAGATAATAATTAAGTTACTATTAAAAAAAGATTTAAATAATTTAAAATATTCTAAAATTTATCTTAATAAGCCAAAACATATTAAGTTTTTTAAATATTAAATCATATACCGTATTTACTTATTTTCTTAACGGAATACAGCCTTATTTATTAAGTATAACATTTAATATAAAGTAAATAAATCGTCGGCGCAGAATTTCTGTCAAGTTATCGATAATATATTTAATGTTAACGTATTAACTAATTACGTTTATATCAATAAAAAACCGGTAAAACTATTAGATAAAAATAAACGTTTCGTTTTAAATAATTAAATATTCAAAAAACTGGGATATTTACCCTAAATGGTCCAAAACTTTATCCGGACTTAATTAATTAAAAGAAAATATTTCCGGATTTATTATAAATAATTTCAAACCTTATATATTATTATTTTGATTTATAAAATTATGTTGTGGTTATATTAGGAAAAAATAAAAAATTATAACGTATAGTAAATAATATTTTAAGCTATTTTTTCTTTATAACCTTTTTTACCTTATTTTAATTAAAACCGGCATTAAATAAAATAATAAAAATTTTAATTTTATGTTAAATTATGTATATTTTAATGTTCCATACTTTATAATTAATATATATTACCAAACTTAATAATAATAATTTTAAATAATTTATATAAAACTATACCAAATCGTAAGGAAAATTGCAACTTACAGCCAGGACTCATTTTTACAGTTTTGTTATTTTTATAAAAGGGGGTTTTTAAAAAAAAGGTTTAATTAATATATTAAACCTTTACAAATACATTATAATAAAAAACGCTAGCTACGCTTACGCCATAAACGCAGCCTTAACTTTAACAATAAAACCTAATTTAAATAAAGTAAAAATAAGCTTAATATTTCAAAACGGAATTCCTTAAGACTTTATAATGTTAATTAATAAACATTTTCATATTACTAAGATAAAAAAATGCTTTTTGAAGCTTTTTTTAGGCTATTAAAAAATAACCCGAAATATCGAACGCTTTTATTAATAAGTACTTTGCGGAAAAATAAAGCGCTTTCATAAAATCTTTATAATAAATAACAATATTTCTGCAAAAAAAGCAGTTATTAACAATAATATAAAATAAGAAATTATATATAAAAATTAATATTACGTTATATTGAATATTATAATTTTATTTAAATTTAAATTTTCGTTAATTACCGAAAATAATATCGTTTATATAAATATTATATTTATATTTAATTTAAAGTATTATAACCGTTTTTACTTAATTTTTTTAAAAAATTGCAAATAATAATGTTATGTCTGTTTTTTTTGGTTTTTTTCGAATTAATAAAAGCCGATTTTTTGCCAAAATAAATTAACGGTATTATTAATACAAGCAATTTAATTTATCTTGTTCTTAAGCATTAAATATTTTAGTATTTAATTATAGAATAAAATTACGCCATTTTTATATTTCTTTCAGGCAGTATTTATAATTATTATACCTTTTTATATAATTATAAATAAATGTAATAAAAACTATTTATTACAAAATATATAATATAGAAAGTTATAAATGTCTTTTAATTTAACTATAAAAATATAATTATACGTTAAATAAAATTTTACAAAGTATTATTTTTGCTGTTAAAAATCTTTTTACTTTCGGAATATTAATAAAATTTCCGTTTTTACTTAAATAATAACTTATTTCTATTTGAAATAAGCCTTAATAAACTAATACTCAAATTTTAAAACCGCTATTATTAAGCTTTATTAGAAATTATAATATTAAGAAAATAACTTTTTGTTATATTTTATAGTATAATTATATCCGGTAATATTATATTTTAAAATATTAAACTTAAATGTTTTTGTTTATATTTATTTAGTTATTTTATTATAAAGTTCGAACAGTAATTTAAGTTAACGTTTATAATTCCAAATCCGAAACCGTCGATAAAAAGTTTGTTATTAATTACAAAACAAAATTAAATAATACGGGAAAAGATTCGAATTTATCTAATACGTATTTACCGACTTTTTTTATAATTGCATATATAAATTAAAGTAAAAAAACAGATATAATTTTTTAATAAACGTATTATTTTATAAATAACCGTAAAAACGTAACTTTTTTCCTTTTTATTCGGATTCGAAATTATTAATGTATTATATTTATTTCTCAACTAATTAACATAATACGAAAATAAGAAATAACTTATAACTACATTTATACGGTTTTCTTTATACGAATCAGGGCTTAACTATGTTATAGAAGTTTATAATTTTATTTTAATATTTATAACTTTCCGTTGCCGTTTTATTGTATAAATTTCCTATTAAAAAATGTAAAGGTTAAACGGAAAGAAAAATAACATTATTATTAACGTTAATACTTAAAGCATTTTCGGATTTAAGTTTCTGTAAAATAACACAATTTAATGAATTTTTAATAAAAAATTTTTTTGTTTTAAATTAATAATCCGTTAGAAAATTATTAAAGTTAATTTGTTATTACTTTCCAGTAAATATACAAATAAATTAAATTGTTTAATATTTTAATATTGTTTTTAATTATTAATATATAACATTTTATAAATTTAAATATAAAATCTAGGTTTAAATTAAAATTTTAATTTAACTTATATAAATTTAATGCCGGTATTTAAATACGGACGAAATAATTAATTGTTATTATAAGTTATTATTAACTAAATTTAAAAAAAGCTATTTTTATAAATATTAATATTTTAAAATTCTTTAAATTTAACTTTTTTAGTTAACAATAAATATATATACCTTTTTATATTTTTAAAATTGTATTTATTATATTATAAATTTGTGAAAATATTAAATCTTTCGAAATTTAATTATATTTCTTTATATAGTTGTTTTATAACGAATTGAATTATTTTCAATATGTTATATTTGGATTTTTTGCAATTATTAAAATCCTAAGTTATAATATAATATTTTATCTTTTTACATTTTTGTTATTTAAATTTTTTAATTTTTATAAATAAGTAATTTTCCGTTTTTCTTGTTATATTTTATCATATTAAATTAATAGTTAAGTTTCTTCAACGTAAATAATAATAATAATAATAACGAGTTTTTGGGTTGTATTTTTATTTTCGATTTTATGGTTTCCTTTTCGTATTTCAGAAATTATAAAAAATATATAATAATTAAAAATTTGTAATAAAACGAAAATTATATATTTATATAAGTAATACTTTATTAATTTTAACGTACCGGTTAACTTTTTTAATTTTAATAAAAAATAAATTACGGTAATATTAAATTTCAATACAAAATTATTAAAACCGTGTTTTGTTTTTAAGATTTAAAGTATTGATAAATATAATTTCGTATTAAAATACCTTAATGTACTTTTTAATATAAATATTTCATTTTTGAAATATATTTACTTTTGTAAACCTATTTATTTAACTTTATATTATAACGTCCCATATAAGCTTACCGGATGCACAAGCTTACCGGATGGTTTTTGGCACGTCGCGATAACAAATCCAAATTAATTAACCACAACATATCAAATTAATTTAATTTAATTAAATTCTTTTTCGCTAGACGTATTTACAGCTTTTTTATAAGTACGCGCATTATGTCCGGGCTTGCCGTAGACGCCATACTTCCGTTTCTTGGTTTTAACTTTCTTGCGACGACCCCTTCCAGTTGCTGTTAGCTGCATTTTTTTACCATTTTTTTTTTTTGGGCCAAAAGAGCTTGTTTTTTTTGTATAGTAAATGTTCCTTTTTTTTGAAAACGTTTATTTTTAATCCTTCGACATTTGCTTAAAATGTGGTTCGTTTCGCGTAATTGGGCATTTTTTTCCCGAAAAAAAGTAATTTTGTATAAAAGTAATAAGTTACTTTTTGTCAAAAAACCAGTTAATTTAACGACCTTTATTAACGAATTACTTTAATAATTTCGAATTTTTTTTTGTAAGTAACGTCCTTGCCTTGTTATTTCCTTAATATTTTTAAGGGTTTTTGTGGGCAGGGAACGAATCGAACCGGTAGAGGTTAGCGGGGAGACGGTCGGCGTAGGCATAACTGGAGAAACTTCTAATTCGGAAAGAACTTTATTAGGATCGAATGGAATAAAACTAGCTTTTGTAAATCCAGATTTGATATTATCGGACGTTATGGCAGCTTTAAACGCGTCGTAAAAGCCGGCGAGAAATTTTTTTTTGGTAATATGGGTATGATAACGTCGTATTAGGTTTTCGATATACCGCGAATAAGCGCGTTTCAAAACAAAAAAATAAAATACGTTAAGAGGTTAAAGCCGATACGAAAAATGCGCGGGTATATAAAGCGTAATAATGTTATAGTTCGCGTAGTATTTTTCGAATTTTATCGAATAGTGGTTTTCGTAACCGTCGAGGATAAAAAAACGTTTCGAGTTTTTTGTACGCGTCCGAGTATATTTATCGAAATATTAAATTTATTTTAAACTTAATTCGTTTATCGTTTAGTTATTATGGCTTATACCGAACTTTTAATTAATTAGTAATGGGTTATTGCGGTATTAGGACCTAAGGTAATTTTTCCCCGCCATAATAATAAATAACGGTATAACCCAACTTTGGGAATTAATAGCCTGGATAACCGTAACTTATTTTTTATTCCCTTATTGCGTTTATCTAGGTTTTCCACGTTTTTTAGTACTGGTAATTATTATGCCCGCCGTTATAAAAAGCCTTATTAAAAATCCTGTCTCGTCGAAGTTGTAAATATCCTTTTTTGCAATACCGTATTTTGCAATAATAGCCCGAACAAGCTTAAATTATTTACGAAATGTTTCTGGATTTTCGCATAGGACCCGTTAATAATCGATTTTCCGATTTAAACGCGTCTAAAGTTTTTTTTACCGTTTAATAAAGTTCGACGTCCAGTTAATCCCGACGTATCCTATAACGCGTTAGGTAAGCAGTAGATTGGCTATATTTTTAACGTGCTGAAGCCGGATAAGAAACGTTCGTGCATTTAGGCCAAGGATTTGGTCGATAATTGTTTTTTTTTCGGTCGGCTTTAATTTTCGCAAATTAAGGATAATATCGGTTTTGGAGGATTTACCGGTATATCGTTTATGTAAAGTAAAATGGGGAACTTTATATATAGAACTAAATGTCGTATAATTAAGTTTTGGGTTTTGTTTTTTAGCTTAAACGGCTAGGTTTATTTTTGTTTCTTTTGTAAGCCGTTCCATGTTATTAACGTTAAGAAATGGGTAATTGAAGTTAGGTAATTAAAATGTGTCAAAAACCATCCGGTGAGCTTGTGCATCCGGTAAGCTTGTGTGGGACGTTATATATTTTTACATATAAATATGAAAAGCTATATAAACTAATATAAATAAATATTAATTAAGGTTATATATATATTTTAATATCTTATATTTAGTATATAATGAATTTTATCTTTTTAACTATATTTAACGAATGTAATTTTCAATAAATTGTTTTAATATAGTTTTTTTATAAAGAAAATTGTTAATATTTAAATATTAACATGTATCGTTTTATTAAAACGTAATATTTGTTTTAAATAAAATCTTAATAAAAAATTAACTTGCGAATTTTAATACAGTAATTACTTTAATCTTTTTATATGATATTTTATCTATTCTTCTTCATCAAAACCGGAATAATTAAAAAAATAAATCTATTTTTTAAAATAAGATTTTAAAAGTAACAAATTTTAAAAACTTATTAACAAACCCCATTAAATTATAAAAAAACGAACCCTTTTAACATTATATAAAGGAATTTATAAAAGATTTAATAATTTTAAAACGTTATTAAAATAACCGATAAAAACTGATAAAGAAAATATCTAACAAATGTTTATAGAATTATATTTAAATTAATAAATTTAACTTTAAGGATAACTAACTTAAAATTTAAAAATTATATTTTAAATAGGATGAAATATATTATAAAAAATTGCGATGAATTATTTGTATGGTAATGTTTAATACTTTAATAAATGTTATTTATAAAAAGTTTAAATATAAACAAATGTTTTAAATTCTATTTTATATAAATGTTTATAATATAAACTATACTGATTACTTTATTTGAATTAATATTTACAGTAAGAATAAAATATATATAATTTCAAATAACATTAAAAGATTTTTAAATTGTTTTATTTTAATTTTAATTTTCGAAATATTTTATTTAATACAATATATACGAATAAAGTTTTTAAAAACCTTGATTTTAATAAAATAATATCGACAAATTTATATAATTGTTATTTAAAAATAATGCAAGGTAAAAATACGTCAAGCCTGGAAAATATGGTTTAGCCAATATACAGAAAATAATTCTACAATAAAATTTCCATAATAAATATTATATAAACCTAATATTTTTAAACACGATAACTTTTTAAATGGTTTTTTACGGTTTAGATAAATTGCATACTTTAGTTCCGTGCTTTATTCCGATTCCAACTAGTAATTGCCGACAAGCTTCGGCTCTGGTAAACCTTATACCTGCTGGCCACGGTTCAGCAGGGTCTTCAACGGCAGAGAATAGCTTTATACGGTAAACCTTAAAAATAAACCTTAAAGATAAACCTTAAAAGCTTACAAAAAGCTTTGCAAGCTTTCGTTATTTTTACGATTATAAATTACTTTAGCTAGCTTAGGCCTCTCTAGCTCGTTTTTTATTTTCTTCGAAGTTACTTAAGTATTACTTTACAACGTTAAAAATCAACCAATTAAATCACAAATTTCCGTAACGAGCTAGTAAGGCCTAAGTTGTAGTTATGCAAAAAAGGGGTTTATTTAGCACTTTTACTTTTTTACAAAAACGAAAATTGGTAATAACTTAATAATAAGACGTTTTCTGTAATTATATATATACATATACGAATTTAAAAATTATGACTTATTATTAATACTATGTTAATTTTAATTAAAACCCGTTTGCCATTTTTAAACCTTAATATGTGTAACAGCTACAATCCAAACCCGTCGTATTTTCGTTACCGTTTTCCGAATGCGACGAATCCGAATTTTCCCAGTTTCATCTCGTTACGTTTTTAAAACAAAATATACGTACGCGTATAACAAATTTCTAGCATTAACATAAAAGGATTAATATAACATTTAAACATTTTATACGTAATTAAGTTTTTTGTAACGATAAAAGCTAAGTTAACGGTTTAACCGGTTGGATTAACCGGTTAATTAACGTATTAAAGGAAAAACGAATACGCGATAAATTATCAATATACAAAAGTTGGCGGAAGTTTATAACTTTGATTAATTAAGATTCCGTTATACGCAAATAATACGATATATTATACGGGAAGTTTGTAACTTTTGTAAAAGGGTTTAGATTTTGCCGGCCGTTAAAAAAACTTTTTTTTTCATTTAAAAATAATTTATATAACTTTAAACGAAAATTAATAATTTATTAAAAAGTTACTTTTTAACTGGTTTAAACTTTCAAATTCGGTAATTATATATTTAAGAAAAAAGTAATAGTCATATAATACAAAACGGAAAACGAAACAGTTTCGTAATAATAACAACCTAGACGTTTTAATTTACTTTTTTTATAATTTTAATTATTTTAATTATGATCATTTCCAAAATTAAGGGCAGGTATTTACCGTATTTATTAAGCAGGTTTTTATTATTTTCGGGCGCGTTACAGGATAAGATTAACGTATTAAAAAAACTAAGTATTTACGAAAGTTATTATACGTTAAATAAAGATGGAACCCGGTTATTAAAAGTAATTAAAATAACCGTAGTATTTTTTTATAATAATATAATTTTAATTAGGACTAGAAAGCGTTTTACGATTAGGTATAATAAGATAATACTATGATTTAATACGATAATTTTAACGTTTAAAATTATATTTGTAATATAACGTTCAAATACGGGTCCGTTATACGTAATGTTATTACCGCTTTTGCCCGTTATTATAACCATATCTTTAAAAAAGAATTAAAGTAGTTTATGTTCCGTTTTAATTAATATTATAAATTAAAATGGTTTTACGAAACGTTACAATAATATATGGTATCGTTTGATATTTCCTGTTAATTCATAATTAATACGATTCGGATTTTGTTTTCTAATTTTGTTAATACGTTTTATAAACGTAACAAACAGAAATTCCCCGGCTTTCTTAAAATAAAGCGTATACCGTATAATAAACGCCGTTTAATTTCGTTAAGTATAATTAATAAAAACGAAGGTACTATCGGTGGTATTTATGGCGTTTATTAAAAGGTTTTTTAAGTAACGTATAGATTTCAAGAAAACTAAGCTTATCGGTTTTCGAAACGTTTTCATTTTATTCACGGAAATTAAAAAACAACTAATTATATCCGGAAAATCCAGACCAGTTAAACCGAAACAGCCGATTTATATAATAAAAAACGATAGCTTTTTTCCGTTCCCGCTTTGTTCCATATATAAATAAACTTCCTGTTTATATTTGTACGTATTTATTAACTTAACAATATAAACGGGTTGCGTATAACGTATGTTATTTTAAAAACGGATCGTTAATTTTTAAACAAGATAATGCAGTTATATTAAAAATCACCAAAGTTCTATTTATTTAAACCTTTTAATTTTTATATACATAATGCTCGTATATTCGCGATATTTTTCTAAAAATTACGCGTTTAATACGAATTACTTATAAAAGAAACGTTTAACGTATACGGAATTACTAATAATACCTTTGTTAAAAATCTTTTTTCGAAAACTTAATTTACCAAGTTTATGGAATATATATGCTTCAAGTTAACCGTTACCAAATTCGAAATTATCGCGCATAATATGGTTTTTAAATATCTTGGTTACGTTAAATAAATAAAAAAGACATCGCGGAATTTTAATTAAAACGTATTAATAAATATAGGTCTATCTAATAAAATTTTCTATCGTTATTTAGTAATAATACGTTACTTGGTAACGTAAATAATTTAACGGATAATTCGTAAGTATTTTATTTTATTTATTCGAGAATATAACTTATTTATATTTTTTAAGTGCCGTAATCCTGATTAAGGCACCGTAAAAAAACCCTACCATCGATTAATTATAGGACCGGGAATATTTTTAACGCGGATAATATTTTACGGAGTAATAACTTTCTTAACCTTATTATGGATAATAACTAGCCGTTAAATAATCCCGTTTCCGTTAATAAAAAATTCCAAAATTATTGCCGTTTTTTTAAAAGCCCAGGTTTATTTATGCTTTTCGTATGCCATACGATATGGCGATGTTAGTTATATTAAACGGTTAATACCGATATTATTAATTTTTTTAAAGCCGGTTAAAGTAATTATAACAAAAAAATACTTTATTTCGACTAGATATTACGTTTTGAAATATTAAATTAAGCGCTTATTAATTCGATTTTAACGTTAAATCTAATTTTTATAAAATTAAAAAAAACATAAAAAGTATTTAATCGAAAAAGCGAATATTATAACTTATGGTTTATTAGCCAATTCCGCCGTTCGAAAAACAGTACATATAACGTTAATATTGTTGTTTTCCGAAATTCGTTTTTAATTAAGTACTGTATTTTTTCATAACGTAAATTCCATATCTGCTATGTTTTTTCGTAAAATAAGCGTTACGTTATTCAAAATTTTCGTAACCAAATATTCGAACGTGCTTATTTTTTGATTCGTAATTTTTGAATTGTTAAAAATTTTTTATTTTAAATTAAAGTAAATAGTTAAAAATCCGAAAATATTTTAACAGTAAGCTATAAAGTTATGGAAATTAAGCTTATTAACTTTAATAATACCGTATTTATCATTAACGATAAAGGTAAGCTTAATTAATCAGATATAATAAAAAACGAAAAATAATTAATAAATAACTTTAACGTAATTGCTTAAAAAAATGTGGTACCGAATTGGTTAAGGATAATTTAGTTTCGGATAATCGTAATATTTTAGATATGGAAAAAGGATATGATTTTATAATATAAATTACGGACGAATTGGTAAATAATCTTAATTAGGACCGTCCGTCCGCATTGTCGTTAAATAAATAAAGTTAGGATTCGTCGGATAACGACAAGCCGATAATATAATCTTTTGTTTTTTGTTATTTTTATATTTTGATATACCCGATCTGCGGATTTTCTTATATTCTTAACATTAATATAAGCCAATATTTTCCGTAATTTTAATTAAATATATTTTATTCGAATATTTTATTTTTAAAAATATGCTGTAAATATTTCGCATTAAAATAAACTGACGATTTAATAATATTATATTACTTATAGCTAAATATATTGTATGAATTTATATTAACTTATATATTTCGTTTATAATTAACTTACCACCCAGCGTTTTTGTATTTTTTTGACATCTTTTTATTTTATTTTGCTTTTTCTTCGCGTGTTATTGTAACTTGTATATTAATAACTTTTTTTATATTATCGGGGTTTAAAATCCTTTCCGTTTTAAGCGCAGTATTTTGGTTTAAGTTCTTTTAAAAATCCTTATTTGAATTATATAATAATGCCGAATATTTAAGAATTGCGTATATATATTTTTCGCCGCGTTTTTATATGTAATTGGCATATTTATTGCTTGTATAATTTCGTAAATTATAATATTTATAAAACGGTTATATAATATGTACTTTTTGGCTAATCGGCTTTGTTTATAAAGTTATGAATTTTTTTGGTATGGTTTATAAAGTATTTGGTTTATATATCTTTTTCGCTAAATTGCAAAAGCCGTAATTAATTAAGCGTTCGTAATTAACTTAGTAATTTAATAACTTATAAAGCCGTTATAATTCGTTATAACGTATATCTTATTTTGCCGGTTGTTGTTATGTAAAATATTCCAAATTGTAATATTACTATTTAATACTTATGTAAATAATTGGTTTTTATTTCGTATAAAGTCCTATTCGTAATATAAACTTTCTGTAATATTACCGAATTTGTAAATCTTTATTAATCGTAGGATTTTCCTAATTAATACGGATAAGTATTAATATTAAGATATAAGGTATTTATAGTTTTTTAGTTTTTTCTTATATTAATGTAACTTTATAATATATACCTGGTTTTTGGAGTCGGTTACGTATAATATGTACTTTTTGTAAAAAACGTTTTATATTTTGGAATAATCGAATGTTATTTAGTTAATATTACGGCGTTTTAATTAAGACGGCGTTATAGATTATGTTATGTTGTAGGTTTTTTTGGTAGTAATTCCGATTATTTCGTAAATCGGGATTTTGTTATTTGTTTTTAAGGTGGTTGAAATAATGGAAGTTGTTTTTTGGTAATTATATTAGCAAATTTATTTTACTTAACCGCAAGTTTAAAATTCGCCGGGTTTTTTTAGCGTGTATCGTTTGCACAATTTTTAAAAACTGATTTTAATATATAGTTAAGGCCGTTTATTTTTTATAATATTATAAGGTATATAAAGGAAAAAGAATATATTAATAATGCTTATTACGTATAGATGGATTAGTTTTACGTATTATAATAAGGTAAGGTGTAATATGGTATGGTGTAGAAAGTTAGGTTAAAATAGGCGGTATTAATTATATATAAAATAATTATAGTATTTTTATTCGATATATATTTAATTAAAGGAATTTTATAAATTATATTGTGTAATTAATAACAAAAGTAAAACTTTTTATAATTTATATATAGTTGTTAATTTCCTTTTTATATGTTATTACTTCGTAATAAAAAAAGCAACGTTAACTTTTAAGTTATTATTTAATAACTTATATAGATTTAATTATCCGTATACTTATAATTACATAATTCCAAAGTTGTATATATTCTAATCTTGATTATTTGCAATATTTTTGGATTTCTTTATAACCTATTAATTATTTATAAGCTTCGTTTATATAGTATAAATTATTATATATTCCATATTATTACTAATAACACCTCCGGAAACCATTTAGCATATAAATTTTACTTTATCTTATATATTTTATATTCTGTATTTCCGTTTTTAATCCTCATTAACCCGGATTTCAATTAATAAGCATACATTCTCTTTAAATTTCCTAATTTTAAATAACTTTTTATGGTATTTAACATTATTTAATCGTTCCAATAATATTACTACCGTTTAATAAAGAAAGGTACGGTAACCGTATCCAAAACGTATATAACAAATTGAAAAAAATATTAAAACAGATATAAAAATATAAATACTAACAGGCTAGTTTTCGATACGAATTATATTAAATATAGCGCCATTTTCTTTATTTTTTCCCAGTTATATATACCAGTTTTCCAGATTCTGCTTTAACTTACAAACTATTATTTATTACCATTACGTAAGTATTTAACAAAGTTACAGTATTAAAAGGTTTTAATAAAACGGGATTTATTAATATCTGCTTTAAAACGTAATTTGTTTACCGTTATATAATAAATAACGCATATTTTACATACGATAACCTTGGAGTAATACTTAAATAGGTATTTAAAAGCGTTAATTATATATATATATAACTTATGAAACATTAATAGGAAACGTATTTATATATTTTAACAATTTTCAATTCCCGTTTTTATCATTTTAAACCGAAATTATAAAATAGCCTGTAACATTATTCCTTTTTTATAATACCAGAATATAACCATAAAGTTAATGAATTAAAACTTACGGATTACTAAATAGTAGGTTTTTGAAATTACAAAGCAGATATCTTTTATGTTACAGATTTAATTGGCGTATATTTTTTAAAAACCCGCGTAATTCGAGCCGTTAATCGTTTCCGGCAATTTATAAATAATAATAATTTGCATAATATAAATAATAATAATTTGCGTAATATAAATAATAATAATTTGCATAATATAAATAATATTAGAGATATGGTAATTATATAGTCCCGATTAAAAGTATAAAACCGCGATATTTCGTACGGTATATATTATATAGATACCATTTTTATAATATTAAGTAAAAAAAAAAGTTCGCTTTTATACATAGCTGTTTACCGACCAAATAATTATATATAAAGATTAAATTTGCAAATATCGTGGCATATTTAATACTGAAGCTAACGATCTTAGTGGAATGTTATTATATCCGATTATACGTTTAAATATATGGGATTTTGATATAAGGAAATTCCGAATCCCACCCGGAGTCCCAACTACGCCGATAAAGCAAAAACGCTGTAACAAAAAAGCGGAAGTTAATACCTTTATATATCGTTCGTTTCGGAAAATAACGTTTTAAAAGCCGTAATCAGAGATATTAATAAGCCTTAACGCGGAATATTTCCAGATAGACGATATATTTAAATCCGCGGGAAAATTATCCGTTTTTACAGATTTATAATTACCGAAATCCTTTAAAATAACGCGGTGATATAGGTAATAGGCGCCGAAAGGCACTAATTAAAATTACGAACTAATTAATCCGAATAAACCGTAATTATAAAACTTTAAACCAGCTAATTCGAACGACCCGTAACTATAAAAATCCTTATTAAAAAGCTAGCAATATCCATAACTGGGTTTAAGAATTAATAGCCGGAAACCGGCTTTAAAGGCTATTATTTATAATCGCGAAAAAATAATGTTACAAAACGTAATAAGTTAGGATCTATTACAAAACCGGAACCTTAGGTATTATTACGGTATTAGCGTTACGGCTTAGTTAAGCTACCGTAACGCTATATCTACGCCGGCGTTTCGCGTTTATTAGATAGTTTTGCTTTTTTTTCTTTATGTAATAACAGAATATTTTACTTAGACCTAAAAGACGATTAGCGCCGTAACAGTTTGTTGTATTTTTAAAAACAAACTTTTACGGTAGCTTACATTTTTCGCTCTGATAGCGATTTTATATAATTCCAGTTTTGCCGTTAATACGTTGCCTTTTTGTTATAACTTTATTTAGTAATCGAATTTTGGAAGTCGATATAACTTTATTAAATATTTTAACCTTAAAAGGAGGTATTATAGGTATTAATATTTCCGCTTTTAATTAAGTATAAAGCGGTGGTATAACGTTATTATTTCGATTTACGAATTTGCAAGAATTCTTTTATGAATTTTTTTATTTTATTTTTATTATAATACGAATTATACGATTTTATGCAGTTAAGCCGGTTTTTTAAAGTAAACGAGTAATTTTAAAAGTCCTTAGAGATATTTTTATAAATTTTGAGGATAATTATAAATGTTTATAGTACGAAAAAAAAAGAACTTTAGGAACGTTTCGCAGCCGTAAAACAATTGCTATAAAGAGCAGAGTAATTATTGTATGAAAATTATTAGTTCCGCGAATAACTGGCTATTACCGAAAAATCGTTACAGCAGGCCCGGAACGAAGTTACCGAAAACGCGTTATTGCGAAAGCGTTTGGCAGCCGCAGAGCGGTTAGTACGCCAAGACGTAGCCCCTTATAACGTCCCAGTAGGGCCTTCTTTAACGGCCTTATAGCCTACTTTTTAAGGCTACCTTTTACAAGTAACGTAACCTGCTATTGGCATGTCGGAAAGTTAACGCCTCCGTGGCTTTAAGTTTCCGGTTTATAGAGGGAACGTTAAGGATCCGATAATCCGCTAGGAGGAATATACTAACTGGCGGTTTTTCGTACGCTTAAAGCTTGTGATAGATCGGAACGTTTACCTTTTGCTAGTTGACCGTATTATGTACGCCGCGTAAAGGTTTTAAGGGGATGCCTATTCGCGCGTACGCGAAAAGGTTAATGAAGTAGTAATATTATTATTAAATCCCGAAATATAATCGTATAATTAGCGTAACGTAGACGATATATTGTTGTTTCTGGATTAAGTTTATATTATGGTAAATATATTAGCATAGGTTTATAAAGATTTATAAACCTTGGAATAAAAGTTAATTTCGTTTGTTAATTTTATCGGTAATTTTATACGATTAGCCGATTAAAGTTAGCAACCGCCGACTTTACGCGTTATTGTATTATAATAAAAAATTAACAGGGCGTTACAGGAAATTTTCGTACCGTAAGTATAATGTCCGGGTTCCGAAAATGACGTAACTTAAAAACGTTTGTTTAAGGACTTTTTTAATAATATAACGGACCGGGTTTTCTGTAAACGTATGATAAAGTATTTAAATAATTATACTTTAGTACCGTAACGGTAAGGTAACGTTTCCGTAACGCCCAAACTAGAATTTATGTAATTAAACGCTTTAACGGTTAAAAAACGGCCCGTGTGGTTTTTTAAGTAAAAAGGAAAAATAACGCCGGCGTAAGATAAACTTTTGTATATATTGCGGAAAAAAGGATATTATTTTTTTATTTGTTTTAATTAGTAATTATAATCAATTGTAAGAAGTATACCGTTTACATTCTATAATAATAACGGTACGCCGTAAGGAAAAGATTAACTTTTAAAATAAATCGTAATTAAAAATTTCCGTTAAGTTATTAAGATAATAATAAATCCGACCTATATATACGTTTTATAAGTTTTAATATATCTTTTTCGTTTTCGTCTTAATTATAACTTTCCGATAACGTATTATTGCCGGCGCAAATTATAATCGATTACGGTTATTCGTTTATAGGATTTATTAATAATAATTTTATACGCTAAAATAATCTTTTTTTCTATTTTATCTCTTAATCTCGTTAATTCCGGCTAATAAACGATACCGTAACCAGTTTCGTTATTTCCGCGTATATATTACGGTTCCGTATAAGTTTTATTCACAAAAAAATTACTTTATATCGGTAACCTTTAAACGGTTTTAATATTATTTTAAAGTTATCTTAATTCCGGAAATATAACCCAGGTATCGATTAAATAACAGAAATTATACGTATTAACCGCAAAACGGTATTGGAACTTCCGTTAACCTTTACCCTAATAAACTTAACTTCCGTTTTTATTACTTTATTTTTTCTTTCCCAAAACCATAACGAGCCGGTCCAGGTGCGGTTTTTTTGCGTTATTAATTTCTTAACGTTTTGCTGTTTAAAAAATGTCGTAGTTAATTTTATGCCTTTAATAAAAATTTTCGCTTTTACGGATACTTTACAGGAAATAACGGCCTTGCTTTCTTAACTACTTTTAGCTAACGAAATAATATCGTTAATATTTAATGCAGTTTTATGTAATATTTTTGTTTAAAACGATAACGTTAACCTAAATATTATATTCCTTAAGTTACGAGTTTTCCATAACTGGATAACCGAAATATCTTGGTTATGCTGTATTACCGAAAAGGATATATAAAAATACTTTAATAATAAATTACCCGTAACGATAATCGAAATTTTAGAAAAACTGTTATTAAAATATTACGACTTAATAAAGGCGTTTATTTTTAGTAAAGCCGACGAATTACTGCCGTATTAACCTTTTAATTATAAAATCGAGCTATTTTTAAGTTAAACGTTTCCGTATAATTACGTACGAGTTATATTATCGCATAAGTTATTAACGGTACGGAAATATATCAATAACTATATAGAAAAAGGCTTTATCCGTTTTAGTAATTTTTTTGCAGCAGCTTTTATTTTGTTTGCCAAAAAATTAAAAAATAACGTACGTATTTACGTCGATTACCGGGATTTTAATAATGTTACGGTAAGAAACCGTTATTTTATTTTTTTAATCCGCAAAATTTTAAATGTCTTTTATTCGGTACGTATATATACCAAGCTCGACATCGTAACGGCTTTTAATCGCTTACGTATCGTTTTAGAAAACAAATAAAAAATAATATTTATAATAAGGTTCGGCTTATTTGAATACTTAGTAGCAAATTTTGGCATAACCGGCGTTTCGAGTTCGTTTTAATATTATATTAATTATATCTTATTCGGTTTTTTAAATAAATACGTTATAATTTATTTCAATAACGTTTTTATTTATAGCAAAAATAAAAAAAAGTATAAAAGCTATGTATATAAAGTATTCCGTCGTTTTATAAACGTAAAGCTAACGGTAAATATCCGTAAATGCGAATTTAATGTTACGAAAATACGGTATTTAGACCTAATAATTTTTACCGACGATATCGTTATAAACTTTTAAAAAGTAAAGGTTATTTAACAATAAAAACGTTTTAAAATATTACGTAAGTTATAACATTTCGTTAGCTTTGCGAATTTTTACCGCCGATTTATTAAAAGCTTTTTATAGGTCGTTAAGTCCTTTATTAACTTAATAAACAAGGCTAAATAAACGGGCTTTTTAATAGCTAACGTTAAAAAGGCGTTCCGGTATTTAAAAATACCTTTTTAATAGCCCTAGTATTGTTTTATTACAACCTCCGACGTTGTACGGTTTTGGAAATTAATGCTTTTAATTGGGCGTCGAAAAAGGTCCTTTTTTAATACGACGCGTAAGGTATTTTGCAACCCGTTACCTTTTTTCGGTTAAGTATAGCCTAGTTAAATGCAATTACGAAATTTACGATAAAAAATTGCTGGTTATTATTAAAATTTTTGAAAATAAGGTTCGGAATTACAAAAAATTAAAGACCCCGTCGAAGTTATTACCGATAATAAAAACTTTTAGTATTTCGTTATTATACAGTTTTTGAATTAACGTTAAATCCGGTAATTTAAATTTCTTAATAACTTTCGGTTTTAAATAATTTATAAACCCGGAAAAAAAATTACGGTTCCAAATGCTTTATTGTGCCAACCCGGCGTAAAGCCGGCGGACTGCAATAATAAAACTAATAAAAAAGTTACGTAACGATATAAGATAATGCTTTTACCAAACTGATAAAGCCCTTTTTTTAAAGCATATGTTATAAACGTTAACGAATTAATAAACGTATTTATTGATAACTTTTATAAATTATTACGGCTAATTAACGATATTTTAATTACGTTAATGGACCTGGTTTGTAAACGTTTTAAATAAAGTATTCGTAAGTAATTTAAGGTTGTAAAAGCCGATTGTAAGGCGGTATAAAGACGTATTTATGTTCGAGATAAGTTATTTATTTTAAACGATAACGTATTTAAGTTTTAGATTTTATACCGAAACCATAACGTAATGCCGGTTAGTTACTTTAGCCGTTATAAAACGTATAATTAGTTACGGCGAAGTTATTATTAATTACGTTTATTTCGGAATATAATTATATTTATATAAAGTTATTACGTTTACCGTCGTATTAAAACGTTTAAAATTTAATTTATTAGATTTCTTAACTTTTTACCGGTATTATTTTATTTATGGAACAATATATTAATGGATTATGTCCGCTTATTATTATCTTGCGAAAAGTTCGGGTATATTTATAAATACGTTTTTGTGATAATTAATTGTTTTACGAAAATGTGTTATTTCGTTTCCGTAATGGATATATCCGTAAAAACTTTCGTTAACGTTTTTTTTCCCGATATATACCGTTTATATAGTATACCGGTTATAATAATATCTAACCGGGATACGTAATTTATTTTTACTTTTTGAAAGGAATTAAACTAACGTTTAAACGTTACGTTACGTATTTTAATTACCTATTACTCGTAAACCGATAATTAAATGGAAATAATAAACGTTGTAATAAAACAATATTTCCGGGGTTATTGTTTTTTTATTAAGACGATTAAATAAATTAGGTTTTTTTAGCCGAATTCGTTAATAATAATTACGTATCAGAAATTACTGGTATTTCGCCATTTTTTGTTAATTACGGATTTTACCTTAATATAAAAATAAAACCGTTTTGTAAACCGGACGTTTTTAAAACAGCAACGTAATAATAAGAATATAATAATACCTTATATTATATAAATAAGCTGGAATAAGTTTTAAAGTGAATTAAAGCGTTAATAGTAAAGTTTTAAGATTGTTATATAAAATAGACGAACCGATATTATTCTAACGCCGGTACGTTTAACGGAAAAAAACGTATATAAGTTAATACGTAATATATAAAATACGGTAAATCTAACGACAAATTTAACGATAAATAAATAAGCTTTTTCGTTGTAATTAAAATATACCCCCGCGCCGTTGCCGTATAACTGTTTACTTATTATAAGTTATTCTCAGTTTTCTATATTTTTTTTTAATTTAATACTATAAACCGGGCCTACTGGGCTAAAAAAACATTAACGAAAAATAAGATACGCGCGCGAAAAGCGTTATCGTTACGAATGTTAATAACTAAAAAAAAGTTAAATGGTATTTTGAAAAAATCTTAAGCTTTAGAAATACTAAGTAAGGTTTTTAATATAAGGTTAAATAGCTATATCTATATTGCTTAACCTGGGAACCGGCTGAAAACCTTTAAGGTTGCGATTTTAACATAGCTTAATTTTATAAAACCAACCTTAATAAACCCGGGCTATCCGATTAGTTTAAATCCTTATAAAATAGGTACGACCGTAACTAAAGCTTAAAGGTTATTAGGGACGCCCGAAGTAACGAATAGGTATAATGCAAAATATTATTTATAAAGTAACGTAAAAGGGACAAAAAGGAAAAAAAAGAAGTTCCATTAAGCCGACGCCGCGGCGGTGCTACGACAGACAGTAATTACATTAAATTAACAAAAAAAAAAAAAAAACACAAGCACGAATTCTACCAACATTCCAGATAGCATAACCTCAAAAAAGGCGGCCAAACAGCGGCGCGCCAATACAACGATTATATAACGACAACGGAACGCAACGAGAAATAGAAACGCGGCGGCACGAGGACTTAACGATGGTTAAATACCTTCGATGCGCAAAGGAAACGTCGCCATATCGACGGCAGACTAGGCAGGACCTAAGGTAAAAGTAACCGTAGCGGTTATTTTATTACGGAAAATACGCTTAGCTAAAGTTTACAGCTAGTACTTATGGTCGCCGGACATCAGACGATATTTAATTACCTTTTTTTAAACGGTAATCTGGGCGTTAGTTTATTAACGTTTCGTTAACAGAATAATAATAATACGTAAGCGTAACGGTATACTTACGGCGTTATTAATAAGGCAAAAGTGCTATATCTATATTAAAATACAGCAAACAGCTATCTAAACGAAATAAATAGCCGGGTTTTTCTAAAAATTGTATTAACGACATAACTATAACTATAATAAAGAATTAACCGTTTTCTTAACGCCTGTTACAACTTAACCGAACAATAATTTTCTTTCGACATTTCGAAAACGGTACATATACATAATATCGCCCCGTAAATTTCCGTACAAAAATCGTCGTTATATTTATAAATTTCGTCGCTATCCACGTTAAAAACGGGGTTACCGTTAATATCGCAAATTACGTCGAAATAAAAAATAACCCAATTAAAAAAGAATTCGAAATCCAAAACGTTACCTTATATACCTTCCGCCGGTTAAACATTAAAAAATTAACGTATTAATAATAATACGTTTACGTAAAATTAACAAAACGACGCGTTAAAATTTACAAACTTACAAACTTTACGGCATTTGGAATAAAATATATATTTACTAATAAAAATAACGGCAAAACGGTAACAAAACATAAATAATTCGTTAAACGCAAAATCGTAATTTAAAATTATATAACGAAAACATATTATACAAAAATATTAAACCTTAATAAATACGGCATAAACGATATAAAAACGAAACATAATAAATACGTAAACGTTAAAAAAAGGGAAAATAATTTATAAAAAACGGCAATAAAATAACGCAGAATAAACGAACAAAAAACGTAACGGTAACGATATAATAATAATACGGCGGTTCTAGAAAAAAAAAACAAAAAAGGCCAAAAAAATACTGATATTTATTTTACAGAAACAATTAAAAAAATTAACAAAACCTCCGCGCAATTAATAAATAAAACCCGGTAACGTAACGACATTATCATGTTCGCCGCCGGCCTTAATATTATACTCCCTTACACGGGGCAACGTCCCTTATACGCCTCTATTCCGGCACCACGCCGCCAACTCTGCGCTACCTTACACCGTACCGCAATACCTAACATATTGCACAAAGTCCAGGGTTTGAACCTGGAATATACCATTTAACTTAATTTTTTTAAGCAATTAAGGACAACTACCTTAAAAAAAAGTTATTATTACGGTACTAACGTTATAGCTTAATTAAACTACCGCAACGCTATATCTACGCCGGCGTTCCGCGCCTACTAAATAATTTTGCTTTTTCTTCCTTATACAACAACAAAATACTTTACCCAAACCTAAGAAACAATCAGCGCCATAACAGGTATTTTAAGTTAGTATCTAGAAAAAACGAACGCTTAAATAATTATATATATAGCAAGAAAATAACCTTTTTAAAATTAGCGATAAATTATTTATTTTATCAATTTATTTATATACTTAATCCTTTATCCAGTTAATTAACCCGAATTAAGGTACCCTAAAAGTTAAAAAGAATAAAAGCATTTTAGGAACTAATATAACTAATTCGGAAAAAAAAAATTAAAAAAAGATAAAAATTTAATATTATAGATAATGGGTTATAAGTTAAAAACGTTAATTTATTAAAAGTTACAATAAATTACAATTTAATGCGCGCAATATAAAAATTCGTTAATTTTTCTAACTTAAAAGGTTTATTACATATTTATTATTATATATAATTAATCTGGATTAAAAAGAATTAACGTCTAAATATACTTTAACGAACTTGGAATTAACAATAATAACAAATATGGCAAGTGGAAAATATATTAATAACCTTACTTATTTAGTTAAATTTTCACGTAATTAAGCTGTTTTAACGTAAGCAATATCGTTTCGGATTTCGAATAACGTTAATATTTCGCAAAAACTTAAATAAACTATTTAAATATACTTACAACGTTTTATATTATAGCGAACTTAAATATATACCGTTAAAAACTGCTAAAAATTACAATATCCGCTTCGATTTTTAATATACCCTACTTAATAGCGATTTCGGCAGATATATAACGTTACAGGATTTAAGTAAGACTTATTTTAAAAAGCTAGAAAGCAAAACCTATTTTAAAAAAACTGGAGATAATTTAATTTTTAATACCTTTTTAAATATCTAGTTTAACGTTTAATATACCTTATCTATTAGCGACCTCGGCAGATATATAACGTTACATAACCCAGGTAAAACTTATCTTAAAAAGTTAAAAATAATTTAATTTTGTAATAACTTCTTAAATTATTCCTTAAGCGATATTACATAAATATTTACATTTATCGCGCTTTACGACCGCAACCCCGTTTCGAAACCGAACGCGTTTTTCGTTTGCTATTTTAATTAAAACCGGCCAGGTTTAATTTTTTAATTTTTAATTTAAAATCGCGATTATTACTTTTTTCGGATAAGTAACGTTTACTTTTAACTCGCTTTTTCCTAACTTTAACAGGAATTATTACCGCAGCTTTATTTCCTAACATATTATTTATAACGCCGAATTACGAATTATTACGTTTTGGTAATACCGGCAATTTCGGTAATGATATAAAAGCAAACGAATTATATAAATACGGGTACGGTAATAAAAACGGGTTTAACAAGTTAAAAATAATAAAGAACGGTAAGCTTTAAATTAAGGTTATTTAATATATTACGCGTTACGCATACGGAAATAGGCGTTACGATAACCAATATTGCCACTCTAAATTTCGAAGATATATGGACCGTATATCGGGTTAATATTAAGATTTAATTATTTCTTAAGCAAATCTTTTTATCGAACCGGCTTTTAATTATTTTTATGTATAATTTTTCGGATTTAAAAGTTTGGAAATATGGATAAAATTAAGCGTATATATATTATAACAAAATCCAGCCGGGATAGGGTTATTACGGTTCTTTTTTAACATAATAACTTCGGTTTTTTTTAAATACGTTAATATTATCTCACGTACGTATTTGCCGTTAAATAACGTATATTACTAAAGCTTTATTTTTATCTTATTCCGTAAATTAAAACTGCTTTGTTTTGAATGTTTACGGGCAATATCTTGATTAACCAAAAGTTACGATTAAAATTTAATAATTGTTTCGTTTTAATTAAAATTATTCGCAACAAATTACGTATTTTTTTTTCTTGTTATCCGAATTCGTTACGTCGATTTCCATTACGATTTTTATGGTAGGATCTTTAGCTTACCGGGCTTGAATTTTCTTCGCTATTTTAATTATTTCTGCAGTAAACGAATCGGTTTTATATTTATCGAACGCTTAATATAATACGAATAGTATAGCTTGTCCATGGTTAATCATATTTAATCGTTTATAATCACGAACCGCTTAATTAAATCGTTGTTATAGATTTTTTATCGAAAAACTTTTCGATATTTCTTATTGTACCATTTAACCGATA
Organism: Monosporascus sp. 5C6A; assembly: GCA_004155035.1. Taxonomy (NCBI): domain Eukaryota; kingdom Fungi; phylum Ascomycota; class Sordariomycetes; order Xylariales; genus Monosporascus; species Monosporascus sp. 5C6A. The sequence goes on along the minus strand of QJOB01000003.1, from coordinate 31,490 downwards.
TCCGGAAAATTTATCCTTAATTTAAAAGCAACCGTAAATATTACGATACGGACAGAACCGTCAGGCTTTTTGAATTTATTATATACGCGAACTTAGTTCCCATAAGGTACTTCGGAAGTATAAAATTTAATAACCTTTTTTATAATTTTTAACAAATACCCCCGGTTTACCATGGTTTTAATTAAGTAATTGCGGATATCTATAATTTTGGCCCTGCTGTTAACATAAACGATAATTTTAATAATAATACGTAAGCTATCGAATTGGGTTTTAAGGTTATTACTAAATAGCTTGAATGCATTAATTATTAAGAAATTTAAATACGCCCAATTCGAACGTTAACTTTTAACTATAAAAAAATAATAATGTTAATTTCGGGGTGATTAATATTAAATCGCCGGACCTCCCCTTTATAACCATATTCAACTAAACCGCCTACTTAATTAAAGCCGCTATATTTCGCGGTTTTCTTTTCTATTACGCCACTAGCCGTTGTTATATATGTAAATTAATATATATAAACAAAAAGAATAAATCGTAAGTAACGGATATTAATATATTTAAGCTGGAAGTCTTAAATTTTGTTAAAGGATATGTTTTATTAATAGTAACCAAACCATATCGTTGTTCGAAAATAAAATTTCTTATAGCATCTTAAAATTAATCACTTAATAATTACTTAAACCTAAAAATAATACAGCGATATTATTTAATAACGATAGGTTCGAATATTTCCGGATTAAGCTTTTTCGTATCCGCACATATTAAAATAAAAATAAAGCATAATATTGTTAATATAAAAGCTCGTTATTTTTCGAGTAACGTAACTAATAATATAATTTAAATAATAATTAAGTCGGTTATTAAAAAAAAGGCTTAAATAATTAGAAACTTCCCGAAGCTTATTTTAACAAAAAAAATATATTAAGCTTTCCGAATACCAGATTATGTACCGTATTTACCTGTTTTTTCTGCGGAATACGGCTCTATTTGTTAAATATAATATTTAATATAAAACGAACAAATCGACGGCGCAAAGTTTCCGTAAGATTGTTAATAATACATTTAACGTGAACGTATTGGTTAATCACGTTTATATTGGTAAAAAACCGGTAAAACCATCGGATAAAAATAAACATTTCGCTTTAAATAATTAAGTATTCGAAAAACTGGGGTATCTATTTTAAACGTTTGAGTATTTTATCCGCATTGGGCTAATCAAGAAAAAAAATGTTTCGGAATTTATTATAAACGATTTTAAGCTTTATATATCATTATTTTGGCTTATAGGGTTATGTTATTATTATACTAGGGAAAAGGGGGTAAAAAGTTATAACGTATGCCAAATCGTATTTTGGGTTATTTTTTTATAACCTTTTCTGCCTTATTTTAATTAAAACCGAAACTAGATTAAATGATAGAAATTTTAATTCTGCGTTAAATTATGTAAGTTTTAATATTACGTACTTAATAATTAATATATGCTACGAAAGTTAATAATGATAATTTTGAATAATTTATATAGAACTATGCCAAATCGTAAGGAAAATTCACAACTAGTTATTAAGCTTTATTTTTAAGGTTTTGTTGTTTTTGTGGAAACTTTTCTTAAAGAGGTTTAATCGATATATTATACCCTTAAAGCTATATCGTAATAGAAAACGTTAGCTACGCCTGCGCCGCAAGCGCAGCCCCAACTTTAAAAATGGGGCCTGATTTTAATGAGAAACTATAAAGTTCAACCTGGATCGTTTTTACGGCTTTCTAAGCTATCATTAATTAAGACACGAACCGAAACAATATAACATACTAGGCAACCCCAAGTACAAGATACCTATTATCCACTACGGAAAGGTTTCGACAGAAACCGTCTTCTTTACAGCCATCCATTTAAAAAAATGGCTCCATAATCCAAGGCGGTTGTTAAAAGTAATATATATATTTAAAATTTAATTATAAGTTTTAATAATAAGGTAACTATATAAATCCAAGCCTGGAAAATAAGGCTAAGCCAATATATAAAAATCATACTACGATTAATTTTTACGATAAATATTATACTTAATATCTTTAAATACGATAACTTTTTAAATAGTTTTTTACGGTTTAAATAAATTGCACACCTTAATCCCGTGCCTTATTTCGATTCCGATTGGTAATTACCGATAAGCTTCGGTCTTAGTAAACTTTATGGCCGTTAGCTACGGTTTAACAGGGTTTTTAAAGGCAGATAATAGTTTTGTACGGTAAACGTTAAAGATAAACCTTAAAAGCGCTTAAAAAGCTTTGCGAGCTTTCGTTAGTATTACGGTTAGGAATTTTAACTTCGATTGCTTTTATAATACCTTTTTAAGTTCTTATTTATCAAAATAATAGCCGAACATAATATGCTACGTAATTTCTAATATACGATACCGGTTTTTCGTAACGCGAAGGTTTATGTAAAGATTATTACGCTTATAATAACTAAATCCGATAAAAATACCGGACTTTTTAAAGCCGTTAACGTTATTGTTAATTTGGAGGAATTTTTATAAAAAAATCGAATTTGGGTTTTTATTTTCGGATATTACAGAAGTTTCTAAAATAAGAATAACCGACCTTTAAATAACTTATACGGCGTAATTTTATTTCGGCAAAAATACTGCTAATAAAATTACAGACGGATAATAATAACAAATTAAAAAATTCGGAAATATAATTATTAAAATAATGTACGTTAAAGCAATATAAGCAGTAATTTGCCAGGCTGCATAAAACAACAAAAGGCCTTTAAAATTCGGATAAAACTCGACGTAAATAAGAGCTTATTTGTGATTGGGCAGTTTGAAGTTGCGTTGAAATAAGATACCTGCGAAACGGAAAAGGGTTAATAAAGCTAGAAATTAAGGTAATAATTTATTATTTTATCCAAGTATATACATGGTTACTTTTTTTTGGAGAAGAATAAGTTTTAATAATAATTTAAATTTCATATTTAAAAATTTGTATAAAATAAAATAAAATAAAGTTGCGTATTGAAGTATGTTTTTTAAATATTACGTAATTTGTTAAAAATTTAATTTAAAAAGTAAGTAAAGTTAAAAAGTAAAGATAAGGCGTTACATTAATAGCGAGGTTTTCGATTAAAAAGATACTTAAATTCTATTTGAAGTATTAGATTTTTTTGGTATAATACTATTAAATTACTATATAAATTAAAAATAATTTTTAATTGTAATATTTAATTTCTTAATATTTATTTTTAGACAAATTATTTTAAAACGTTTCCAATTAATATATATATAAATTACTGTTTTATATTATAAAAAAATCTTTATTAATAGTGCTTATATAACAATTTTATTATGTATTTATACGTATATTTCGATAAAATAATATTTAATTAGAATTAAGAAAGTATTATTACTTTATTATACTTTTCTAAATAAATAATGTATTATTATAACATTTAAAATACCTTTTAAATTTAAAGTTGTTATGTAGAGAAAATTGTAATATGTAAATTAATATTAAATTATTAGTTAATTATTCGTAATATAACTAAACGGATTTGTAAATAATTTGTTTATTTATCAAATGGAATTTTTTAGGTTAATTGTATTATATTTATAATAAAAGGAAGTATTTTTCAAAAATAAATAATGTATTAATTCTCTGGTGAATAAAGTGAATTATATATTTACTATTATTTTCAAGTTATGAAATTAATGTTTTTATAACGTAAAATATTTTAATAAATATTTTGATAAATTTAGTTGGTCGTTTATTAATATGATTTTATTATTTTTAAAAAGAATTCAAATAAAGTTATAACCGTATATATAAAATTAGATAAAAAAATAAATTATTACTTTAGTTTTTATATTTTATTAATATTTTTTTGTTTCGTAACCGTAAAAATAATCGAAGTTAAACTTTTTAGTCGTAAAACTAGTAAAGGCTTGTAAAGCTTTTTATACGTTTTTACGATTTATCGTTAAAGTTTATTATATTAAGTTATTATTTGTAAAAAACCTGATTAAACCATAATTAATAGATATAAAGTTTATTGGTAATTACGTATGAATCAAGATTAAAATAAAAGAAATATAAGATATATAATTTATCTTAATTATAAAAATTATTAATTAACTATTGTATTTAAAATATTAAATATGATATTTATCGTAAAAAATATAGCGTAGGGAAGGTAAAATATAGGTTCAAGCCTGGAAAATAAGGCTTAGATTTATTTTTAACTTTATATATATTTTTATTTAATTTAACGTTTTAAAGTATTATTTATTGTTTTTATATTACGGAATTTTTGTTTCAAATATTTTACTAACATATATTCGTAACTTTTCAAAGGAAATATTAATTTATAAAATGTTATTTTTAATATTTCGTAAAGATAATGTTCGAATACCTTTATAAATATTATATAAAATATACGAGGTTTTATATATTAAGTTACTTATTTAATATATTTCTAAAAACATTTCTTCATTATTTATTTATTGTATAACTTTAATAAAATTATGTACAATATAAAAATTCCGAATATTATAATATAATGTTTAGAAAGCTATAAATTGCAAAAGGTGAAATTCATAATTATTGTTTTGATTGGGAATATAAAACAACGTTCATAAAACTTTTTAAAAAATATAACAAAAATAGATAAAAATATTTATTATATATTATAATTATAAAATTATAATTTTATATAAATATATTTTACATACAAATCGTCTTTATATTAATAGTTTTCGATTAATATAAAAAATATTTATAACTTACGATATATATCATTTCAAAGAAATGTTTTAATAGATTTACGAAAAGCTGGAATTTATTATTAACTTCTTTTAAAAAAATAACAACGTAAAAATATAACTAATAAAAAAGATAATAAGTACTTGACGAACTTTTTAAATACAGATTAAATAAAATTTTCAGAAAACAAAATATATTTATACGAACTTAATATAAGCTTCAGTTTTATTTTATAAGTTAAGTTAAATATATAAAAATTATTATACGATATAAATTTAACGATATACATTATATTCAAATTTTTCGAATATAAAAACTAACAAATAGTTTTTATAAATAGGATAAATTATATATTTTACTTTTATAGGTTTATTTTAAATACGATTAATATTTAGCTATTAATAAACGTTTATACTAAGAAAGTTTATCTTGATTAACGTTAACGTCTCATACCACCTTACCGGATGCAGCACCTTACCGGATAGTTTTTAGTACATTTTAATTATCGAACTTTAATTGTGCTTTTTTTAATATTAACAATATAAAACGGCTTACTAAAAAAAACCAAAATAAACTTAATTATTTAAATTAAAAAACGAAACCCGAAATTTAATTATGCAATATTTAATTTTATATATAATATTACTTTTTTTACCTTGCATAAACGATATATTCGCAAATTATCCAAAACCAATATTATTCTTAATTTGCGAAAATTATCGCCAACCGAAAAAAATTAATTATCGCCCGTATTTTCGATTTAAATACGTAAACGTTTTTTATCCGGCTTTAACATATTAAAAATATAGCAAATTTATTATTCGCTTAACGCTTTACAAAACGCGTCGGAATTAACTAAACGTCGAAATTTATTCGACGGCAAAAAAAGTTTTAAACGCGTTTAAATCGGAAAATTAATTATTAAAAGGTATTATGTAAAGATTTAAAAATATTTCGCAAGTAGTTCGAATTGGTTCGGGTTATAATCGCAAAATACGGCATTACCGAAAAGGATATTTATAATTTCGACGAAACGGGTTTTTTAATAAAGTTTTTAATAATATATAATATAATAATTACAAACGCCGACAAACGTAAAAACCCTAAATAAACTTAATAAAATAATCGGGGATAAATTATAATTATATAAGTTATTAATTTGCAAAATTAAGTCATACCGTTATTTATTATTTTAACGAAAAAAGCCTATTTTAAATTTTAGTATTACGATAATCCATTATTACTTAATTAAAAAGGTAAAATTAATTATAATAATTAAATAACGAACGAATTAAGTTTAAAATAAATCTAATATTTCGATAAATATATTCGAATACGTACAAAAGAAACGAAACGTTTTTCTATCTTTAACGGTTACGAAAGTTATTATTTAATGGAATTCGAAAAATATTACGCAAATAACGATATTATTATGTTTTATATACCTTTTTATTTTTTTATTAATTTCAACCTTTTGACTATTTCATTTTTCCGTTTTAAAACGCGCATATACGCTTTATATCGAAAATGTAATATAACGTTATTATATTTATATTATTAAGGAAAATTTTCTTGCCAGTTTTTTCGACGCGTTTAAAACCGTTATAACGTCCGATAATATTAAATCCAGTTTTGCAAAAGCTAGATTTATTTTATTTGATTTTAATAATATTTTTTCCGATTTGGAAATTTTTTTTATTATATTTACGCCGATCGTTTCGTCGCTTACTTCCGCCGGTTCCATTTTTTCCTTAACCGTCGAAAACCCCTCGAAATATGCAAAAAAACAAAAAAAAATGAGAATAATACTTACAAAGCAAAATTAGAAATTACTAAGGAAGCTCGCCAATAAAAATAATTCAATTAATTAATTTTTTAACAAAAAATAACTTAATATTTTATACGAAAACGTTCTTTTAAAAAAAACCGCCAGATTACGGAAAACCAACTATTTTCTTAGCAAACGCCAAAAAACCAAAAATAAACGTTTTCAAAAAAGAAAAATACTTATTATACCAAAAAATATTAAGCTTTTCTAACCGAAAAAAAAACAATAAAAAAATACAACTAATAACGGCTAAAAATAATCGTTACGAAAAGGTTAAAACGTAAAAACGGAAATATAATATTTACGGTAAATCCGGATATAATATGCGTATTTATAAAAAAGCTATAAATATGTTTAGCAAAAAATCTAATTAATTTAAATTAATTTGTTACGTAATATTTAATTAATTTAAATTTATTATTGCGAAATGTTAAAAACCATCCGGTAAGGTAGTACATCCGGCGAGGTGGTATAAAACGTTATAATTTTGCAAAATTAATATAATTTTATACGGTAAACTTTAAAAATAAACCTTAAAAGCAAAAGTTAAAAATAAGGTTTAAATATCAATATCAAAAGATAAATTTTCTAGATATAAAAAGCTTTATAAGCCGTTGTTAATTTAATTATTTAAAAAGTTAATATCTTTATTTTAAAAAAATTTAATCTTAATCTTAATCAAAATAATAATGTATTACATAATTTAAAATACATTATACATGTTATTTTTAACGATAAAGTCTTTTACAACTATTATATTTACAATACTTTATTTTTATAAAGTTTTTGCATAATTTAAAAATATTAATATTATTATTAATTAAAAACACTTTTTTTTAAATAATTCCGGTGTTTAATTTTCGATTACGATTTAATATTTGATATAAACATAATTAAGTTTTAAATAACTTTATATTAAATAATATAAAGTATAGAAAAAAATTCTTAGTAAACGTAGAATCGAAATTCTTTTCAAACTTTAAAAATTTAAAATGTAAAACAGGATTAAAAAATTATAAGTAGTAATTTATTTAGTTATTTATAGTTATAAAAAACTTTTTATATTTCGGTAATAATCGAAATTAATGATAAAAAATTAAGCAATTTGCAAAACGCATAGGTTTTACAAAATATAAAAATTAAAAGAATAACGAAAAGTTTATATTATCTGCCCTTTTTCGGAAAAAAAAAAGACGTTTTCGTTTTTTTATTATTATAGGGGCGTTACGGGGTTATTTTTTAACGTGTCGTTACTTAATAAAACGTTACAGCTTTATTTTCGGTATTACGAAAGTAGCCGGCGAAGCGGGCAAGGCCTTTTTTGCCGTTTTTATACCCTGCTTTAAAAATTAAGTACGGATATCTTTAAAGCTTATTTTTTTCCTTTTAGGCTTTTGGCTTACGGAAAACGGGGCCGGAAAAAAGGAAATTATAAATAAAAAACAGCGGGTGTAAAAATTAAAAACAAAAAGGTGGTGGGCGTAAAAATTACAGACGAAAAGGTAGCGGGCGCAAAAACTAAAAACGAAAAGGCGGTAGGCGCAAAAATTACAAACAAAAAGCTAACGTACGTAAAAATTATACAGGTTACTTAAGAAGTTAGAAACGCGGCCGGGAAAGCCGCCGGAAAAATAGGTAAACCCGATTTAATAGTTTTAATAATTTACGTTTCCGTTATTATTATCGAAACTTACTTTTTAACGAAAACGAAAATTTCGTTTTTTAATATAATTAATATTATTATTGTTATTTTATTAACGTTTAATACTTTTCTCGTAACCGTTTTAACAGCGTTTTTGAAGTTATTTAAGCTTATAAAATTTAAAAGTAATATTCGATTGTATTATTTACGTTTCGTCTTTTTCTTAAATTAATTATTAAAACGTTTATTTAATTTTGAAAACCGGAAAAGTGATTTACAAAATTATTAAAATAATTGGTTAAAATAATTAGATACGTTTTTGCAAATTAATATAAAACTTTCATAATATTATTTATTCCGTCGGCGACGCGGGTAAATTTACGGTTTACCTTTTTTACGAATTCGGCAAAAATCGTAAAAAACGGTATGGAAAATTAAGCCGTGATTTTGTAATTTTTTTAAAACGAATTATTTAAAAAAACAGAATATTTCCTTTTTAAAATTATCGGTTAACAATTGTTTTTTATAACCGAAATATTTGTTAAACCGTATCCAAAATTTTTAATTTAAATAAATATAATTAATAAATTCGTTTCTTTTTTTAATAAAAAATACGCATAATTTAAATTTTCTATTTAATAAATATGTTATAATATTTAACATTTACTGGCGTTACCGGATTTTCGATATAAACTTTTTCAATTTCCGTATTAATAAATATCCCGGATCTCTATATTTTTCGGACGAAATTAACGGGTTCGTCCGTTTCGTCGGTTTCCTTATTACCATTTGCGACGTTTTTATCCTTTTTTTAAAGTCTTTTATTTTTATTTCCGTTATTTTTTAAAAATCCGAAACTCTGGTTTATACGGGAAATTAAAAATCGTATTTATCGGTAAATTCGTTTTTTTTTTCCGATAACAGTTATAAAACAGAATGTTTTTATTACTTTTACTTTAGCAACGTTTTTTAACAACATTAAATACGTAAAGTTTAAAACGTATTTTTTCCGGCCGGATTTTTTTCGTCGTCGTTTTTAATTTCGATTACGATTGGTTAAATCGTAAAAATATATCGTATTCACAGCTTAACGCATAAATAAATTAATACGACCATTTTAAAATAATATTTAATTATAAACGGTAAAATATTAAATTTAAACGTTTTCGAATTTCCGTAAATATGTAAAACTTCGAATATTTTTAGTTTTAAACGTAACAGCTTTATTAACGAAATATTTGAAAAATGACTATATTTATATCGTTTTAATAAGATTATATAAAAATTGCATATATTCTTTAATAAAATACCGTTTCGGAAAAGTATTTAAATAATTAAATAATAAAATAAAGAGTTAGTATTCGGTAAATTTAAATTAAAATCGAAATAAGTATATGGCGAAACTTTTTATTAACAATCCAAAAAATTTTAAGTAATAATAATAAAATTAAAATGGTTTTATTTTTTAATACGATTTAAACCTTAATTACGGCTACGTTTAACGCTATTAACCGTAAACTATTTAATTACGTTTTTGTTTTTATGTAATTTTTAAAAAGTATTTTTAAAAATCGTAATATACGAAATATTCTTTAAAAACGCTTTATTATTTTTTTGCCGAAATTCGTAATAAGCTTTCGAAATTAAAGTTTTTTTTCAAAGCCTTCGCTAGCATTTATTATTATTAAACATTATATTCCATAGTAAATACGTGACGAACTTATGCAATTTTAAAGTTAAAAATAAATTTTAAACAAAATAATGATTTAATTCCGCGTAAAGATAAAAATAAACTTATTAATAATAAAGTTATATAGATAATAATAAATAACCAAAACCGAAAAGTTATTTGTTAAAAAACGGAAAAAGAAATAATGTTAATTTTAAAAATAACTATTAAAAAATTTATTACGAAAATAAAAACGAAAAATATATATAAACGTAATTTTCGTAAATCCGGAAATTTGCGATATAAGTCGAATTAGTAAGATTTAAAGCTTTAAGTTAACGTAAAATACCTTTACTTTAACGTTTTTAAAAAAACGATTTATTCGATAGTTTATAAGGAAGATGGGGTTTTTTTTGCGTTAAAAATAACATTTATTAATTTTTAATTATTTGTTTTTAAATTATACGTTTTTTAATCAACTTAAATTTTTTAATATTAATTCCTTTTCGGAAATTTTATTATTACAATTATATTTTTTAATAAAGTCCGTAACGTTTTTTATTAAAAACTTTCGAAAGTACCATTTATTATATTTCGCGTTATAATTTTTTTATCGTATAAGGTATTTTAAAATGGGCCGGCTTTTTATATAGGAAATTTTACGGAATATTAATCTTTCTATTTTAACAATAAGCCTTATTATCGCTTTCGATAAATATACGTTTTAATTACGGTTTTTTTAATTATAGGTTTTTACTTTACGGTATAAAAAATAAATAAACTACAGAAACGATTCGGCATATTTTCTAATATCGGAAAAAGTTAAGTTCGTATATTAAATCACTTACTTTCTTAATTATTATAAAAACCCGGCTTTTTATAATAATTATTTTCGAAAAAACTTATTAAAAAAGTAATATTTCTTATGGAAACCAAAAAAATACCTCGTCACTTACAGCAAACTAGAATGGATTATGTTTGGAATCGTATTTAATTTTAAAATCGGCCGTAACAAAATTAATTACGGTTTTCGTTTTGCGTTAATATAAGTTTCGTATCGTTTCGAAATTATATAACGTTTTAAGCACTTCCAAAATATTTAATATTAATTAAAACTAAAATCTAAAAATTAATTTATTCGGATTATAACCGGTAACGGTCAAAACGGCTTAATTAAAATTATATTATAAAATCGTCCATTTATAGAACATCAAAAATAACAATATAGTATTTCAAAATTATTTATACGTTTTAATTCCGTCTTTTATCTTATTTATTCGTTTAAAGATAATAACTTATTAAAATAGTTAACTTTGTATTTAACTTTACAAAATACCTCTTAATCTGTATAAAAAGGTAATTTTAACAAAATATCCGCCCAGTCCTTAACCTTATATTTAACGTAAACCGGTATTAAAAAACCCTTTTAAAAATTTGCAAGGTACCGTTAATAATAAATCAAATTTACCGAATTTAATTATATACCATACCATCCCTTTAATAAAAACGATTAAAACCCCGATAATAAGATCTTACGCCAAAATATAAAACGGCATTAAAAAATTATTAACAGGCATTAATTTCCCTAAAGGCAATAATTTAAACGTACTATTAATAGGACAAGCAAAATTATATTTAATATATTTAATAACCTTTATAAAAAATTTAAAAATTGTAAATAACTTTAGGTTATACACTATTTGTGTAAAACTAAAATAATATTTCTTATTATAAACCATATCGAAAATTTCCTTAATATAAAAAAAGGTATATATAATTTTTCGTCTTTTTATCGTATCGACGTTATAAAGTAAGTTATTTTTTAAAACGTAACGAAAATACTTAATAAATTAGCCGTTTTTCGTCCGTTTTCGAAATTCGGCGATAATCTTAAATAATATCTTGTCGGTAACATAATTTTTACGAAATCGAAAAATAGAACTTTCATCTATATTTATCTTTATTTCGGCTATATAACCGAACTTTTTTATTGTATTATTAAGACTTAACATTTTAGAATTTTAAGCTTTTTTACGTTTAAAAAGTCCATTTCCATAAACAAATTAAATAAAGGATTAAGTACGAAATTTACCCTGCTTCAAATATATTAAATATTAAAACAAAACTAAAAAAAATTAATACAATTATAAACTTTATATATATTTTAATAAAGTTTACCAACCGTAAACTCGTTTAATTTATAATACTTTTCATAATCTTATAATCTATCAAAATAATTACTAATTACGTATAAAATTAAAAATAAATTCGGAAATTATATACGGTTTATACGAAATAAGTAACCTTATATTCGATAACGGCATACCTTATCTTAACCTTAATTAACATTTTAAACAATATAATTAACTTAACCAAATCGATATATATCCGTTATTCGTTTTATTTTGGATAATAAAAAAAATATATTTCCAAATTTCCGGATTCGTAAAACGTTTATTTTAATAAAAGTAATAATCTTATAATTCCAATATATAAAATAATACGTTTTCGTTAATTATTTTTACAAAGTTACGAAATTTTTTTAATGAAAACGAAAGTTTTTTTCCAAATCCATCGTTTTTTCGTATTAACGGATTGTTAAAAAATCGTAATATTTTTACGTTTTTTTTAAGATAACGGAAAAATCCCGTTATTCCGATATATATTTTTAACGCGTTAAGATATAACGGAAAAACGAAGTTACGTAAAATTTACATACGATTTTCGATAATAAAAAAACTAAAGCCATGTACTTTAAATTTAAAAGGTTTAACTAATATATAACTTACGAACGATTTCGAAAATACCAAAAACAAACCTTTATTTGCGAATATCTGCAAAATTACTTCAACGTATTAAACGTAATTATTCGCCGTTTTGTTAAAAACAATTACGTTATTTATATAAACAACGGCGAAACCGCTTACCGTTTTAGAAATACGGTTCATAAAATATTAAATATATACGGAATTATTCCGGAATCCCATAAATACTATATTAAAAATTTCGAAACCTTTTAAGAAAATAATAACTATTGTTTTTATGTTTTTTACAAATAAATAACTAATAAAAAAATTAAAACCAATTTAACAACAACGTACTTGCAGCTTTTTATTTTTTAGAAAATGAAGTTTTAAGTAGGTAAAGGATACGTATTTAATACCGTGATTATATTTAATCTCCGAAAATCGACGACTTTTCTGTTTTTACGAATTCCGTTTATTATTTGCTATATTACGAAAACGGAACAACTAAAAAGCGTAAATTTTTCATCCAGTCTATTTTATTAAAATAGTATATTTCGTTAAATCTTTTGTTTAAAAACTTTCGGTTTAAATTTTAAAACGTAAAAAAATACAGGCTTTATTCAATTCTGGCATCCCTTAACGAAATCGATACGTATTTTTTCGTTTTCCGGTATTTATACGGTACTTTTTATTTACTAGACTGTTTTTATTTCCAAAACTTTCTTTAAACGTTATGTTAACCTTAATTTAATATTTTATATATATATTCCGTTTTCGGTAATTATTTCTGGAATATTTTTAAAACGGTCCGCTATAAATAATAAAACCGTTTCTTTTATTTTGGATTTATTACCCCGTACCGCGTTATATATATCCTCCGTTATCGCGTCCGTAAAATATATAACGTACATTATTTTGTTTATTATTTTAAACTTTTATAAAAACCAAAAATGTTTAGTTTTAATAACCGTATACAGGGTTGAAATTTAGTAACTAATTCAAACTACAAACTACAATATATAGTTATTAATTAGTTAGTTAACTGATTAAAACTACAGTAATTAATTAGGAGCTTGATTACAGATTAACTATATTAATCAGTAACTAACTACAAAATAACTAATAATTACAGTATTTATATATATTATTTTTAATTTTAAAGGGTTTTTTAATTTTATTTTTATTTTTAACAAAAAATTAATTTCAAAAATAACATAATATAAAAGTAAATGTCCCAATGGCTCAGTGGTCGCGAGCTTGGGTATGCCTCGTTTCGCCTGTTGTTGGCTTCGGCAACCAACAACTTGCGAGAGGCAGCTGGTTCGAATCCAGCTTGGGACAGCGTGCCTGGAACGCCAAGCCCAGCGCACGGACTATCGGAAGCGCTTGCGTTTCCAATCGTGTTGGCACCAATTGAAGGGTTGGGCTAGTAGGGACTAGACCAATCAAAACCATCGTGTATTCCATTGATTTGTCATCGTGTTCAAGATTCCTATACGGTTTTTCATCCGGCCCGCCTGTGGGTACGGTTTTTAGGGGGTGCTCCCCGGTCGCATCGTGTAACCTGTCGTGTATGTATATAGTAAGCGGTCAGCTTGTACATAGCTAGATACCTAATAGCACTTGACCTTACATATAAAAGTAAATACAAGTTAAATTAAAACGATTTAAAACAACTTTAAATTATAAAGAACTTTCTTATAAATCTAAGTTATAATAATGTTTTAATAACCCTTTTATTTTTAAAAACGAAAAATAATATTATTATTTCGATTTTGAAATTTATTTATCCGTGTAATATCCTTCTGTTTTCCTTATAAGATTTCCTGTTAATATTTTATATATATCGCTTTAAAACGTAAATCGTATATAACTTTTCGTTTTTTCTGTATAAGTAATTTATTACTGTTTCGGTTATTATAAATAAAAATATAAAAACTTTCCTTCTAGATTAAGGATATACAGGCTATAGAAATGCAATATAAAGAAAATAAGGAAATTAAGAAAATAGAAGATTAAAAAGGAAAAAGGTTTAAAATATATAAATAACTTTGCGAAAATAAAAAATAAAAACCCTATTTTATATGGGATAAAAAAATACATTTTGGATTTATATAATAATAATTTATTTATATTTTTAAAGCTTATAAAAAAGGCATAAGAAATAAAAGAAAATATAAATAAGGTAAGCATAACCTATAAGCTGTAACCGAAAAGTTTGAAAAAAAGGTTTTTCTAAAAGGTATAACTCGGCGCATAAATTAACAAAAATAAAGTAAAAATGACTATATTATGTATTAATACGTATGGCTTGATAATATATAATTTACAAATTATTATCTATTATATATAACGTAAAATCTAATTAAAGTAACGAAATTTAAACACATATAACTTATAAGCAATAAGTAAAAGGTTAAAATTTTTAATATTTGTTAAATTTATAACTAAATAAATAAAAAAGCATAGTTAACTAAAAATAGCTTTTATATGTATGAAAACGTTAGGTTATATTGCAAGGTAACATATAGGTCCAAGCCTGGAAAACAAGGCTGAGCCAATACACAGAAATCATGCCACGATTAATTTTCACGATAGATACTATACCCAGTATCTTCAAACACGATAACTCTTCAAATGGTTTTTCACGGTTTGGATAGATTGCACACCTCAGTCCCGTGCGTCACTCCGATTCCGACTGGTGGTTGCCGACAAGCTTCGGCCCTGGTGAACCTTATGCCCGCTGGCCACGGTTCAGCAGGGTCCTTGAAGGCAGAGAATAGCTTTGCACGGTAAACCTTAAAAGATAACGTTAGGTTATATTAAAAAATGGTTATAGAATTTTAATTAATAAACTCGCTTAAATACAAAGCGAAAGTACCTGTATGTAGGTTTTGAAAACAAAGAAGCTGTAAGCTAAATTCTAAAAAGTTTTACGTTTTTTAATAATTTAAATAAATCAATAAAATTAATTTAAGAAAAGAAAGAGAAGTATAATAATTCCATTAATTAAAAAGGATTTAAAATTAAAATAAATAATTTTATTATGATACTAACTTAATAAGTTAAAATTATACTTTGTAATTTTCAAAAAATCGGGTTTTAAATAACGTATGAAAAATTCCGTATTTTCTTAAAAATAACTGTAGTTATTATTTATTTATAGTTACTAACTACATTAATCTGTAATTACTGACT
Source organism: Monosporascus sp. 5C6A (assembly GCA_004155035.1). Lineage (NCBI taxonomy): Eukaryota > Fungi > Ascomycota > Sordariomycetes > Xylariales > Monosporascus > Monosporascus sp. 5C6A. Next base: position 15,645 of record QJOB01000003.1, on the reverse strand, counting down.
AACTACAAAATAACTAAAAACTACAGACTACAATTACAACCCTAACCGTATATTTTATATCGTTATTTTTAATTTTACCAAGTTTGGTTTTTTTTTCGTAACCGTATAAATTCAAATATATAATTTAAAATCAGTTACCTTTGATATTTTAACTAAAATAATAACGTTAATTACGTTATCATATTCGGCGATAAAAGCATAATCTTTTTTAAACTTTTATTTATTAAGCTTAAAAAATTGATATATAAAATAAATATCGTTATTATCGAATGTAACGAAATAACCATATTTGCTGCCGTTAAAATTCGTCTTTTAACGGGTTTTGGTTTGTTTATAATTTCTATAAAAACTTAAATATTTTTGTAAAACGTAACAGTTATTATTTTATTCAGTAATTTATTATAATACCATAATTAACGAAAAATTCGATACCTAAAAACATGTTAAATTTAAAAAATTATATTAATTATGTTTTGATTTTAAATATAACTATTTTAAACGTATCGCAAATAACCTCTGGGATTTTAAAAATAAAAACTGCTTTTTTTATAAGCTTAATAAAACTTTTAACTTTTTTAACTTTTTTAACTTTAATATTTTAATCCGTAAATATCTTTATATCGGAAACGAATTCCTACAACTAACGTTTACTTACTAAGATATTAATACATTTTATATCGAAACAAACGCTTATTAATTTTCAATCGTTTTATAATACCACTTAAAATTAACAGTAAATATACTTCAAAATCGTATTAAATTAAACTTTTTCATAAAAGAATTAACGATAATCGTATCGTAAATTTCGTTTGCTATAAAAACCTCGGTATTATCTTCCGACGTTTATATTTTAAAAACTTTATCGGAAATATTAAAAATAATAAAACCTTTTTTTAATACTGTTAAATAATGCTATAAATAAAAAAGCCCGATTTTTTTTCGAATGTGTAAACGTAATAACGGGATATTAATATTTCTGCTATTTAATTTATTACAGTTTTATCTTATTTTTTTTTTAAAAAAGGCATCGTAATAAAAATTAATTATATTTCCGCGGTACGTAACATTTTCGGTATAATACGAATTATTATCCTTTTTTACGAATTTATCTATTAAAATATAACCGTTTACCTTTATTTCCTTTTCTTAATTAGTAATATCTTTGCTATTACCGTCGAAATAAACCTTATTATTAATCCCAACGTAACTATTTCCATCTATACGTAACTTAACTTATTTTCTATATTTTTATGTAAATAACGCTAAAATCGTTGGTAACCGTAACTTCGTTTTTTGTAATTTCCAGATTGACCTCTTTAAAAAGAACTTCCGTAACCTTTTTTAAACGATTTGGTATTCCGATTATTTTGTTTGTTATTTAATAAATAATTCATATTAAACTATCTCCCGTTATATTAATAACTAGAACGGTTACGATAATTATAATTACGTTCGCAAAATCCGGCGTAACCGCTTTCGTAAAATCCGTTATAACTACCGCGGAATCTACTGTAATAATTATGTTTTTAAAAGCCAATTTTATCTTCGTTTTTAAACGCGTATACGGCTTAAATAAACAACTTAAAAACTTATATAACAAAGGCGTCGATAATTTTGAAATATAATTAATTATTAATAAAATAAAAAATGAACATAAGGTTAATTAAAAGTAAAAATATATTACCGGATTATAAAAATTATTTTTTATAAATATTCGCCCTTTTTTTAAAAAAAAATACGTAACAAAATTATCGATCGTAATATTAATTATCGGCTTTGTAACTTATATTTTAGACAGAACGTTTATTATACTCCAAATATAAATTATATATTATAAAAACGTATTATATCTAGCCGGTTTATAGATTCGGAATAACGCTATTATTTAAATACGTAACGTTTTTTTTAAATTACTTGTTATATCTTGACGCATTAAAAATTTTTATAACGTTTAAAATGTCTAATTAGAAACGGGTAACGATTTCAATTAATATATATTCGAAATTATCTTATATAATCGTACGGTCCGTGTTGTTAAATTAATATATAAATTAAATTTATATATTACTTTATAATAGTTATATAAAGTTATTTTTAAAAATAAATCTTTTAACTTTAATATTTACTGCGTTACGAACCGAATCCGTAAAGAAATGTACCTTTTTTAGTATACATCTTAATTAATAACAGCAAATTTTTCTTTGTTATAAAAGTTTAAAAAATTAAGGTAAAAAAATCGATATATTAAATTTTCCAGCCGTAAATGTTTTTTTTATACGTTTAACCTTTAATAAAGGCGTTTACAGCCATGAAAATTTTGTTTATAATAGTACGTATGAATTTATTTTCCAAAATAATAACGATAATTATCGTTATTTTTATAATACGGTTTTTATTTAAACTGGGACGGTTATTTTCAGCTATATTAAAAAATTATTCCGGGTTTATTTATTACGGTTTCGGCATTAATAACTAGTTCTAAAAAAATCAAAAAACGATACCTAGTTTTAAAAATAATTAAATATCGAAAGGTCTTTTTATAAAAAATTAAAAAACGAACTTTATTATAAAAATGTATTTTATAATAAAATAAGTTATTTAAATAAAGTTGGAGTTTAAGTATATTTTAATAGCAATAATAAAAGTTTTTTGAATTTTAAAAATTTTAACGGAAATAGATTTACCTCGGAATTACCGTTTTCAAACTCATTATTATTAAAATTCGAGGAAAGTAATAAAATTTAAATTTTCTTATCTTTTAATAAGAGTTTTAATAGCGCAAATTATCGTTTAACATCCGCGTTTTCGATCGTTTAAAAAATTACCGCTACTTCGGCTTTTTTATTTATTAATTTTATTTTTAAAGAAAATAAAAAATTATCTTAAAAACTCAGATTAAATCGTAAAAGTAAAGATTTAAACAGGCCGGGTTAGCTTTTGTTCATTAAAATATACGGATTATTTTAATTATTAACCGCAATATTTCCGTACTTATATAAAATATAAACGGCGGCTTTTCGGATAACTTATTTTACCTAAACCGAATTTATTACTCTAAAAATCGGGATATATTTTAAATTTAACGTTAATTAATTTTAACCAATTAACGTATTACTTAAAATAACGATTTTTTACTTCGAAACTTAACAAAATAACAAAAGTTCGTATACGTAAAAATATATTCCTATCGTAATTTTTTTACTTAAACAATAAATAAATATCTCATTAAAAAATCTCATATTTCGTAATAATTCTTAATTTTTTTTAAAAAATAGTTTAACAATATCAAAATGCCCGTATAAAATATTTCGATTTTTTAATCTAGCATAAGTTATAAAACCGAATTAAAAACGAAATAAAAATAAAAATTAAAATTAAAATTAAAATTTTGGAATATTATTAATATATTACGACCTTTTCAAAACCGGCGTTAGGAACCGGACAGAAAAAAACAGTTTTTAATTAATTTAAGTAACTAAACAAAACGTTTTCGAAAACTTTTAAAATTATCGATAAACGGTTTTTTTGGAAAAATAATAATATTTAAAATAGAAAAGTTTTAATATTACGAAAATATTATTAATTATAAAAATAAATGCGATTAAATTCATAAATTAAAAAAAGGCTATTTTAAAACCGACAATTATTCAATTTATTTAAATTTAATTTATAACGTTTTAAAAATATCTTAAAACGTTATATTCTTTAACGAAAAAACGGTTCCCGAACGTAACAGGAAGTTTATGTTAATAAATAATTTTAATTTTATTAATTTAATATTTCTTTATTTTTTTAAAATTCCGATTAATATTTTTAAAATACCGTTATAAATCCGGTTTTTTCCGAATATTAAATTCCGGTTTTTTATAACTATTAATTACTTAAAATTAATATATTTCGAAAATAACATTAAGATAAATTTAACATAAAGATTTTTTTATTGAATTTTATTTAATTGTTTTCCCGTTGTTTTTGTAAAACTAATATTAAAATTAAAATAATGCTTTTTATAATAATATATAAATATTTTTTTAATTTTTAAAAATAAATATAACTTTATTACGGTATAATATATATATATTTATAATAAAAATATAAATTAATTTAGTTTCGATATAAATTAAAAAAATCATAATTAAATTTTATAACCATTTAAATATTGTATATATTATATTTATAATTTAAACTTTGAATCAAATCGAAGCCAATTTAATAAATATATAATTAATTAATTAAAAATTAAAAATTACTTAAAAATTAATAAATAACGTAAAAAACTTAATATAATGTAAAAAACATATTAATTAAAATAATTTTTAAATGCCGTTTTTATTTTATTTAAAAAAATATAACCGTAAATAGAATTGCATAAATAAATAAATTATTTCCTTAATTTTTTTACTTTATTAACCTTTTTCCGTTTCGTAATTATAAAAACGATTTAGGTTAAATTTTATAATTATGAAACTAACGAAAGTTTTTAAAGTTTACCGAATAAAATTATTTTCTGTTGTTAAAAATTTTATGAAACCGTAATTAACGGGTATAAAATTTATTAAAACCGAAACTTATTAGTAACTACCAGTTAAACTGGAAATAAAGTACGGAATTAAAATATATAATTTATTTAAATCGTAAAGAATTAATTAAAAAGTTATTTTATTCGAAAATATTTGGTATAATATTTATTATGGAAAGTTATCGTAAAATAATTTTTATATATTAGCTTAGTTTTATTTCGTAAGTTTAAACTTAATATTTTACCTTATATAATATTAATATTAAATAAAAACGATTAAAATTAAATAATTATAATAATAATAAAATTTTCCGATAAAGTTGTTTGTTCAAAAAGATAATATAAAACTTTATTATAAATTAAGTATTATAAATTAAATGTTATTTATTAGGTTTTTAAATTAAGTTTTATAAATTAAATATTAATAATTAAATGTTATATATAATGTAAAATATAAATCCAAGCCTGGAAAATAAAGTTAAGCGATTATACAAAAATTATTTTACGATTAATTTTTACGATAACGTCTCACACCACCTGTTATAACCCAACAAGGCTTGGCTTCTCCAAAAACGATCGGAGGTTCAGGAATCAAGATCCGATAGTAACTCCAGGTCACGTGACCGGCTCAAAAGGCTTAAAGGTCTTGGTACTTTAAGCGCCTTAAGCTGTATAGTAACGCTTAAGGAACTTAACGAACTTAAAAGTTTAAGCACCTTAAGCGCCTTAAACTAAAAGTAAGATATATACGCTTATTATTTCCCATAATTTTAAATAATACCAGTTTATAATATAACTTAGTTACCTAGATTACCTTTAGTTATTCATTATTACCAAACGTAATTAATATCCCCGTTATTACTTAATTTCCTATAATATTATTACCAACATAAACCCGTACGACTAAGTTTAATAATTAATTAATTAACCCAGCCGTTATACGTTACAAACTTTTATTTAATGGTATAATTAAATTCTAAATAATACTTCGAATTGTTATTATATCGATTAACATTTAAGTAACCGTAATTTAAGAACCTACGGTTTAACAGTTCCAAAACAAAGTTAAGGAACTTAAGGTTACCGTTTAATAGTTTATCGATTAGATAACAGTACCAGTAGGCATTCGTAAAATAAAGCCTAAAAAGCCAGAACCGTATAACGGAAAAAGGAACGTTTAAAGTTTCCTAACCCAGGCTCGGGTTTATATCCGTTTAAAAGGGTTTACCGATCCAACGGACCAGATTTTCGCCGTCGCAGCCTATTTAGAAGGAAACGTTTTTAATTAATTCGAATTTACCATAAAAAACTTCCTAAAAAAAAATCCGATTAAGAAAAAGCTACTAAAGAAATCTTCTCTGTTTATATCAATTTCGAAAAAAAACTTAAAAACAACTTCGAAAATCTAGACGAAAAACGAATTACAGCCTAATAAATCCTCCAACTGTGCCAGAAAAAACCAGCCTCCAAATACGTTGTAAAATTTAAAAACCTTATAGCTAAAGCAGGATAAATAAATAATAAAAACGATACCTTAATTAACGTATTTTACAAAAGCCTAAAAAAAATAAGGATAAAATCATCAAGTTTCCACGACTTACGACATTCGACAAGTATATTACCGAAATAATAAAAATCGACAATCGGCAATTTAAAAAGCGATAAAAAAAAAGACATTTTACCCCACGGATTGGACATTCCAAAGCCAATTAAAAAAAAAAGCGCGAAATACTTCCTACCTTTTTTAGAATAGCTCCAGGATTTATGGAAATTAACATTACTTAACAATAAGATATAAGCCAAGTTAAGTATTACAATTGCAACAAAATAAGACATATTATACGATATTACAAAACGCCGCCAAAAAACGACAAAAAAGTACGTTAAGCCCTAATACCAAAAAAACTACTAAAAACCCCCAACGGCAACAAATAAATCAACAAAATTCGCATTAATAACGACAATAAAAAAAATATAACAAAAATTAAAAACGGCCAAAATCCTGTCTTAAACAACAATTAAACGATAACGCTCTGTTATAACGGAATAATTAATAAAATACCAAGAATAAAAGGAATTTTTTATTTTTAAACCTTACTTACGATTGCAAAAAAAAAAGCAAAAACGGTACGAACAATTGGAACTAAACGCATAAGTTAAAAAATACCACGGATGGGACAAGGCCTTATTACCAGAAACGCCTAACCGATATGGAAAATTACATACTATCCACTATAAACGAACTTACTGCCCTTAATACGAAAAATAACAAAATTATATCTAACGCTGCATTACACGTATATAACACCAAAAATTCGATTTTCAAAACTAAACTGGAAACGACCTTAAAAACTAGCGATAATACCGTCACTTACGTACGATAGCATTACAGAATACCATTAATATCCTCACCGCAAAAAAAAATTAGCCCAAAAACAAAAATTACCCAAAAAAAAACCCGATATGCCACTTCGAAACATGTAACCATAAGATACAAAAAAAATGGATTCATTAAATAATTATGAAAGCAGCACGGGAAACCCTTAACAATTTACAATTCCAGCTAACATTTACGACCGGCTCCAGAAAACGGCAAAAATTTCGAAAAAAGATATAATTTCGATAGGAAGATATGGCCAAATACGACGTACAGTATTAACAATAATCTAACAGCCCAGACAGCTGGACAACAAAGTCAGACCGCCCGAAAAAAAACATAATAAAACAAATCGAAAAAAACCTTATCACCCTAAAATAATATAACAAGTTATTCAATATACGCACCATAAAATTAAAAATAACGCTACAACGTTAAGAAAAGCACATCAAACAACTGCAAGTAAAAATTAAGCAATTAAAAAACCCAAAAAACAAACGTTACCTATAAAAAAACTACAGAATAACGGAAGCCAAAAAAGTCAACATAAACCCCTTAAAAAAGCTCTATACATGACAATAAAAGCCAAAAATAACCCTATCACCTTAAAAATACGAATCGGGACATACTGGTATACCGCAATAATGGACTACGGAGCCTTAAGCGCCAACTACATCACCCCGAAGTTAATAAACCAGCTTAAACTGCCATGGAAAAATAAAAAAAACCCTTACATCGCCGAGAACGCCGAAAATTAGGCATTCGCTTACGATAACGGAAAAATCACACGCAAAATTAATTACCTCGAGATTTTTGTTAAAAAATAAATCCAAACAATTAACTTCGATATCGTTTCGTTAAAAAATTACGATATAATCTTAAAAACGCTATAGTTATATCAATATAACCCCTTAATCGATTAAAATACTAGCCAGGTAAAGTTCGTTTTATATTCCATCGATAAACAAATAAAACGAACGAAATCTCCACATTCGATTAATAACAAAAAAAAATAACAAGTATAAGCATAAAAATACGACAAAAATTTCACCACCTAAAAAAACACGATACAAAAAAGAAAAAGGGCATAACCGACACATTCGACGTATTATAACCACTATCCGGGCACAGTTTTACGACATAAACGAAATCCTAAAACACCAGCCCGAAAAGCCAGAAAAAAAACATAACTAATGTACCACCACAATATCGTAAATGCGAACGATTGTTTCGAAAAAAACTTAAAACGAAATTACCAGAATATAATAAATAAAACCACAAAATAATCCTTAAAAAAAGCACTTTACCCAAATTTTATCCCATTTACAATCTTAATATAACAAAATTACACATCTTACGAAAATACCTAAAAAATAAACTCTAAAAAGGATAAATTCGACAATCTACATCTTCAGCAAGATATCCTATGTTTTTCGTACCTAAGAAAAACGGCAAATTACAATTAATAATAAATTATCGGCATTTAAATAACATTACCGTTAAAGATAAAACCCCTTTACCATTAATTACCGAAATAAAAAATCGCCTACAAAAAACCAAATAATTTACCGTTCTAAACCTTAAAAACGGGTATAACCTAATTCGAATCAAACCAGATTATAAATAAAAAACAGCTTTCAAAACGAAATACGGACTATACGAATATTTGGTCACATCAATAAAACTTACGAACGCATTAACAACCTTTCAGCGGATAATTAACCACGTACTCCGAAAATATCTGGATATTTTCGTTATATGCTATCTAAACGATATTCTGATTTTTTCAAAATTAAAAAAAGCACATATAGGATACGTTTATCAAGTTCTTCAAGCTTTACAAAACATTAATCTATTAATTAACGCAAAAAAAAATCAATTCCACACATAAAAAATGTAATATTTAAGACATATTATCACTCCGGGACATATCAAAATAAACCCCAAAAAAATTATAATAATTACCGAATAACCAAAACCTACCATAATTATAAAAGTACAGGCATTTATTAAATTCGCTAACTACTATCGAAAATTTATCAAATATTTCAGCAAAATTGCAACACCGCTATCTAATCTAACTAGAAAAGGAAACGAATTCCAGTAAACAACGAAAACGGAAAAAACATTCCAACAAATCAAAAATGCTATCACCAATAAACCAGTATTAATTATATACAATCCAAATCGCCTAATCGAACTAAAAACCGACTTTTCGGATTACGCGTTAAGTACAATAATTGGATACCGAAATAATTAAAAAGTACTTTACCTAATTACCTTCTATTCCTATAAATTAAAAGAAACGGAATTAAATTATAGCATTCCCGACAAAAAATTCATGGCTATCATTAAAACTTTCCGAAAATTCAAACATATACTTAAAAAAAACCTCCATCAAATTAAGGTCTATACCAATCACAAAAACCTCACCCGTTTTACCATTACGCAAAAATTAACAAAACGACAACTACATTACGCAAAAAAACTAGCAGAATACGACTTTATCGTTATCCATCAAAAAAGATCTAAAAACGGTAAAGTAAACGCTCTTAACAAACGACCTAACCTAAAAGAAAAGTTAGTCAAAATTAGCCATAAAATCTTTAATATTATCCCAGAAAAACATCTAAAATCTCGACGAATTATAACGATCAAGGCAATACCCCCTAACTTATACCAGAAAATTCAACAGTACAATAACAACCTACCCGATAATCAAAAAACAAATAAGGCCCAGGTTTTAAAGAAATATTAACAGGACTTAATATAAAATATATATCAACACTTACTTTACGGACATCCAGGAATCCACAAAACCCTAAAACGATTATAACGTACATATTACTTTCCTAAAATAAAAACAACAATACAAAAAGTTATAAAACAATACGACGTTTACATCAAAACTAAAGCTCCACGGTACAAACCATACGGAAAACTACAACCACTTTCAGTTTTACAGCAACTATAAAATTTAATTATTATAAACTTTATTACTAAATTTCCCTTATCCGAAAATCCAGCGACAGAAATACATTATAACAATATCTTCGTAATCGTCGATCGATTCACGAAATTTTCTTATTTCCTACCATATAATAAAAACACTAATACAAAATAAATAACATACATCTTTTTTCGATATATCTTTAACGTATATAAATTACTAACAAAAATCATTTCCGACAAAAGCACCACGTTTACCTCTAAATTTTAACAAGGCTTAATAACACAAATCGGCCTAAATTATAAATTATCTAACATATTCAAACCTTAAACAAATAAGCAAATAAAACGCTTTAATCAAACATTAAAAACCTACCTACGGTATTACATCAATTACGAACAAAACAATTAAGTTAAAAAGCTACCAATAACCTAATTAACTTACAACACCAGCCATTACAACAACATTAAAATAACCCCAGCAAACGCCAATTTTGGTTTTACACCAAAAATTTACAAGGAAATACGCAATAATAACCCAATTAATATCAAGGCCATTCTAACATCAAAACAACTCAAACAGCTACACGTAAAAATAAAAACAAAACTCGAATTCGTCCGCAATCAAATAAAAAAATATTACAACCAGAAAAAATTAAAAAAACCAACCTTCTCCGAAAAAAAAATGGTTTACCTAGCTACTAAAAATATCAAAACCAAACGCCCAAATCAAAAGCTCGACTTCAAATACATCGGCCCATACAAAATCGCCAAAAAAATTTCGGAAAACAACTACAAATTAAAATTACCACCAAAAATCAAACTTTATCCAGTTTTTCATATTTCCTTACTTAAATTAACAACGGACACCATCAAAATTAATACAAAATAAAAAAACGAAACAAAAAAAGATACACCAATATACGAAATAAAAAAAATCTTAAACATACGAAAAAAAAAACGGACTTACCTAATACCTAATTAAATAAAAGAAATACCCCGATTCGGAAAACACCTAAAAACCCGCCAAAAATCTTATAAACGTTTAGCACCTTTTAAAAAACTTTTACCAACAACGCCAAAACCTATTATAAATATCCCCTAATCTACGTTATTAGGATTAAACCAATTAATATTATTAATACCAAACCAATTAACAAAAACTACGGCTTACGTTAACGCGGTAATTTCGGTAAATAACTTCTTTCGTTTTTTTTTTAAACAAACGAACTTTTCCATTATTTCAGCACCTTTAATACCACGACAAAATATCTTCAACCCATAATTACGGAATAATCGTTATTATTTTTAAAAACGATCCAGTTTATTAACAACGGTACGTAACGTCTCCCTGGCCTGCTTCTTCTTACGCTCCAAACGGTCTTCCTTATCCAATAATTTTTTATACTCCGCCTTCGAAAACCTAAAAACGTCACAAAAACTTCCGTACCGAATACAACGCGCACATTTTCCAAAATCACGAAAAACCTTACAATCCATACCTTCTTTTTCACAACAAAAACAAAAAACATCGTAAAACCAATTTTAACAACTCGCTCAGCCAGAATAAAAACGTTAAAACGTTAACGAAAACGGAACTTTTCAATTCGACCAGATATAATAATCAGCCCCCGAAAGCACTAGGAAATAAAAGTAAAAAAAGGAAATTATTTACTTAAAAAACAAATAAACAAAATTAATCTTTAAAAACAAAAATCTTAAAAAAAAAATCGTATTATAACCCAACGAAGCTTAACTTCTCCAAAAACGATCGGAAATTCAAAAATCAAAATCCAATAATAACTCCAGGTTACGTAACCAGCTTAAAAAGCTTAAAGGTCTTAATATCTTAAACGCCTTAAGCTATATAATAACGCTTAAAAAATTTAATAAGCTTAAAGGTTTAAATACCTTAAACGCCTTAAGCCAAAAATAAAATATATACGTTTATTATTTCCCATAATCTTAAATAACACCAGTTTGTAATACAACTTGGTTACCCAAATTACCTTTAATTATCTGTTATTACCAGACGTAACTAATATTCCCGTTATTACTTAATTTCCCACAATATTACTACCAACATAAACCCGTACAATTAGGTTTAATAGTTAGTTAACTAGCCCAGCCGTTACACCACCTCGCGGTACATACCACCTCACGGTACACTTTTTAACACCTCATAACAACTAATCCAAATAACTTAACCATAACACATCTAATTAATTCAAATCAACCGTATTCTTTTTCGTTAACAGCATTTACAGCTTTTCAATAAATATACGCATTATATCAAGGCTTGTCGCGGACGTTATATTGCCATTCCTTCCTTCCAACTTCCATGCAACCGATTACTTTTTTATACGTTTACGTTAATATTACCCCCATTTCGTACGAATCAAAGCCGACCGATAAATAAAACCATTATTAACCGAATCCTTTATTTAAATACGCAATTGTTACTTATCCGGATATAATACGTAAAAGATATTCGCAAAATACATCGTGTTCGAATGGTATAAAGCTTTGTTATAAGGCACGTGGCAAGGCTGTAAGGCAAGGCTGTAAGGCTTATTATAGGGCACGTTCCAGGGCGCGTCGTAAAACGTATCGCGGTATCGCAGGATTTGTCGGAGCAACAATTCGGTTATACGTATTTAAAATTATTAAAATAAACGTTTTTAATAAAGAAAAACATTTACTTTATAGGATAAACAAGTTTTTTTAATCGGCAGGAAAGGTAATGGTAAGTAATTGCTGTTGGTCGCTGTTAGAAGTAACTGTTGCAAAACGCCTGGAAGGAAAAAATAGCAATAGGGCGTCCGCAACAAGCTTTGATATAATGCGTGCACTTATTAAAAAGCTGTAAATGCTGTTAGCGAAAGAGAATACGGTTAATTTAAATTAATTAGATATATTGTGGTTAAGTTATTTGGATTAATTGTTACGAGGTGCCAAAAAGTGTACCGCGAGGTGGTATATACCGCGAGATGGTGTGAGACGTTATATATTATATTCAATATTTTAAAACACGATAACTTTTTAAATGGTTTTTTATAAATTTAAATATAATTATAAATTGACAGTTAATATTAAACGGTTTTAAATTTGGAATATTTTTAACGTTATTATATATTTAAATATTTAATAATTGTTTATAATAATAAGTTTTATTATTTTATACTTATTATTAAAAAACTTAATTTAATTTTATATTATAACGGTTTTAAATTAATTCTTTTTTAAAAAAACGAAATACTTTTATTTTTAAATTTTTCTTCGGTTTAGTTAAACGAAAAAAACGTTAAGATAATACGTTAATAAAAATTAATATATTAAAACGGAAAAAGCTTATATTAAAATGTTAAATTTTATTACTAAAAATAACTTTTTGTTTTATATTTTAAAGTTTAATTATTTTTAACATTTCATAAATTATTACAATCCGGGAAAAACATATAATTATTAATAAATAATATATACTTTTTTATTTTTACTTAAAATACCTTTATTATTAAAGAAATAATGTTTCGAAACGTTATAAACAAATTATAAATTAACGTAAATACTAAACGGTTTCCAATTTTAAAATGGGTTTTTTAAAATTATTAATTAATTAAGATTTACCTTTATAGTAATAAAAAATTATCTGAGAAGATTATATAATAAAATTCGCCGATTATTAGCAAAATGAAAATTATAATTATAATGGAAAGTATTTATAAAACCGGTTTAATCATTTTTAAAATATTTAATAATTATATATAAATAATATAAACGTTTTAATTATATTTCTTATTTGGACTTTTTAATATAAATATGGTATTTATAAATGCTTTCATTACGTTTATTAATTCCGGATTTAACTTAATTTATAAAATAATTAAATTTTAAAATTATTAAAAGTATTATATAAAAATTAATTTGTTAAACAAGTTTGAAAATATATTAAAAATTAATTTATTTGAATATTTGGATTTTATATAAGGTAAAAAAACGGGTTTAGCCTTATTATACGATATAAGCAAATCGGACCTTTTTTAAACAAAATATTTAACTTTTTAACTTTTTTTGTAACAATTATAATATAAATCGACTTATAAAAACATTTAAAACAAATTTAACTGTTTAAGTTAATTATTATTTACTTAATATATTCCAATACGCGTTAAAATTACATAAATGTTAAATTTTTTATAACTGCAAAAAACCCGTTAAACGCGTTTAAAATAAAATTTAATTATTAAAAATTATTATGCGAAAATCTGGAAATATTTGTTATGTAATGCGGATTAATTCAGATTATAATCGCAAAATATAATATCGTAAAAAAGTATTTTATTTATAATTTCGACGAAACGGGCTTTTTAGTTAAAGTTTTAATAACTTATAATATAATAATCGCAAATACCGAAAAATATAAAAAATTTAAATAAACATAATAAAATAATTAAAAATAAGTTATATTTATCAAAAAAATCTTTTTATAGAAGTAAATTATATTGGTTTTTTTAATTGAAAAAATCTACAGTAAACTTTAATATAATAATAATTTATTATTTACTAAAAAAATCGAAATAAATTATAAAAAGGAAATAACGGTCTTATTATATTTAAAATATATATAACATTTTAATACAAATATTCGAACGCTTAGAAAAAATACGAAAAGTTTTTATTTTCGACGGTTACAAAACTTATTTAATAAAATTCGAAAAATATTACGTAAGTAACAATATTATGACGCGTTATGCAAGGTGATAATTAAGTCCAAGTTTTTTTTTCAGGCTAAGTTAATATATAAAAAATGTTTTTACGATATAATTTTTACAATAAATATTATACCCAGTATTTTCGAATATTATAACTTTTCAAACGGTTTTTATAATTAAGATAAATTATATATTTTAATTCCGTACTTTACTGTAATTCCGATTAATAGTTACCGATAAACTTCGACTTTAATAAACCTTATACTTATTAATTACGATTTAATAAAATCTTTTAAAGGTTTTATAAATAATAACTTTATATGGTAAAACCTAGAAATAAAATTTAAACCCGTTAAAAAAATTTTACAACCTTTTAATAATTTTACGGCTCAAAATTCCAAAATTAAGGGCTTTTATAACATTATTTTAAGTTACCATTTATAAAAACAACAACTAAAATAATATAATATACGATCCGAATACGAAATATTAATTATTCGTAACGGAAAAGCTTTAACAAAAATAATTTTATGTATAATACGCCAACAAAAAAAAACCTTTCCGAATAACTTAAAACAAAGTTATAATTGTAATTTATAATTGTTAATTATTTTGTAATTAATTAATAATTAGTTAATAATTACCATAATTTGAATGAAGTTATTAATTAATTACATATTAATATAATTAATAATTACAGTTATTTTTTTATAAGAAACGGAATTTTTAATATATTATTGAAAATTCGAATTTTTAAAATTTCAAATTATAATTTATCTTATTAAGTTAATACAATAATAAAAACATTTATTTTAATTTTAAAACCTCTTTTATTAACGGTATTATAATATTTTATTATTTTCCTAAATTAAATTTATTGGTTTAGTTAAATTATTCAGAAATATAGAACTTTTAAAAATGTAACTTATAATTTCTTTATTTTCAAAACTTACATACAAGTACTTTAATTTTTTATTTAAACGAATATATGAATTAAAATTTTATAACGATTTTTATATAACTTAACGTTTTAATACATATAAAAGGGATTTTTAATTAACTAAACCATTTTATTTATTAAGTTATAA